>VWZN01013659.1:5399-16481 GCA_013396955.1 Regulus satrapa
AGATTCTTCAATTCCTTTAAAAAATGTTCCTGTGAGTTCTTGTCCAGTATATTCTTTTATTTGTCATGGTCATTTGTATAAGGCAAACAGAATCAATAATATTTTTTTTCTGTCATGTCTGTTTTTAGAGCAGACATCTTATATAATTTAAGCAAATAGAAGTTCTATACTGCAAGAAAATTTCTCCAAACTTTCTGAGGAGAATAGCATGCAATCCAGGAAGAAGAAAAAAAACAAAAAGAGAGAAAAAAAGGCTGAAATGAAGAAACAGTTTGTTTCCATAGTTGCATTTTCCCTTTACAACTCTTTGATTCATAAATGTAGCAAGCATGACTATTAACTTGATTCACTCTCTTTCACAATACATGTTGCTACTCTAGAGAGAGATTTCAGACAGTGCCGGACAAGCAGAAAATAGACTTGTGGTGAAGCAGAAGTAAGCTGTTGGAATGAGCAAATGAAGGAAACTTTAGAAACAGTCAATATAATATACAAAAAAAAACAAACAAAAAAAACCAAAAAAAAAAAAAAAAACTAAGTGAGGAATAAAGGAATATAAGTTGTGTAGCTGAAACTGCAGCTTATAGTTTTTAGTGTTACACTTGTTATAATGGGACTGTTCACCCACAGTACTTGGTAGTCTTGTGTAGGAGGGATTTTGTTGCAGGAGAAAAGGTCTTACCTGATTCCTTACCCCTTAACAGTGGAGCTGTTTTAACTGCGCATTAATATGATGGCATGTACTAACATGATAACAGAGAAGATGGATACATGTTGCAATACAGTCATTAAATTTTAAATGTTTGGCTTGATATACCTTTCGAATTTACTTTCTTGCAACTGCAGTGGTTAATAAAGTAGTATTGATGTAGCTGGGAAAAAACCCTGTAATATTTCAGGCACTTGACTGGTCACATTTGAAAACATAGCTAAATACATGATGACAGATATTATTTTCAAAGAAGATATAGCAAGCCTAGGATCATCAGTTTCAGTGATGCTAATCGTACATGGTTGGAATAAACATGAAAGGGAAAGATTAGGGAAGATATGTTCATGTTTTAGTTTCAGGCTTTAGTTGACCACTTCCTACCTGCATTAAGGCAATTCAACAGCCATCTACAATGAATAATAGAAAACAAGCAGCTACAATTTGTGTTCTACTCTCTCAAATTCTATGAACTTTTTTCTTTTATGCATCTCCTGCCAGTGCTGTTGAGTCAGCAGCTTATTTCAATTCCAGTAATCAAAACTCTGAAAAATTTCTTTCTTGCTTTTGTTTGCTTCACAAAAGCAGCTTTTGTCAACATAATCTGCTTTCATTTTACAGAATCATAGAATCATTAAAATTGGAAAAGACCTACAAGATCATCAAGACCAACCTTTTGCTAAACACCCCAATGTGAACTAACACCCCAATGTGAACTAACTCATAGCAACAAGTACCAAATCCAGCTGGTTCTTTAACACTTCCAGGAATGGTGACTCTACTACTTCCCTGAGCAGCCCATTCCAGTACTTGATAATGCTTTCTCTGGAGAAATTCTTCCTAATGTTCCACTCAAATCTTTCCTGGCACAGCTTGAGGGCCATTTCCTCTTGTCCTGTCTCTACTTACCTCTGTTCTTCATCTTTTCCCTTGTGCAAATCTGCCTGTGTGTCTGCAAAGGTTTCATTTCTGTCCAAGGTCACAGGACTTTGGACTTACCAAGCTTTACTGGCAGCTGGAAAAATTATATTTGGCATTATGACCATTTTCTTTGGAGCTCAATGAATGCCAGCACACTGCTCAAGCTTTGCTCTTAGGTAATATCTTCTCTGCTGGAGGCCTTGAAAACTGCAGACAATTAAGATGCTTCTCTTGGTTTCATCTCTTCAAACAGCCATCATGCTACTACTTTGTTAGCGCTGTAAATTCCCTTTTTCATGTTAGAAGTAGTAGATGAGGTGATACAGGAATCACTACCAGTATTTTTCCCAAAATGCTTAGGACACCTTTTATGCAGTAAGGCAGTGTAGTTGTTTACTGTCTACCCAGAAGCAGGGGATTGTACAGGTGTGCCTGGGGGGGCTTCTAGTTAGGTATTGGGGAAGAGCTTCAGGGGGCTGTTCACTTACCAGGTCAGCAAATGATGCTGTAGCCTTTGTCTGTGTGTACCAGAAACTGCTTTCTTGGGTGGCATGAGTTGTACATCTTGTTGATGTTTGTGTGTGCCTGTGACCTTGTCCTTCTAACCAGCCTGTCAATGTCATCAGTGTAGCAGCTCTTGCAGTCTCAGTGGGACAGTCAGTCTCCAGAGCTTATCAGTCCTTGGGAAACTTTCACATGCTGCTTTCTCAGCAGTGTTAGAATCCAAATGTGCTTCCTCTCTTTGGACAGTTTTTGCTAACTAGTTTCTCCAATCAAACATTTAAGAGCCTTGATAGCACCAGGAAGTCCCATGGTTTGATTTGCTGCTATGTGATTCTTGTCTCATCAGTGATGAGAGTAATCTTTTTCAAGCTCTGTGTTCATATTTCACACTCAGTTTTCTGCCTGTCGTCTTGATAATAATCATCAGTATTAGATTAAATCTGAATAAGAAGCTTCCAGCAAGTGGAACTGATGCAAAACTAAGTGCTGAGTGAGAAGACAACCCATGCAGAGTGAAAAAATGCCAAGGTCTTTATTTGTAAAGTGCAGAAATGTGATAAGAGTAACAATCTTATTTAGGGAATTGAGAATCAGTGTCCTCTCATGTAGCTAAGCTAATGTAGCTGCTCAGGAGAATTCACTCTTGTTTTTGGTTGGGTTGTTTTTGTATTTGTTTTTGGTTTTTTGGTGGTTTTTTTTGGTTTTTTTTGTTTTTGTTTTTTTGATTGTGTATTTATGCATTGATGCTACACTGATGGAAAAGCAAGCAGGAGGTTGATTGAACACAACATTAAAAGCCCAGCTTGTTTTGAGAAGGTTAGTAAGTGCAGACATCCTCAAAACATACACTATTTTTCACACCAGTTCAAACACTGTGTAAGTCTGTTTATCTTTGTAGTCCTCCCTCTTAAGCTGCCAGACAGATTTCATGATATCTTAATTTAGGACAAATTAGCTGAATATTTCTCTTTACTGGTTACATGGTTGGAAAGGTTGTTGCGTAACTGAACATGCATTTACACTAGTGAATATAAAAGTAATTTTATCTTTTTACCTTATAGTCGTGGCCTTCCATACCTCAATGAAATGCTGATTTATTAAATCTTTCAATTTTTTAATGAAATTTCTAAGAAAAGCTTAATAATTGTAGTAATTAAAGGACAGTGTTTGACATTTACATCTCCTTGTTGCATTTGAGTTAAACAACAATAATAATTTCTTGTTGCAAAAATAAACAAAAGAGAAATTACCTGTGTGAATAATAGTTTCATTAGAAAGAGTTGTTACCTGACATTTTTGTCTAAACTCTAGTTACTTACTTACTATAATAGCTGTGCAACTAGATTGTGAAAAAGATTACAAAGAAGCGGGAATCAAGTAAAGGAATATATTTAATTTCACCAAAATTACTTTAGACTAATTGTTGAATACAATTTAATTGATTTGAAAAATTCTCTGAGGTGTGTCTCTACAACTCTGCTTAGAAGACCGTGCATAAGCCATATAGTGAGAACTTCATCTATCTAAAGCATTTCTGAATTGTCAGTCAGTGAATAGCAAGGTGTCATACTGATTTGAAGTTATTATAATATGTATTACGACAGAAGCTTCTTCTTCCATGCATGTTTCTGTAGTGTTTCTCAGCAATCTCTTGAAGGACCTCTAGAATGACAGGAATGACAGTCTTGGTAGCTTAGAGTCAGATACCAATATAAAAGGAAAATCTTGATTTCAGTCTGTGGGATGTTAAGCTATTTTTATCTTACATAAGATAGGATTTTCCTTTCTTGTGTTATGCGGTCTTTAATCTTCCCATCAAAAATGGGAACATGTGTGGTTATCTTCTCACAGAAACCTGAATCTAAGAACTTATGAAATAACACTGTGAGAAATTGAATAATGTAGGTTTAAGACTGACTGAAGTATGCTAATATATGCTGTACACTTGTAGGCCTGGATTCAAGATTTTCCTGCATTTACTTGAGCAATATGGAGGTCTCAGGCATTTCCTGGTCTTTAGATACACCAGCTTCATAATTTTATGTCCAAAAGGCCTTTGAGCAATTTCTATGCAGTATTGGCCTGCATCTCTCTTGTATTATCAATGCTTTTAATTCTTAGAAGACAGGTGCTCCTAAAATCTGTGTCTCCTATATGCACTTGTTTTGTGGTTATTTTCTTTGAAGCTTATGAAATAATGCAGTACAATCTTATGTCAGGCTCTGGTTTTATGCACTATTTCTGGTTCCATATACTATTTCACTATCCTTTTCGTATAAATGCATCAGCCTACACACTGAAATTAAAGGAGAGCTGAGCTGACCTGACTTCAGCACATATCCAAGCACATAGATAGCAAAGCACTGAGAGGACAGAGGTATCTTTCATTTTACATATGATGTAATAACGAGGTTGATTCTCAATGTAGGGTCCACTGTTAGTGGTCCTGCAGAACCCATACAGGAAGGGATAGAGGTTGTTCTTCCTGTACAATGGATTTGGTGACCATGAGGCTGCATGAAGAATTTTGCACAGGATAGCTAAAAGTCTTCCTGGTTTGAGACATCCCTTGGACATCCCTTCTTTTCAAACCCCGATAGACGTTTAAGGGTCTTACAGCAGTGGCATTCAAAGACTACTTGTGCAAACTGTCATGCTGGAAAATGTTTTACATATTGGTTGTATGTGTTGTGTGTAATACAGTGTGGCTCAGTGACAAGTCATGCAGTAAATAACCTCTTTGTGTGCCTATATGTTGGAAGCTTTGTCATAGCACTGAGCAGGTTGTCCTGCAAGGAGAATAGCAGTCAGGTGGGGAAAGACCCATTTTTGGAAAGCATTTTTGTTTGTGTCCTTGTTGTTACACCATCGCAGTCATAAAGCTGTTGTGTGCATAATTTCTCAGTCCTGCTTGCCTGAGGCTGCAGGGAGTGACGCCCATTCTCCTCATGTCATCAGGCTGTGAACTGGGTAGGGAGGTGTGTCCTGAGGGTGTCATGGATGCTGGAGGTAATGATGTGTTTATCTGCCAGACAGAATTCCTAATCATGTGCATGTCATGTTTCAAATAACTGGCAATCTTCTGCACTGCTTTTAACAAGGGTGGCTGAGCCTAGACATACAAAGATATTGAGACTTCATGTTCTTTTGGGTTAAATCTCACTTTTTCTTCAGGTCTTTCAAGAAGATCTAACCCAAATACTAAGATCTATAGGATGTGTTTGCTCAGAATCTTTTAAAACTTGTTTTTATGTAAAAAGTACAGCTGTATAAAACAAGTCTGCAAGTGTTGCAGCTCTTTTCATTCCTTCACACCTATAACAAAATGCCTTGCCAGCTGAGATGTTTTAGAGCAGAGAAACCAATTTGTATGATATAAATTGGTTTCATTTTCTGATGTCTTGTTACTATTCAATAACAAGATTAAAATAATTTAGCACCTATTTTTAGCTTGGTTAGCATTCACAAGGCTGTTTTAATCAACCTGACTTCAGAAAGATTCCATTATGTTAAGCTTATCCCTGGCTGCAGATGAAATAATTCTGGATTAATGTCATCAAGGTGTGCTTTGAAGGTGGGAGAGTAGGCCTTACATTGAAAGCAACTGTATTAATAGCGGAACGTATAATTTTTCTTGCAAAAATGGGAGAAAGTTTTCATTGGTTATGCTGTCACATGAGACTAAATCTTTTTTTAGCATGGGTAAAGTGCCCTGAGAAGAGTTAGGATGCTGACAGAAGAATAGGAATCAAACTATCATCTTCACACTAGAGATTCAATTTAATATACTACTATTTCATATGAAATTAGTTACCTCGATACTAATAAAAGAGTGTTATTTTAAGGGTGTTTTTGTGAGAATGGTGTAGAATTCTAGCAAGTCTGATTTACTTCCTTACTTATTTCTTCCTTTTATCCTGACTTCTCTGTGATGCTTTAACTGACTTCATACCTTCTTTACCAGAACTCTGTATCATTTTACCTCTGTTTTCCTCTATAATTGCTCCTAAAGTTATCCTGAAGCCCATGTGGTACACTTTATGCCTTGCTCATGATGTTTAAAATCACCAGAGTTCACCTTTCCATTTTACTTTTAATCAGTAAAATTGAGATGATGTCAGATAGAAAAGACATGCCTTTTGTCTTTAATAAAATTAGGACCTATACTTACTTACATACTACTATACATACTATACATACTTAGAAATATGAACCTTCTGTCAAAAATGTTGAGTGTCTGGCTCACTTAAACCCTCTTCAGATCTTCAAGCAGAAGTGTTGATTTTCATGTCTTAACTTAAGCACGTAAAATTCAGTGAATAAATGTACTATAATAGGGCAAACTCAATCCCTTTTAATAAGCAGGTGCATATGCTAATCAGTAATATAATATGTTGGATTTTTTATAATTGTAAAATAAATTTTTTTCATTCATGACTCCCAAAGAGTCTGGTCCACTAGTCACATTTGGGATTGGATATCTACCAGTCTTAGTGCTTTTGTAACTAGAAATTGTTTTCCATTACTTTTTGTACTGACAGAAAATGCAATTAAAATTTATCCTTCTGGGGAGAAAAATCTTCTTAGGGGATTATACCACTTATGTCATGGTTAGACAAAGTATTTCAGCCCTGTTTAATGGTCTATTTTAGTCATTATCAGGACAATACAATTTCAGGTGTGCAAAATACTAAGTATTTATACTTTTTCACATTATAAATGTGTTTTTCCCTTTAGAAAATGCAATCTAGGTTCTTCACAAAGCTTAGGTCTTCAGTAATACTCTTCTGTAGTATGTAAAAATCCAGCTATGCATACAGTGATAAAAGTGTAGAGTTATAGCATTATGACTCTAATTATTTATTTTCAGTGATCTAATTATTTCACGGTGTAATATTTTATATATAAACCCAAAGCAGAATTCTGGTTTTAAACTCCTGGAGTTTAGTAATTGCTCATCATTTGCAATTTGTACTTGTTCTGGAAAAAATATATGTTACTCAACAAAACAAACTTTTCTGTGTTATTTGCTTCATTGTTGGAGGACAAATGAGGAATAGTAGCAGAAATATGTTTGCAGAAGGCAAAGAGATTTAAAAAAGGTAGTAACTGATACAAAATATTTAATAATAGCGTTGAGGGAAGGTTTCAAATGCAAGTCTAGGATAGGCTACAAAGTTTACAGTTGAAAAATTATTAATTTGTTGTGGATTTTTCTCTGTAGTGTTTAGGAGCTAGAGTGGATAAATTCCAAGACACTGAATGTGTATGGAAAGGGAAAATGCTGTTTGCCTAAGGATGGAGAACACTACCATTATTTTTTTTTATTAAAAAGTTACCCAAAAAATTTTAAAAAAAATCTGACATTTTGCTTGGAAATAGTCTGTGCTTCAGTTTCTGCTGAATTTTATACAGACAGATTATAAAGTTACTTTTGTGATGATGTTGTTTTTCTTCCATATCTCTTTTAAGGTACCATAAAAATAACAAGTTTCTGTTGGAGGAAAAAAAATACAGACCCAAGAATAACGTTTCTAGGATATAGCAAGATTAAAAGTAAATTATTTTGATAGAAATATCTCTTTTTGGTTTAATTAACTGCAACACATCAGAGAAGGTAAAAATTAAAGCTAGGAATAAAAACATCCATCTAATATCTAGGCACAAACTTCAGACAACTCCATCATTTTAAACAGCATACAAACATAATTACCTTATTTGTGGTCTTTATATTAGTAGAAGGAGCTTCAGTCAGATTTTTTTTGTTTTGCTTTTAACTAGGGACCAATCTTATTTTGTGTCTTTAAAAACTTTGCAATTAATTACAGAGTAAAAAACAAAACAGATAGATAAACAAAAACCCAAAAAAACCCAAAACTAACAAACATTTCCAGGAAGCCTAACACCTACTCAACCTTGATAACAACTCCTTTCTGTGATAATGTAACAATATTCTACCTCAAATTAATATTTCCACATAAAGTACTGTGGTCAGAAAACCAAGACACTTGATTTGAATGTAAGAGACAATTAAACACAGTCCTAAAATTCTCATTGTTCTGAATGAGAATGAAAATGAAATAATTTGTTTTAAAGTGTATGCTTAACTTTCATGTTTATCAGATGGATGTCTGTACAAGTAGAAACCTGAATGATATTGATTTTGAGAGTAAAATCTGTTGGAATTGGAGAATATAAATGATACAGACAAACATTTGGATAATTCTGCAGGATTTGATTCAGTAAGTTCACTTGCATGTGCCTGGGAAACATGTTATTCAACAAATACTCTTTTTACTCAGACTCCTTTTTAGATAACTGCCTGAAATTCATAAAATAAGGAAGAACCTTTATGAAATATTAAGATATCATCATGACAGTTGAAATGCAGTGCTACAGGGCTCACTGCATAAAAATTATATCATTCTGCCAGCTTTGAAATGTTTTATGATACTTCTTGAGGGCCTCGCAACATTAATTTTAAATCAAAAAATTATTCAAAAAATAAGTGGAATAGCATGTCTTTGCAAATGGCAAAATGAACTGTTTGAAAAAGGATGGAGCCATAAAAACCCAAATCCTTTCTATTCCCTGTTGCAGTCAATAATGCTTATCAATATATTACTATCAGAGTCTAAGGTTCTTCTTCATTTTAAAACAGGATTTCCTGTACAGAAGAAATTATGAATGCCATTACAGCTCACTATTAATAAGTATTTCCCATTCTTAATGATCAATGAGAAGTACTTATACAGAAGGCTTTCAAGATCAAATACTGTCTTGTTTCCCAGTTCCTTTTCTCTCTGCCATTTCTTTTCTTCAAAACTATCTCTCCTGAACAAGTTGCTGGGGAAAAGACATGGCGTAGTAACAATGGGTGTCTGAGAATGCCTTTAAGAAGCACAAAATTGATGGGCTTATTATGAATCAGGGGATGACTCTAAGAAAAACTAATTTTTTTTTTTTTTCTGAAGTGCAGCTTGCCCTTTCATTATGATTCATAGGGTTAAGGGTAACGTCTTCTTTCAGTTGATGGTCGACTTGAATGATACTTCCTGTATGGCAGACTGGTCTTAATGTGATCATCATGTTCTTGAGAAAGATAGCACCAGCATTGCTTCTCTCTTAGCACCATCATGTCAGGGATAAATCGTACCCTTCCTTATCCTTCCTTCGCACTGGTAAGTACAGTGATCATTCATTTCTTCACTTATCTCAGGACTGTAAAGCTGGGCACAGAAAAAGCAAGCTGTCATCATTAGGAAAACAGCAGATTCACGAGTAAAAACAATTCTTTCTGATCTGGAAGAGAGATAGAATTGTTGTCCCTTAGGTGAGGTTAAAGAGATTGCTTTCCCCTTGGGTGAAGGTTGCACACTAAATTTCTTACTCAAAAAAAATGATCCTAACTCCCCAGAAATCAATGATCTTTGAATTGTTTCCCATCCTAATGGACATATTCTTGTGTCATAACTTTACATCTTGAATAATTTGATCGATCTTTAAAGCACTTTTAGTAAGTCTGTAATCCTTCCTTCCTCATTTACCATAATACATCAGGCAGATTTAAGATAGGGGCTATATCTTGCTCTCAATCATAAAAGAACTTCCTATTTTTCTTTAGAGAAGCCTTATTCTGATATCTATGTGGAGGAGATCCTACAACTGCCTACTTCCTAAGCAGTTGATGGCTGTGCAACCACTTATGTCGGATTCTGCATAATGCGGCCTTAAATCCCACTCTGCTGGCCAGTTTGTTGAGGCAGCGGCTGTTGCTTATTTCATGGAGCCACACAGCAAGTAGCATTGGGGGCACATCTAGACAGCTCACACAGAAGAGATACAGGACTTCAAGTTTGGATGCTGTGTCATCGTACACTGCATTTTTTCACTGCTGACATTTTGTATGAGATTTGGATGTGTAATTGTGAGGGACACAAGTGAAAGTTTGGAGTTTATACTTCTAAACAACATTTGTATAAAATTAGAGCTCACTTTATTGCTTGTTACTTATGCCAAAGATATTTTTAAAGTGTTTATTCAGTGTATTAGCTTAAATGATGGAAAACCTTTCCTCGTCACAGCCTTGTTCAGTCTTGTTTTTTATTTAAGCACTCCTTGAATTGTCATGCCTATGTTTCAATGTATTTGTGGAACATTTATGCTAGATATTAAGTGATTAATCCTCAAAGATTATGAAGTCCTCAAATCTGTGTATAATTCAACAAATCCAGATTAAAAAGCTTTTAGGCATTGAAAATCATGGATCTCTTGGGGATCTGAACACTTATTTAATTTTTTTGCTAAGGAAACAAAGCCATTAAAAATCATGTGCTGTAAGTTCTCTGAAACCAGAGGTTGAGTGACACTATTGCCTGTTTTTTATTTGCTTGATCATTTATTTCTTTCCAGCAGGCTCCTTAGAAGCTGATTTTGACAAGCTCTTCCCACACCAAACATACTCATTCGTACGAGACATCTGTGCCAGTTTGCACAGATACCTAAACTTTGTGAACAACAGAATAATTTATCTTTCATTTGATTATGCTTTCCTTCTCATATTTTCTAAAGAACACCTGTTACAATTAAAAATGTAGTTAAAAACTTTAGCCAATTATTTGAAGCTTAGCAGATGAGAAATGAATTGTAAAAATTGTGTTTGGCCTAATCCAGAATAACCATATAACCATTTTTTGTTTTAACATATGAAATCTGAATTATGGTGATTCTGATTAGGAAGGCCTCCAAAAGGTGGGAAGTTTCTGAAATTCAGCTGAATCTAATCTAATTTGGTATGTGAGTTTTGTGCAAGCTAGATTATTGTTACCAAAAAAAATAATAACTGGTCCAAGTTTTTTTAAAATGTGTACAGTTCTATCTGAGTTTTCAAATTGATTATTTCTCTCAATGCCTCTGTTTTAGAGGAGGCTTTTGGATTTTTTTTTTTT
>VWZN01013659.1:16520-40257 GCA_013396955.1 Regulus satrapa
GTTTTTTTTTGGGGGGGGGGTGTTTGTTTGGTTGGTTGGTTGGTTTTGGTCTGTTTATTTTTCTTTTTGAAAGGATTATCTTCAAAATGGCTTACAGTAAGAAGTGTGTTTAATACCAGTAGGCCTGGACCATGATTTAGTAATGATTTGGAATGATCCAAGCTGCTGTCTTTACAGGCCCTTTACAAGCCTTCCAGCGGAAGGAAAATTACAGTTTGATCATTAATCAGTGGTTTATCCTAGGTGGCATATCATATGTATATATCACTGAAAATACTTGAAATTATACTAACATACTAAAGTGCCTTTTTTTCTTCTAAGGCAGGCACATTTTTGTTGGCTCTTTGTTGCCATTAGAGTTTCTTGCAAAATGTGAAATTGTAAATTATATTTATTGTCCCTGGAGACATAGAATGATATATTGTTGTCCAGGTTTAGGCTGAACAGATCTGAATATTCAGTCCTCTGTTCTTCTCCCTGAGCTATTTGCATTTAATTAGGTGGGTAAATCACATGTCAGGAGCTCAAGTACATTTGGAAATCTTCAATCAAGAACTAGAGATGGATACCTCTAAAGTACAACATCCCAGATCCCATCGAGATGTGGGTCACAGCTCCTCTGCAGGTATTGCATAGGAAATCCCCAGCAGAAATCAAGGATGCAGAAGATAACACTGGGTGATCATGAAATCCTAGATGAAATATTGTTGATAAGACTGTGAGACAGAATCTAAATGTAGTAGGGAAAGAAAAAGTATTGTTCAAAGCTTCTGCTTTTTAGAAATTCGTGCTTCTTTAACTCACATAGGAATGAGATACTTGTCTGAGTGCTTCCTTCTCTTCTGCATATTTCTTGTTCCAGTTATAATTAAAGGTTGTTCATTCCCCACATTATCAAGAATTCTAATGGTTGTACCAAGGAAAAAATTTGCCAAGAACAATACCTTTTGAATCATTTCAAGATAATTGGCTTTTTTCCCCCCATTCTCTTCTTGAGAATTTTTTTTTCCTCTGTAGGCATTTAGAGAAATAAAGGATTTTTGGCATTAAAGGACTAAAGGACTTTTTAGGATAAAATCAATAGTGAGTAAGATAGTATTTCTTGTGAAATTTTGTACTTATTTAAGTGTATAGTAAAGTATATGTCCTTTTTTCTGCAGAATTTAAAACTAAAAGTAATGATGATGATGAGAATAATAATGATGATGATGATAATAATAATAATAAAGTTTTAAATCTTTTCACTCAGGTATGATGCCTGACCCTAAGGAAATCACTCTTTACATATTCATCACCAAAGTATTTCAGTAGCAGAAAGCAACAGAAATGGCTGAAGTTTTAATTAGAAGACAGAAAATATGTTGGAAACTTTTTTCAAAGCATTGTGGACATTTTCTTGGACCACATATACTGACTATATTTTCCATATTATCACTTCATATACTCTTTCATCTTGTCACAGTTGATTTGTTCCTACATTTCTCCAAGACTCCAGAAGATTTATTACATGGAATTGAAATATGTTTTTAAAAAAGCTAAAATTCTCTTGAGATTTTAGGTTCACACAAGCTTTACTTTTTGTGTGGTAATTGTATAAAGAATTTAGACGCTGACTCAGTCCAGGGTTGTTGCTTTGCTTACACAACATGTTCTCTGCTGGAACACTCATGAGGATGACAGTACAGGCATGTGAGCATGTTTAAGTCAATAGGTTAAGTACTAACAGAGGGATGCTCTCATAACAAGTATTAACTGCTTCCAGGAAGGGGTGTAGTAATTTATATCATAGAAGCAAGTAAAAATACTCATTTTTCTTACACAATTACATTGAATTCAATTAAATTGAATTCATAATGAAGGTCATTGTTGATGGCTGAGTGAAAGGCTATTCCTATTCTCAATGCAAATTGAGGATAAGAAGAAATTTAATTTAGAAAGATTTAGTGTACTTTCCTCTAGTATTTCTCTTGGAAAGGAGTAATGAAAGCTTCTTGGCCTGTATTAGATAGCAACCAAACTATGAGTGTAATCAAGATGGTGTCAATTTTCTGGTATCTGTAGTGTCTTCTGCATTTTTTAATTTTAGTTGCTACTGTCTATGATTTCTGTGCTCTCAAGACAACAGCATAATATGAAAATGTGAAAAATTTAAGCTAAAATGTTAAAAGCCGTTCCTGGAAGTTTATTCATAATTCTTTACCTATTCCAAAGTGTGATCTGACCCATGGGCAGCCTGGAGAACTCTCTTTCTGCATCCAGAGGACATGCAGCTGCTTTGCATTCAGAGATTTTCTAAATCCTTGGGTTTGAAAGGGAAGCTTTGATGAAGCTACCTACCACATCACACTTTTTTTCCTGCATTTGATTTCTGTCTGCTTGAAAAGGACATGGTTTTTGCATAGTCTAGCACCATCTCTACTTGTTCTCCAAGTGTATTGAGTTAGTGAATGAAGGGAGAAAAAAACTCAACAATTGGCTCAATCCTTCTTGACCATGTGTCAGACTTAGTCCTGAGGATGAAGTTCAGTGCTGTGGCATTTTGTGGTGCAGCATGCCTCAGAAAACTGCAGCTTCTCTTGCTGTGGTTCTGGATAGTCTCCTTGTGAATTTTGTTTCTCTGAGGCCATTTCCATCCCCAGGTACTTTAATGTATATTCTTTCTTTGGTAGCTTAGCTGGTTTTGCATTATTGTTTATGGTTTTTCTTGGTTCATAGGTTATTAAAAATCTATAGGAATTTTGAACAAGAATTCTGATTTGACCTTCTGTTTATGTGACTAATCTATTAATAGCAAGTCTACTGACTTCAAACACACAAATATAGAAATAGTCACTAAAATTTGACCATATAAAATTTTCTAGATTGTTAATTTTATTTCTTTAAGGAAAGTGGGATGCCTTTATTAAGTACTTTAAATACATCTAGCCTTTTCTTTTAAGAACATGCATTCTCACAAGGGAACTACTCAGTGCTGTGATTGGATTAATGCAAATTGGATGGGAAGATTGGGATGGGGTAGGAGCAATTGAATTTGGAAAGTTTATGAGAGCTGCTAGTTCAGGGTGAATAATAAAATAAAGACAGCAGTTTTGCAACTTTGAAAAGCTTTGTGCTATGTAATAGACTATAATTTAATTCTGAGAGACTTTTTTATTAGATTTTTTCCCAAGTAAAATCACAATTCCTATTGTTCCTTATCATATGTCTCATTACTGCTGCGAGTATTATCCTCTTTATATGATTAGGTGATTCATACTTAGCTCTCTTCGTTGTTTTGTACACAATTGCAGGTAAATAATGGAAGCAATTTGATGCTTCAGAATAGACCAATAGGTACTTTGGGTTTTTTCTAAACAGGGATGTATATTTTATCAAAGGAGTGATGATAAGCCTTACACTGAGATCATCAGCAGATGCATACCTCTGATAAAATGTCTCAGCATTGGTCAGAGTAATAAGCCTGTGCCAAGCAGTGGTTCCAAGGTTCACAATAAACATGCATGAAGTTCATCATCATTTAAATTCATTATCCTTTGTAGATACTTTTGGAAAATGTGTTATCATCATTTTTATATTTGAACATAAAACTGTCATAAGAATGTACCTAACAAACAAAATAATTACACTTTGAGGGAAGTTGGCTCTGTGAGAGAAGGAACACTTTACATGCTCTGCTTAGTACTTCCAAAATCACTCAGAGCCAAAGAGAATTGGAACAGTGAGGTTTCAGTCCTCTACACTGAAAGAATTAAAGGGGCTTAATTGGTTGGGCAGAAAAAAGCACTCGGTTCCAGTTCCTGAAGAAGCAATGCTTTAGGAAATCTAAAACCAGGGCAGTGATGACTTAAGAAACGTGTTATTGATGAAACTGTATGATGAATTGAGCCTTCATTCATATTCTTGCTCAGAGTTGTATGTAGCTATAAATTCAGCAGGGTGGCAGTGTCTGAAGTTATCTTAGTGTGATTGCCTGGTTGATTGCCTGGTTATTTTTTAATTCAAAATTTTTAATTAGTACTTACCTGGGGTAAGAGATCCTGCACTTTTGGTTTCTGAATTTTACTTGTGGATCAGAGCACAAGTTTAAATTCTGCTCAAAAAGTATAGTTAAACTTTCACAAAATGGATCAAAGGATATTGGGTATTACTTTTTGCCTGCCTTAAGGCATCTTGAGAAATTTGGTTTAGTTACTGCATACCCACATTAATTATTGTGTGGTAGTGCAAGAACATTTTTTATTTATTAGCTTTTCTACCTCTTGAATTTTCAATTTTAAACTGATGATTAAAACTTTAGCAGAGCTACTGACTCATATTTTTACATTTCTTCCCCTATTCACCTTCTCCTTTTTCCCTTTGGATTCAGATAGTAATTAACATAGTAGATGTCATTCAAACTAAAAGGAAAATCAGTTAAAAAGTATTATACTGGGAAATTTTTTTAGACTCAGTTATAAACAGTGTAATTATTTAATATTGACAAACAACTCAGAAACTGAGTTGTAAAATAAAGGACAAATCCTACCTATATATATTTTTTGTGAAAATACTAATTTTAATTTTTGGAATATCCAAATAATTTCAAGTGATTCATTGGTCTGAATATCTTGAGAAACCAAGTATTAAATTTGTACTGTAGAAGTCAGTGTCACCTCCTCCTGCATCATGAAATGGTCCAAATGACTGAATCTGACAGACAGGTTTTTACTGTTAGATCTATTCATTAGGTCCTGAAATATCTACACCAATTCAGCAGTAATAAATTGTTGAAGTGCAGAGCTCTGTTAGACTAATGCTTCTTCACCTTGGATAGTTAATTTCTTTTACTGGTATTAGACATGTAGTCAACCAACAACATGTACAAATACACAATCATGTATGCATATCATACTTTTTCTGAAAAACTTAGATGCTATTTGTATGTTTAAAATCTGAACAACTTTCCTAGGTAGAGGTAGAGGAAGTTTGTTTGTGGTTTTTTTGTTTGTTTGTTTGTTTCTTTGTTTGTTTCTTTGTTTGTTTGTGGGGGTTTTTGTGTTTTTTTTTTTTTTTATGCTTTATGAAGCATAAGACACAGTCATTGTTGTTTGTGACAGTATTTCCTTCATATCTGCAAGCATATGTTTTAAAATTCAAGACACAAACTATGGTGAAATTTAAGTGGAAATAAAAGAGACAGTAACAAAGGGAAGATGATAGTTACAGTGAGGGAAGCAAGAATTTAAGAATCTATATTCTTCAGGATGCAAATAATAATGCATGAAAAATACTTTACTCTCTATTATTTTAATTTATTTTTTTATTTATTTTTTATTTATTTAATATATTTTTTAATTTGACTTCACTTCTTATGAAGAGCCTTCCAGGGACATTTTTCAGAATATATTATCATATTTTTTAGATTTTATCATTGCTTACTATTAAAATAAATATTAATTATTTTATTAACCTGGAAAATAAATGTCAATAGCAATAATAGGCTCTAATAATGAAAATAATACCTGTGAGAAACTTAGGGATCATCCTTTAATATTTGTAAGATCAGCTAAATTAATGTGAAAATCATGGATTGGTAAGAATGCAGTAACATTTCTTCAAGTGGAAGTAATCTGTAAGAGCTTGTCCAAAAAAGGTTGCAGATGTTTTAAGTGGCATTTAATTATTTTAGCAGGTTTTATTGATGTTTCTGTTAGGTTTTTATTAGCATTTCCACTTCTGAGCTGTGACTTTTATTCAAACCCAAGATGTCATGATTTCATGATGTCTGTTTATGAGACTGCCACATGTTGCTGTGGAAATTATTAGAAAATCATAAGTAGAAGGCCTATTTCTGTATGAGGCTTTTCTCTCTTTGTTTCTCCTTATTTATAAATTTATTTAACTGTACTACATAACTTTATAACTACAAATTATAGTATAACTATAATTTAAGTATAACAAAATATATGCATAAGTTTAGCTACTACAAATATTCAATATTATTCAGGATACAATTCTGGAAGTATCAATGCCAAAAGTGCAAGTAATTGCCAGATTTTTAAGAAAAGGCTGGAATACTCAATAAGAATTTGGTATCCCTTTTCTACATGAATCCTGATGTTAAAAACAATTGTGTTAATATATTAATTCCAAATGTCTTTTGATTTGTAGCAGTTATATTGCTTTTACTTGTAAGTGCTTTTCATCTGATTGTTTCTAAGCTTTCTTTCCCCAAAACATTAATTAAATTAATGTTCTGATGTACAGTAGGTTAATACAATTTTCGTTTTACAGATGAAGAAACTATATCTAAAAAGGTCACATGTCAGTGACAGATGGAGGTACACTGTACTCTTCTGCATTACCCACTGTGAAAAATTAAATCTTTCTTCAATCTGTGTATTTGCAACTGTACCATAACTAAACATGAATGCACAGAAATTGAACTTTTCACTCTAAGACCACGTATTTCCACCAGATGAAAGAAGGGAGGAGGTAATGAAACCTTTAGGAGGTAGCCAAAACAGAGGAATTGTATCATTCAGGTGGATAAGTCACTAGACATTGGACAAAAATATGTACATATTGTATGTGTTTATGTGAATAGATACGAGTGTATGTGTTTATGAATTTACATATACTTAGTGTATTTTTAAGCTAATTTTCAAAGAGCTGTGGAAAATATTTTAGGAGATTTGCAGTCTGATTTTATCCTGAGGGGTATATCCGAAAGGATCATACTTTCCAGAGATATTTATTTCCCCAGAGTTTAAAAGGAAGGTGCTGCTCAGTACTCCAAACCAGAAGATGATAGGAAGGGGGAAAAACAATCCATAATTGAAGGAGCAGCTGGCATTTTCTGCAGAATTGAAATTCTAGAAGTGTATTCATAGAAAAAAAGTGTTCATTTCAAACTTTTAAGTATGCTTTTGAGACCCTCTTTCTTCTTGAAAATCCTACACATTCTTAAGTCCAAGCTCCTGGGAATTTTATCTCAAGAGCATCTTTGTCAGATTGAAGACCCAGGTTTCCCAGGATTTCTAGGTTGTTCCTGAGGTTCTGAGATGTCTGAATGTATTTCTCAGTTGAATTTGAAAGCTTTGATATCAGTATCTCCTCACCAGGCTAGTTCTAGACTGAAAGGACTGAAAACCTGTTAGTCTCAGCTTCAGGATGGTTTTAGATGCAGGAAGGATGTTTTTAGGTGACTTGGAATAGTTATCTAAAGGGAAAATTACAATTCCTTATGGAAACTGGAATTTTTGCATTGCAAGTCGTGACTCATGTAGAGTACACATTATCAGCCCAAGTCATTGGCAAAAGACTAATGTTCCAGACAAGAACCTCAGCCAGTTTTCAGGAGGGTTATTAATGATTACTGAAGGCACTAGAGATGTAAGCAAAGAAAAGTAGTTTTTGAAATTGAATATAGCAGGGTATTTTCATATTGTGAGTATTTTGGTTACCTAGAAGTTAGGTACATATTTATCCAAATTTACTTTTTAGCAAGACCTTGAGATAACTATTAGTGCTTATAATTTCTTTTATCTATATGAGAGTGAATGGCACCAGAGTATAACATCTGAATAACTTCAACCTCTTGAACACACATACTGCTGTATTGAGACACTCTGCTTTGGTTGCACTAAACATTTCACTGTTCACCTGCACAGATGATCTTCTGTCCCAATTCTATTTTCATTTATGTTGCCAAGGAAGCAAGTTGTGTGGAGGAACTGTTGGGCAACATGTGCACAGCACATTTCAAGTCTCTCCTCTCCTGTACCTGGTGTTAGACTTGTTACCTATGCTGTAGATGATCCCTAGAACCTCCATCTCCCCACTTGCAGCTCTTGGACCTATGAGCCCTTGAAATTCATGGTCCCACTTGAGTTGCTGGCACTCAGACCTCATCCTGTGCTTGCAGACTAGTCCATTCCACTCAGAGTTCACTGGCTCCCACATGTGCGTGCTCAGGGTTGTGAGCGTACCCACACATAAGATAGGCTTTAGTCAGGAGATAGGGTGGGCCATGGTGTAGCACAAGGTTCAAGCAGGCAGGAATGCTTACCAATCTCTTTGCATCCATCTAACCTCTGTCCTTTTTTATTTTCCCAGTTCTATCCCTCCCAGATCCCTCTTGATCCTTGTTTTTACAAATCTTTGGTCCTTTCCCTAAACATCTCTTTCCAAGTCTTACAGAGTATTAAATATTTTCTCTGCTTTATTCCCGAATTCTTTCGTTAAAAGTCCTATAGCGTGATGACCCTATTTAATGAACATGGCTTCCCCGTGAGAGTTTCCTTCTTTACCTGCTTCAGTGAGCATCTTCAACAGGGAAAACCATCTCACAGTTTTCATTTAATGGCCTTTGGAGTGGCCAGTGGTGTGCTCCATTTTCCTTTCTTAGGTTACTGACCGTCCTGCACCTATTGCTGCTCCTCTGTGTTTATGATTGTTTTCTGGTTTTCCAGAAAAAACTAGCATTTGCCATAAGAAAAGATCACTGCTGATTAAGTTAGTCTGGAGATCACATAAAATATTACCTCACATTCCTAAAGCAGAGGTTATGTAGGACTAAGGATCCTCATGCAAAACTGTGATGTGCTCTACCCTTTTTCACAGCTTCTTTGTGTGAATTCTCATGATCTCTTATGTCCAATAGAACTTTGGTCCAAAGGTTTCAGAAATTAAAATTGCTTCCATTTTTACCTTGGGAAAGCTAGATTTATGAGACATGCTCAGGTCACTTTTATTAGATTAAAGCAGAAGTTGCCAATTTCTTTTTGTAGCATAGCCACTGCACTATATATATCCTGCCCTAAAGCAGTACTTCAGGAAGTTAGTGCAGTTCAGATCTAGGTGCAAACTGACCTTACCTGAAGGTTACCTACCACACAGAGGGAATGGATTTAAAGAAAAGTTAATCTCTTTTCTCTTTCTGCAAGATATTTCCGCAAATATAATCAGGTAGTTTATTATGTAATAATAACAACTTGTTTTAAGTTTCTTCTGTACAGAAAATATATTTATAAGATTGTACCCTTCCCCTTAATTTTCTAGCTAAATAAGTGTTTTAGTTAGGACAGTTATTTGTGTGGGATCAAATGTCTCAAAAATAGAAAATGATAAATAGAAGATCCAAGGAGTTTATTTTTTTATGGAAATAAAGGTAAAAAGGAATAATATAGATTATAGTTTTAATTAAACTTAATGACAATTGTTGTTGTCATCTGGGAAATAATATAGGAAAACTGAGATTTTTACAGCCTTAAAGGCATTAATATAAATATATTTAATATTTGAGTGTCCTTTTTTTAGCTGGAGTTTCATTTGGAGAGTGGTGAACTGGAACAATTGCTTTTCCCTTTTTATTTTGTTCATAAAAGAAATAGTATTGTTTGGTGAACTTGCTTGATGAAACTTTATTGGAATAAAACTAGTAATCTGTAATACTCTATTGGTTAAGCTGAACTGCATTTCAAGATAAGTAGTTCAAGCTCCTTTTTTAAACTGTATTGAAATCTACAATGCCTCCTCCACCTTCCCTTCAAAGTGACTTTCATATTTTATTAATTTAAAAAAAATGCAGAAAAGTAACAGTAGAAAGACTCTTACTGTTAGATGAACAGTTGTTAATAACAGAGATATAAGGGGACATGAGGCTCAGACAGGTCAATTATTGAGAGGTTTGTTTTGGTATAAATATTGATGTTTACTGATTTTCTAGAATTGGAACTATACCATGCCTCACTGGTTTTTATGATGTTTCTTCCCTTTGGAGATTAGTAATTCATTTTTCATTTCCTTTTGAATTTCTCCTAGCCAATTTCTATTGATGTTTTTATTTATGTGTTTTTCATTTCATATTGTTTTCTTGTATTGCACTTTTCTTCAGAAGCATTTTGTTCATCAGAGTAAAATATAACCTGGTGGAATGAGTTCACTCTTGCAGAGCTCTAATGTCTTGCCTGTTTCCAAATGATGGCAGGCATTCCAAATATATGGTAATGAAACCTCTATGTCTTATGATACTGAAATTTTGTCTATGTTTTCTGAATTCACATACAAGAGTAATTATAGTGTCAGATGAGGTGGTAGGGTAGAAAAGAACCCACACAACAAACAAACACAAAAGAACAGCTGATAATCATCTGGTTATTGTAAACTTCAATTTGGTGACACTTAGTGAATGGCTAGTGCCATTCACTGATGTGCTTTTTAAAGATGTAGTGTTTATCTTATCCATATAATGTATTACTGAGAGAAAGAAGGGCTGATATGCTTTAATGATATCATTGAGAGAAGGAGAGGTGACAGAGTTCTTAAGAAATTATTTTGGAGTCAAGTTGCTAATATCCTTGGCTATAAAAAGCACAGTGCTGTTGGTTGCTTGGAAATTTGTATTGTGCAATTGTTATGTGATTTTCAGCTCTGTTTTGCAAACAGTATGGTAAGAGCCATGTAATACATAGTATATATACTATACGTAGCATAGCAGAGCATGACACTGTGGGCTCTGTAGAGTAGCATAAGGTTCCCTTAGAAGAAGTCTGCTGTTTTACATTAAGTATACAAATACTGTTTGAATTGACAGCTACATTTACATAGCCTTGCGTAATGAGTTGGCCCTAACCAGCAACCAGGTACCCACACAGTCATTCACTCACTCACCCCACCCAACAGGTTGGGGGAAAAAACAAGAAAAAATAAACTGAAAAATACATTCCTTGGATAAAGACAAATTAACAGATGGAGGAAAGAAGGAGGAAACCAGTTCAAAGAAATCACATCCTAAAACCAGACTGTTGTCCAGCTGTTGACCAAGCATCAGCCTCATTTGGAGGCAATCCTTCACGTCCTTCATCCTGTATCTCAGTTCTTATTACTGAACATTGTATTACATGGTATGGCTAATTTGGGTCAGCCGTTCCAGACTGTTTTCCCTCCCAGCTTCTTACCATCCCATGCTGGGGACAGAGTCAGAGTAGTCAAAAGAGAAAACCTTGATTCTGTGCAAACACTGTTCCAAGAATGGCTAAAATATTGCTGTGTTACTGGTATGTTTGGCTACAAATCCAGAACACAACACCATGCAGGCTGCAGCAAGGAAAATTAACTTCATCCCAGACAGAAAAAGCACACCTTGTTAGAAGAACTAAGAAATGGAATATCATGTGCCATTTTAAGAATAATATTTGAAATTAAGAGAATTTACAGAAGTAGGTTGTAAATAACATGTTTGGATGGTATGGACAGAGATGTACATTATGTAAAAGTGACGGCAGTTATAGGTATATGAAAAAGTTATAACCCTGCTTTATTTCTGCCGATATCCTTCTCCTTCTGCACTGTTTTCCATTATTTTTGTTTGAAGTATTTGCTATAGTTTGTTCATGGCAGCTTACAATGAATGGTTTCATTTGTTTCTCGGTACAGTCAGGCATTAGATCTTGCTGACCTTCAGCAATGCAGTGTCAGTCAGCACAGGCATGTTTTTTAAGTCTGGATTGAGTAAGGCCAAAAGTAACTGGTTTTTTATGTTTGGTTTTTGGTTTTTTTTTCCCTAATTGATGCTTACTCTCTTTGAAAATATATAATTTACTGTATTAGAACTGCTCATTCTTTAGCTTACAAAGGCAGATAAAAATGCAAAGATAAAGGAAAGGAAAAATGAAGTACACAGTGAATATGAGATAATTGTGTTGTGCAACAGAGAGGGAAGAAATTAAATTTTTGAAGATTTTAGCTCTGTATTTTATCTTATTCTAATCTGCATTGTTATAATAATATTGGGGTTTTTTTCCAGCACATTGCTGGAGCAGTATTTAGGCAATAATTATTTTGTACATAAGCGTACTTGACATTTGAGGCTGTCCATTGTATTCTTGACGTAACAAGCTTTAAAAGTCATTAATTTTTTTTTTATAAATCCCCTCCCAAAAACTTAGAGAATGCAAAAAATAGCATACAACACCTAAATTTCAACATTTACCACAACAAAAAAAGAGAACTGTCAATAAACATTCATGTCTAAGAACATGAAGTAACTGAGGACATATATTGTGTATTTTGAGTATGACTGGTAAATTGGAAGGAGATTAAGGTAAACTAAATCCTGAGGAACTGGCAAGGCATATTGCAGGTCTGTGTGGATTTTCCTGTGTACTTGCAAAACTTAGCTTCACCAAAGTATTTGCTTGGTGGTATCTTCAATTACAGCTACTTGGTTAATCCTTAAAATATAGCCTGAAAAATTCCAATACTTTTGGATTTTTCTTTTACCTTCCTGTTGGATATTTTCTTTCAACACAGCCCTTTTTTTTTTTTTCTACCAAAAGCCTTATATAAATACACATTTTTAAGAAGATATTCAAATGTCCATCTGTTCCCTGAAACAAATTCTATAAAAAGCTGACAGTAGACACGTTTTTAAACAAATTTTAGATTTAATTCAGAATTTATATTTAAAACTGATTTAATGGGAAGGTTAGCAAAGTCCACTTGAGATATTATAATATTATCCATACTATTCCTTAAGAAGTTTTTCTTCAAATAAGCCTATGTTTATCTGTTTGTTAATAAGAGAATTGTAGTATTTTCAGATATCTTTGTCTTCTAGGGAGGATTCAGTTCTGAAAAATAACTGGGTTTACCAGTGAAAAAAAGACAAGGCAGTTAGCAAGTTGAAATGTAAAACCTGAGTAAAAATATATTGACTCCTTTGTGAGACATCTGTTGGACTTAAACCAAATTTCTGATGCCTATGTGTAGTCAATTATTTATAATAACATATATAGAGAGAGTCTGAATCAGAACGTAAATTTTGACTTCACAGTGAGGCTTAGCTTTATTTCAGTTATTAAATTTGTATATGGTTGCATATGCATATATATCAGATTATACGATATATGCATATGTATCAGATTGCTGTATTAGAAATGTACACTCTGTTGCACTTGGTGCATTCCTAGCATGTAATAATACTTACTATCAAGTTCAATACTAGAAAAATTGAAAGGATTGAATTATTTGAGTAGCACAGTAAAGAAAGTGTTGTTTTCTAAGTAGCCAATCTTGTCCAAAACTACTATCCGTTCTTAAAAATGTCTTGGACATATGGACAAAATAGTTGATAGCAATGAAAGAATCTTTGTGTATGAGTGTGTAGGAGTTTAGGAGAAGGAAGGAGAAGTAGGTGTTAAACATGACAGTAAGGTGGGAACAAGTGACAATGGGGGAATGAGAAATTTAATGCAGAAGCATATCTTGTGCAAGTAATCCTTGACACTTATGTAATTTTGTGTATGACTGTATCTACAAGCTATATCTGATTCAATATCTCTGTGCTCTCACTCTGCTGTAAGCGTGAGGCAGCTTAGTCCTATTTGTTAAGGCAATTTTTATACATACATTTATATACATATTCTTTCAAAGAAAATAATCTTAGTTACTGTCTTATGTGTCTTACAGGATGCTGATAGACACTGGAATAGGTTGCTTTTCATACAAGACACATAAGACTCTTCAGTTTAGGTTTGGAGGTTCTTGAGTACTTACAATGAAAATCTGATGTCATGAATTTCATCTTTACTTGACAGAATTCAGATACTGAAAAGATTTTGTATTTGTAAGGAAAAAAATATATTTATCATACACCTGATACTTTATCTTTTCAGGTTACATTCCAATCAAGTGTTCATACAGTAATTGAAAATAATAGTTTTATTATATATTGAAATAAAATCAATTTATATATAATGTGTATAGAATGTGGAATATAATAAAAAGTATTTACTCTGCTTAGGTTTGGGGAAAAGTTTTCTAACCTTTAGCAGCTAATTAATTTAGTTTCTGAGTGATTAAAAGAGCAGTGGATTATATTAAGAAGTTAACAACTCTCAGTAATGACCTGTTCCCCATTGGTATGCCTCTAATTTTATTGCCTCTTGTGATAATTAAATAAAAACAGACCTGTGTAAGTTCCCAGGAAACAAAACAAATGCTAAATTGTGATCTTTGTGTCATGCTGATTTTTGTTGCATATTTTATGGTTTTGTTTTCCTTCTGATTGATCAAAACATACTTTCTTAATTACAAGTGTGTGCTCTAGCATGTGGTACAGGTTTGCATATGGAAGAACTAAAGATGAAAGGTTAGAAAGTTTGTGTCAGAAGCTCATTGTCATAAAATAAACTTGACAAGGGATTAAGTTTAGTTTTATCCATAACATAAGATTTTAAAAAAACAAACTATTGTGGCTTATTGGCAGTTTACGTTGTTTAGATTAGTGTTTTCTCTTCATCATATTAAAAAAAAAGGGCAACTAAAATGATCAAGCTCAAACCTGTGTATAGATATGAAAGGATGTTTTCAGTGTTTCATAGGAAATGCAGGTTACCTTAACCTAAAAACATGTCTCTTCTTTAACACTCTCATTTCTTCAGGCCAGTCTTTAACATATGTAATTTTCAGTTGCACTGGCACATTCCTTGTGTTGATAACCTGTATGTACAGGAACAGCACAGTGAGAGGCTTCATCATCTGATTCATAAAGAGTGACCTCATAAAGTGAGTTGACAAACCTGAAAGAGTTGGGACAACCTGTCACTGAGAGCACCAATGCATAGGTTCCTAGCTTCTTTTATTCAGGGCATGTACATCCTCTCATAGTTCATTCAGTTTTCTGACAACCGCAGACAAAAAAATTTAGACTTTTTAATGTATTTTAATTCTTTTCAGTTATTTTTAGGTTCTAGAAGAAGCATCAGTAAAGAATTACAGTGTTTAGAAGAGAAAATGGTGACAGGTTCATTCCTTTCTGTATCCCAGAATTGATTCCAGACTTGTATCGTACTTGTTTCAACAATTTAAATACCTACATAGAATATCTATTATGTGTGGGAAATAAAGCTTTTGACCTTGGTCCTTTGTCCTCCTTCTTTATGTATTCCCTTGGTGACCGAGACCTAAGCATTTATGAAATCACAAATGAGAAAAAAGACTGTGTCCTATAAGCAGCTAGTGTGAGGATGTGGTATATTTTCAGTTTCTTGTATTTCTGAGTATGCTCCTTGCTCTCTTGTGAAAGTTTTATACATTCCTGAAGGTTGGTGGCTTCATGCCCAGGTGTGTTGCATTTCTGGAGCTAGGAGACAGGAAAATATACATTATATGCTCTCAGTATAATCTGCTGGGATGAAAGGCACTGTCTCAGGCAGCTATAGATAAGAGAACACCTTCCTTAAAGTATAAACTATCATCATTCAACATCCTAAATTCAGGAACAGTTCTACATTGCAGTCTCTGTCAAACATTTTATAAACATAAGTTTTTAAACAAAGGAGATAATGTTATAGATAATATTCTCAACATATTTTCCTTTGCCAAATACAAGCATACGAACTTTATCCCAAGCTGTTATCACCCAAATATTATTTATCCAACCAAAATATTTAACTGTAGTGGAGATTGTTTTGGGTCAATTATTTTATGCAGAGGTTCTGCAATCAGGATATATATGTAACTTGAATATGTAAAGCAACACTTTCTTACCTGATGCACAAGAGAGAGGTAGAACCTATTGAACCACTCCTTTGAACCCACTGGTCTTTGTTGACCAGTCAGGCAGCATTTTCGAGAGGAATAGTTGGTACCTGCAAATCCCTGGAAAGGATGTTTATGGCCCCTATGTGTCTTATACTTTCAGCACTTACATGGATGACACAAGGTGTAAAACCCTCCTATGTTGGCATTTACTTCCTTAATCCCTTCACGTATGAATAATTAATAACCCTACTTCTTCAGCTAAATTTAGTCAGCTCTTTTGTATCTTGCATCCTTGGTACACAACCAGGAATTTGGAGTGAGGGCTAGTGTGAGGGAGGACCAGTAGCTGGCTCTGGAGAAAGAAAAGGCAACAAGTTATAGATTGTGGTTAGTTATCCTTTTTATTTGTGTATATTTTTTTACATCGTGCAGATGTAATTTTTCATACCTTACTGCTCACTTCAGACCTTCCTCTGTATGTGAAATAGAACAAGGGTAGTTGCTTTAGGGTTCTGAAGTTGAAGAAATTTTAGCCTAGGTGATGATCCCTAGCAGAAATTTTTTGGCTTTTTGCTCAGAGCATTTATATACATTCCATAAATTGCTCTGCCACTGTCACCAGTTGGAGTAAGAGTGTCACAGAGCAGTACAGGACAATTAAAATTAATGGGTTCCCACCAACCAATGACAGCAAAGGACCGCTAAAAGTCATCCAGTACTGCAGATTGCCCTGAACCTGCATTACATCCATCCAAAACTGTGAGCAGGCCTGAAGAACACGGCTTGGTAGATGGGAAGCTGGACGTGGGCCGGCAACGTGCGCTCACAGCCCAGAAAGCCAACTGCATCCTCGGCAGAAGCAGGAGCGTGATCAGCAGGGTGAGAGAGGTGATTCTGCCCCTCTGCTCTGCCCCTGTGAGACCCGCCCGCAGTGCTGCATCCAGCTCTGGAGCCTTCAACATGAGAAGGATGTGGACCAGCTGGACCAGGTCCAGAGGAGAGCCAGAAAGACGACTGGGGGGATTGTAGTACCTGCCTTGTAAAAAAATTAATCTGACAGAGTTGGAGTTGTTCAGTCTGGAGAAGGGAAAGTTCAGGAACACCTCATAGCAGCCTTTTTGTACCTGAAAGGAGCTTGCAATAGGGATTCATGCAGCATAATATGTTTATTTTAGGTCATGTGTCTCTGTGTGTATTATCCTTCACAAGGCCTAGCAAAGAAAGAGTCTATGGTTTCTAGGACTCATCTGGCCAAAGTGTGTCATAGAAAAATAATTACTGTAGAGAAAATGGTTTAGTGTTTAGGGTAAAGTTCATCTATTTTTGTTTTGTGGAATCTGACCCTAGATATTCAGGGAATAATTTGAAAGTCTGTGAAAAATTG
Organism: Regulus satrapa; assembly: GCA_013396955.1. NCBI lineage: Eukaryota > Metazoa > Chordata > Aves > Passeriformes > Regulidae > Regulus > Regulus satrapa. Next base: position 33,433 of record VWZN01013659.1, read on the forward strand.
CAGTGTAACTCCAGCAATAAATATGAAATAATAGTATCTCAATAGCAAATCTGAAAATATATATTTTTATATGTCTAAGAAAAATATAGCAGATTTTAGAGGCAATGAAATGATAACATAAAATAGTATAGTGGCCTTTGGGGATAGTTTCCTCTGTTGTAAGCCTATTAAAATTAACTGGTATCTGCTATTCATATTTTCTGACTTTAACAGAAAAGGCAAAACTATCCTGTTTCTACAATTTACATGCCTTTTCAGTCTTTTAAACTTTTATTTCTCAATTATTATTTACATTGGAAGTTTTCTTGTTTATTAGTCATACAAATGACTTTCAGCAATAGCCTAGTCTTTTCTATTTTTACAGTCATTACACTATAGCTCTGATTAATTTATGTTACCAGTGGCAATAAAGTGGTGGTGCAGCAAACTAGGCTTGAGTTCAGATAGAAAGTGTAATTTTAGTTAAGTCCATATCCCAAAATCAGATGAAAAGATAAAACTATCCTATCCTATGGATAGGATATTTTGCTACCCTGAAGAAATGCATCATCTACAAATTAAGAGCAACATCAGTAGTCTTTAAGAAATGTATTAGAATATTGTTTTACCTCAGGTACTGCTACAGGAGGACAAATAAACAATATGTGCTGTTCAGCTTGAGTTAAACACAAGTCTCTGCTCTTTCATAAAAGGAAAGTATAGTATCAATTTCTGGAAATTCTGCAGTTTATGGGGTATGGAAGGTCAAACGAAATTAGATCCTTTTCAAATTCTAAACATTTAAAAAAGGAGTTTCAAGGACAATGCCTGGACATTGAACAGAGTTTCTGCTTTTGCATGGATATGTTTATACAGTAAGAGAATTATTTTGCTTCAAAAGGATCAGTTCCCAACTTTTTTTTTTTTTTAGAATTTTAGTACCTATAAATAGAAGCTCTTGACATTTTGCATCATTCTCTACCCTTGCTCTTTATATAGAACTCTCATTGATTTCAGTTCTGTATATTGAATTAGACTAGGGTGGATAGCTTTTCATTTGTAAAAGATGGGGACAGTATTAACCTCTGTGCTCATAGAAAGTCTGTTAAATCTCCTTTAATTATGAAATGCTTTAAATAACATCCTAAGATTAAATTTTACAATTTCTAGGCCATCATAAATTGAGATGCTGTGAATTTATGAGGGAGAGTGCAATCAGTTCTGAATATCTTTAAAATTCACTGTTTCAAAAGTTGTGTGAAATTCTGTTTGTTTCTGGACATTTGGAGTCATGGTGACATCCAGTGTCCATGCAAGAGTATTTCAAATTACAAGAGTATTAAAATAATCACCTTGTATAGACTCACAAGGACATATTTGCATTGTCTTCCCTCAGAAGCTTTCTCACAGTATTACTGTGGAGAGGAAAAATATTGTCCATTAAGTTTTTTCTGTCACAGAAAGGGTCAATTAATTTTTGTCAATCCAAAATCTCTGCTACTGATGTCTGTTCTAGACTGATTTAAAGATAAGTTGAACTATGAAGTCTTCCCTGGCATTGTTTTTCCCTGAGATTTGTCTTAAGAGGAAGGTGAAAGTGAAGGAAAAAAGGACATTGAAATATTTAATATTTTGAATTGCAATATTGTTCTTTTTTTGTTTACTTCTCTTTAAGGAGGTTTTTCATAGTCTTAAGTAAAACTGTCTGTGATACTGTTGGATTGCTGCAAACATGATCCTTGGATATCTGGAAGTTCAAGAGGATGAAATTTTTGACTTGGGAAATGAAGGATGAGAGTAGAATGGGGAAAACCCCATGAAATTCCAATAAAATAAGTTAATTGTTGAGAAAAAGGGGATTAATTTCTCTAATACTCATTACTTCTGCGTATACCAAATCTCAGAAGATATCAAGGCAATATATTTTATGCCGAAGATATTTGATATATCCAAGTTGAAAATATAATAATTTAATTCCCCTAACATAAGTAAGCTAATGTAAGTAACCTTACGATGCCTCAGTAGACAAATACCATGTTTATAAATGTAGAGACACCATAGAGGGTGGGTTTTATTACAGATAGAACAAAGGAATTACATTGTTCTGTTGATTGAGTGGATACTGGATGTGCCACACAGACTCTACAAGCAGTGAAGAGAATATGTGAGTCAAAATAACTTATACACAGACCACAGAAATTGGATTTCCATTATACTTGAGTCTCCAAGTTCTGCAAAAGGCAAAGTGACTTGAATACAACCCTTCTCCAGTATTGAAAAAATTACCCAGCTTTAAAACAAAGCATAACATCTTTTTTACTATTTTGCTATTGATTTTCCTGTTATATATTTGGCAAGTGGAAAAATATAGCTAGTATCTCTGAAAGCATTGTCTTGAAAGGAGTGCATGTGGTTTTAAATGAAACATTTTTCTGTAGTAAAAAAGGAGCTGTTGTGAATACATTTGAGGGATAATGCACAGTACTCATTCTGAATAGTTATTTAATGTCCCCAGCCTTGATTTTAAAGCTTTGAGTAGCTACCAAATGCTGAAAACCTCTACTGCCTTAGTAACCTGTTCTTTAGGAGCTGCTCAGTTTTTAGAAACTCTATTCTTTAGCTACAAACCAAAGTGTGTTTTCCCTACAGGAGTAATCCAGAATTTTAAAGGGAGAAAGACGAAAATACTGCCAACCAGATACCCAGAAAATGAAGGCCTACATTTGATGTATCTGTGTTTCCTTTTGAAAGATTGGTGTTTTTTTAAACTAGAAAACTTTTTCAAGTTTCTGTATTAGTTCTTTGCTTGAATAGCTTTTTAAAAACGTTGCCTTGAGAGCTTAGCATCTTCTAAACTTCCTTTCTTCAGATATTTCTGTAAAGCAAACAGATTTATTCCTTGTTACAAGAAAACCTGAGTAATAGAATTTTGCCTCAAAGTACTAATTGGGATTAGTTACAAGGAGGAAATCTAACAAGTATATTGCTTAGTAGAGAGGTGTTTTTGTTAATTGCACATGCTGTTCAGTTTTTCTTTGATATATTTTTCAAAAAGAATCTCACAATTAAAAGTGTGATGGTAAAAGGTCTTGTAAAAGGAATGCCTTAGGTAGGTGGATTTTTTCTTTTCTTCTTGTGAACAGAAATCCTGCAAGAAGAACAAACAAGGAAATTAATAAAGGTCCTTATTAAAATAATTTAACCTTGTACTCAAAGTGATTTAAAAATTTGTGGCAGATAATTAGTCTCTAATTCCTTGTGTTTACAGTTTACAAGATCAGGAACTTTGGCTTCTCAATTATTTCCTCTGCATTATGGTTAAATAGATATGGAGTCAGAATAAAATTGTTTGCATTGGTGGAAAAGGAAAGATGTGCTATATCTTTCCATGCAGTGAGACAGGATGTCACCTTATGATTTGATTGAGTAAAGTATGAAACATTGATCTCTAGTACATAATGCTTGAATTCATAAACTTTCATGCTTTTTTGCTTCAGGCTTAAGCTGTATTTGTTCCTTTTTGTCAAGAGATTGTCAGACTGACACCTGACTACCTACTATTTGATGTGTCAATATCTGTTTTTAGGAAACAGTTGAGCCTTTCTTGAGCATGAGGCCATATGAAACGTTGGCCAAACAAAGCAGAACAATCCAGCATTTTGAGTCCATCTGTTAAAAATGTATTACAAAGCTGTTTTTCTCCACTGCTGAAGGAAAGTAATCTAGCCCAGTATGTAGTTTATGTATTTATACTTACTTCAATTTATTATAATTTCTTGAATGCTTGTTTTTGCCTTGGGAAAGAAACATAAATTGTTTAGTTTAATCAAATACTTATCAAGAAATTCAGAAGAGATTGCATGTGATTGGAATTAGAGCTGTGTTGTTCAAGGGCAGATATAAATATTAATTCAATTTTATTTTTAATTTAGCTAGGCCTGTAGTAAAAATTTTCTTTAAAGAGAAATAAACCCTTTAAACCCCTACAAATACAAATATGCAGACAAGTAATTATGGAATTATGACCAGCAAAGCAGTTATATTGACTCTGACTGAGTGAAGCAACACCATTTACCCAACTTTTTTAGCAGAATCAAAAACTGGGGGCAAATATGAGGTATTTTTGTTTTTGTTTTTGTTTTTTTCTCAAGCAAAGCCTTCCTTGCAATGATGAAATTTCTGAAATATTGAAAAGAAACAATTGGGTCCAAATAACTGGAAAGGAGACACTGAAAAATAAAGTGTGGGAATACATTAAGTCAATAAGCGCCTGCAAAGAAGTATCAGAACATTGTATTATATAGATACAATTTTTCATCAATTTTAGTTTACTTTATTAGCACTTCCTAGATTTTCTGACATTTCTCATTACAAAAAATGGTTTTAGGTATTTGTAGGTTATAGTATTTTTTTCATATATTTTTGTAATTTTGGTCAGTCTAGAATTTAGCCCTTTTTTGAATTACTGTTTCCAGCATTTTTGTTTCAGCCTTTTGGAAAGCATTGTTGAAGGGAAAACCTGTTCAGCTCCATTAAAACAAAGATACTGTCATTGATTACTGAGTTTAAAGGAGATGTGTCCAAGGTTAATATTATGAGAAACTCTTTTGGCTTCATATTTTTAGGTGTATATTTGCTACTGGAAGCATTTCTGACAGAAGTGCAGAGAGGTCATAGGTAGACAATCTGAAGTTTGTAGAAGACCTTGAAACAAGCAGCTGGAGTGGCAAAACAGGAGGATGAAGAGGAATGGGAGCAAGAGGAGTTTTGGGATGAAGAAGGATGACAGAAAGAAATTGCAGGAAAAAAAAGGAAGAGACCGGGATGCTTTCCCAATTGAGAGATTAGCACTGGTGTGTAGTGAGCCTTGCTTTGTACTTTGGAGGCTTTAGGAATAGGTTAGGTAGACAAGAAGAATGGTTGTGAGACAGAAAAAGAAAGTGGTTTTCCTCTGCATGGTGTCATACTGATGCCCACTTTGTCTATCAGATAGATTTTAACTTATGGACTCATGTCATGGAGTGCTGCTCTTTTAGAAATAATTTCATTTATAACAATTGTTACTTAGCATTTACTCATATGATAGAATCACTTTTCTGCCAGAATTTAGAAAACAAGTGTGGATTTAAGGAGCAGTAAGTTTTCTGTGTTTTCAAGGCAATGTTTTTCTGAGATTTTGTATCTGAAAAGACCATGTGGTATTTATTTGGATGGTTTTCATTCTCTATTTCTCTTTTATTTCCTTTTTTGAGGTTGGAAAATTTCTAGTAGCACAAACATTCCATGTAGCCTTTTTAACTGAGATAACTATTGCTATGAATACAGATATTAAAAGAAGCAATCTAAAACAATATGGAAGACCTAATATTGCAATACTCATAACTGGCATACATCGATTTGTTAGATAATTTTATCTTAGTAAGAAAAAGTCCTGTGGATATGGTATTTTATGAGAAAAGAAAGATATTCAAGAACTGTTTGGAAATGTATGACAGGCTTCAGAAAAATTATGGGGGGGAAAGTATAATATGATTTGAATATTTGTAGAAGATTAACAAGATTTTCTATGCATGGTTATTTTCTAAAATTTAGATAGTTTCAACAACATAAGTGAATTCTAATCTGCATAAAACTCTTGATTTTAACTGGCATTTGTGAAAAAATAATCATAATACTTATTCCTTCAGTATTACCATTCAGTCTGTAGAGGTGGGTGACCCTAGGCATAGTTTGAGCTGAGTATCCTTTCTTTGTTTGCTGTGTGAATATTCTTTCAAATACTATATATTAAATACAATAACTCTGGAGTGTTTGAGCTCTCTTGCATAAATAATTATATTTTTATTGTAACTCCTGTTCTAGTCATCTTTGAAAACTGAATCACATTTGAATGATTCCTCATAGCCCAGAACCTCCTCTGAATAATAATTGAAAGATATTCATAATAGTGATACTCATCTGAACATACCTTTTTCTTCTTCATTGCAATGTGTTACATTTTGATTATGTATATCACTGAGGTTATGAGACAAAACATTGTTTCATTGGCTCTGTTTTTATCTTTTTGAAACTAAGGTGGTCTTGCTATCAAGACTTTAGGTTGATTTGGTGTACTTTCTCACTAGCTACTCTGTCAGAATTAATAAGGTATGAGTAAAATAAAATGTGTTTCAAAATGAAATTGGAATTGCCAGAAATGCAACAAGAGAACTGCTGATATGGAAGAAATGCTCAGTTAATTCATTTTATTATATAAATAAGTTTTACTTTCTGAGAGAATTCTAGCTATGTTTGCTGCTGTAGTTGCATGATATTGCAGATCATTAGCATATTTTCAGAAGAAGCATTCTCTCCCTTTACATTATAAATATTTATGAATTATATTCTGATTTGTTTTAGAATATATTTTTATGAAACATATTTGGGTATAACTAAGTGTATTGCATCCAAACTACAACCAAGGTTGGGGTACCAGACACAAACAAGCAGATATATGCAGATGTATATAATGATAATAGATTAAAACTTAGTGTACCTGTGTATTAATTTAGGATATTAGAGGGATCATTTCTCTGTGATTCTGAAGGTTCTTTTATAAATAGATGAGGGTTTTTTAGCTTTATCCAATCTAAAGACATTTCTGTTTAGGCTGTCAGTCATGAGCAGCTGCACTAGTTTGTTACACAGTTCTGTACATACTTTAGTTCTACCTTAAATAACCTTTCTTTGCACTTCTCAGTAACTCATATTTTATAATTTGCATTGTTGCCATTAGACATTTTGTTTTTAAGGCTTCTCCTATCATGTATTACTGTTTTGTATCATTTGATACAGTTTCTGTTTTTT
>VWZN01013659.1:54709-67866 GCA_013396955.1 Regulus satrapa
CCCCCGCCTCCTCGCCCCCCCAAAGCAGAAATTGTTTTGATAAGAGAAATAATATACAGAAATTTACATATTCAGCCACCTAATAATTATATTAAATATGCATGCAATTCTATTAAAATTCCTTGCATTCTCAAATTTGCTATTGCAATTCAAAATTCAAATTCAGGTGCTTATACCTACACATGAGAATATTTTATGTATAAATAAAGTAGTTGTAACAGACTGCTCAAAAGACAGGATTTTTGTCCCTCTTTCAATTGTTCAGTGAAGCAATAAGCAGCAGCAAACATGCTCTCAAGAAAGATAAAATGAGTAAAATCCTGTGTACCTTTAAAATAATTGGCTTTGTGTTTGTGCATGCACAGCAGCAAAGGACTTAATGAAAACTTTTAAATCCTCCATTCATACAGCCGCATAGANACTAAATACAAAGCCTGAAGTTTTAATTTTGTTTTAATGCCTCTTTCAAGACTTTCACCAAGAGCAGAGACACAACTGCTTGAGGCTGGCTCAGTTAATAAACAGGTGTGGTATGGGTCATAAGAATAAAAAAGTGGATCTAGTTCAGTTGTTTTTCTCCATCAGTGTCCAAAAGCTGATACACAGTGAGCAGTAAAAGCAAAACATATAAACAAATATAAGTTTTTTTCACAACCATTGTCCCAACTTCTAGTGGTTTCTCACCCATGAGCTTTCCATGCTTTCTCTGCTTGGTGGTTCTTAACAGATCCCTCCTCCAGCGCCTGTCCAGCCTTTCTTTGAATCCACTGCTATATTTGCATCTGCAATACTCTTTGCCAAAAATACATCCATGGCTTCCTACCCACTGCCAAACAAACCACCTCCTGTGACTGGGTGAATCTGAATCTTGCTCTCTTCATTTTGTACCCTCAGTTCCCCTATTATAGAAGAGTTGGTTAATAATTTATCCCTGGCTCTCTCACACCACATTGCTTTTTGATCTAAGATATCTATATTTCATTCACCTTCTCTGCTGCCCTCTCCACCCCTTGTCCCGGCTGAAGAGGCCTTTGTGCTCTGTGACATGAGCTGTTTCGTACTTTTTCCTCTCTGACCTTTCCTATTCTCCTTCTTTGAGAAGAATGAAAGGTGGAGTGAGCTCAAGTGTGGGTAAATCATGGTAACAGCGGCACCAAAATGCTCTCTATTTTCCTCTGTTGCTTTTTGTGACCAACCTTAGCACTTCTGACCTGAGCTACTGAGAACTGAGCAGCTGTTTTTAGAGAATTCTTTATACTGTGCTTAGGCTTGAAGCCTCATTTCATAAAATACGTGATCCTGGTTTTCAAAGTTGTGTTAACTGATGTGTTTCTGTGCTGCAATTCCCCCATTTCATTAATAACCAGCATCAAAAGTATTTTGGAAACCAGAATATATACTAAAAAATAATTGAATATGGACAATTATACTTGTATTTTAGGGTGTATGTCTTTTCCCTGTGTCATAATGTGAAGTAACAGTATACGCTCTTTAGTCATGCACCTCGTTTCTTCTGAAATGCTGCTTCATTACAGGGACATTAAAATGCATTAATGACATGTGCTATATACCTGTATCAAAGTTCAAACTTCTTATCTCAATTGGCAGAAAACTTTACAATTTAGATAAATCTTGGGATTGGGTTGCTACTTTTATTCTATAAGATCAATGAATTAAATATGGGTTTAGTATAAATTTTGTGCCCTCCTAATAAAATTCTATTCATCTGTTGCATACGAAATTAATGCAAATTTAGTATCTGAGGTAAAGACAGTAGCCATAAATCTGTGGTTTAGATAGGTAGAATATTCTTATTTTCTCTAAATGATGATACAATGAATTAAAACTCTATCATAACAAAAGTTACAGTTGAGTGTTGAGAGATGTTATTTTCACTAAACAATAGCAAGACTGCTAAAAGTTATTTTAAAAATTTCAGCAATGATACACGTCGTTTCTGATGCAGTATTAACTTTCTTCCAGTAAGCTGTTCTTGCAAAATTTGGTGTTGGAATTTAACCTCCCTGTTTTTGGAGCATTCAAATTTAATGAGAGAATCTTGGTCCATAATAAATTACAGCTATAGGTGGCTAAATTACATAAGGAATTTTTAAGCATAAATCTTTTGAAATACATAATGCAGAACTTTTTTTATTCTGTTTTATATACACAAAAAGGTTTGTGATTATGTTAAAAATGACACCTTTTTTGTAAGTTCTCTGGAGTTTTGATTTTGATTTTTTGAGTAAACATTTAAATGAAGAAAGAGTTTTAAAATTAAAAAGTGCTAGATATCACTACTGAAAACAGGCATGCCTAGGACATTGTAGAAGACTTAAGATGCAGAATACATACCTCAACTGAAGAAAAAATGGAGGAATGAGTAATTTGGCTTGTCTCTCTTGAAATTCATGGTGCTTCTTCCTTGTCAACTTAGAAATTAGCTCAACAAGTATTGTAATAGCTTACTGAAATCAAATCATCCAAAAATAAAAAAATATTTTTCTTTGTGGAAGTGTTTATGACCAGGGATTGGGAAAGGAAAGAAGGAGAGAGAAAGCCATTCTACATGTTCAGGAAATAACAGCAGAATAAGATACCAGGTGGATGGCAGGGTAACTGAAAATGTTGAGGTTTTATATTGGTTTATTGTGTAGTCTTTTCTTTAGATACAAAAAGAAAAATTCTCCCTCCCCNAAATAAAGTAGTTGTAACAGACTGCTCAAAAGACAGGATTTTTGTCCCTCTTTCAATTGTTCAGTGAAGCAATAAGCAGCAGCAAACATGCTCTCAAGAAAGATAAAATGAGTAAAATCCTGTGTACCTTTAAAATAATTGGCTTTGTGTTTGTGCATGCACAGCAGCAAAGGACTTAATGAAAACTTTTAAATCCTCCATTCATACAGCCGCATAGAGTGTAAACAACCAGGTAGAAGACTTTGATAGACTGCCTCATTATAGTGGTGTCTGTGCCATTTAATCACAAAGCAAATGGCAAGCCAGTGGCCTCTTTCAATGTAGAATGTAATTTTTCTATTTGAAAACTATTTTGCACAAGCCAAATTCAATTGCTTTAAAAATAGAAGCTAAGGCACCTATTCCAACCTACTTATATTGACCCATACATATTTTCCTTACCACTCAGGAAGGATATGCCTGGATGATACTGAGAACTGTCAAAATATTAGCATAGAACTCTATTTTTTGAAAAAAATAACTTTGACTATGGAAGTTCTTTATAATTTCTCTCTCTTCCCTTTTCACTTATATTTTATCATAATGAGCATAAACAAAAGCTGCATCTTTGGTGCAGCTGCCTGGATTCCTTTGCAAATTTTTTAGAATGTATTTTTTTTTCAAAATGCAGGTCAAAATTCAGGTAAAAGTGTGTTATAATCAGATACAGTTTACAATTCTATATTAAAATAGAACCCTATTTGGGTTTTGATACAAACTTTTATTATCTCCATTTTAAGAATGAAGTCTATTTGAAGATGTTAATCAAATCCATTGTGTAAGGCTGTCTTATCATAGACTTAAGTTTTTTCTTTTCAATCTTTATTTAAAAGTGTCTTGTTTATAGCAATGTTTGAATATTTGCTAACTACTAAGTTATTTGTATCTTCTTAATCATGAACGTGCTCTATCTTAATTATACTTCATTTTACCAGTATAATTAAACTGTAAGAAAATATGTAATTAAACGTTCCCTGATGGAATACAATTTATAATTGTCCTGGTTTAGCACCAGCCAACAGCTAAGCCACACACAGCTGTGGACACACTATCCCTGGTGGGACAAGTAAGAGAATCAGAAGGGTAGAACTGTAGAAACACGTGGGTTGAGATAAAAATACTTTAATAGGCAAAGAAAAAGCTGCGAAAGCAAGCAAACCAAAGCAAGGAATGAATTCATAGCACCCCATGGTCAGGCAGGTGTTCAGCCATCCTCAGGAAACCAAGGTTCTATGACACATAATGGTTACTGGGGAAGACAGACACACTCCAAACATCTCCCTGTTCCTCTTTCTTCTGCTAGCTCTATATGTCTGAGCATGACACCATATGGTCTGGAGTGTCCCTTGTGTCAGTTGGGGTCCCCTGTCCTGGCTGTGTTCTCTCCCAGCTCTTTGTGCACACCAGCTGCCTCACTGGTGGGGTGGGGTGAGGAGCAGAAGAGGCCAAGACTCTCTGTAAGTGATGGTCAACAGCACCCCTAGGTTATCAACTGTATGCAGCACAAATCCCAAAAAGAGGCCCAGAGCAGCAACTGTGAAGAAAATTATCTCTGTCCAGTCAAAACCAGCATAGTAATATAATACTCAGTATTATATTAATTAAGTTACTCACAATTTTGTTAGTAGCGTGAGTGTCTTCTATATAGTTTGTTATCTTTTGTCTGATTTTCTTTGCTTGTGTTTAGTTTGTTTATTTAGGCAGGATATAAATACTGGACTACAAAGTCTACAATGCCTGTTAGGCATAAATAACTTGATGCTAATGTACACAGTTCTTCATACCAAGAGTAGAATTCTTCCTATGAAGAGCTAAAATGAAAGTCTGTGCAAGAACTTACATTCCAAACAGCTTTTCAAAGTCAGACCAAAGAATCTTGAACTGTCAGCTTTCTGCATAGAGCTGGATTCTGCCTTACAATTACTGCAGGTTGAAGCATGAATTACTTCTGCCATGACATTTTCTTGCATTTTAGGTGAAAGTTTGAATCAGCAGATATTTGCACAGCTCAGGCTGCTTTTTGCAGTCAATCTCACTGAAGCTAAATGGAGCCTGCTTGTATCTGTCAAGAGATTCTGTATGCAAATGTATGTATATGAGAAGAATGAGGTAGCTTGATAGACTGAGCGATGATATTGACAGGGACCGTCTCTGGCTTCTCGAGTTCCATTGTCTGGGGTGAAATAGGAAATATAGATAGTTTTCTAGATATTGAAACTGTTCAACATTATTAACTTGATACTTAATATATTACTAACCATGTGTCAAAGAGAAGTAGAAAAATACACAGCAGAAGCCCTTTATGCAGTTACAGCAGAAGAAAGAATGTCTGTGAACACAATATGCTGTTGGTGAGATAAACCTTCTGCTGTAGAGGTGACATGTAAAATATGCAGAAGCTATCTCAGGTCAGAGTAAATCAAATTGCTAAAGTAATCAGGTTGCCATCTCTGCTTCTCATTTGGACTAACTAGATGCCTAACTAAAAGCAGCTACAATCTACATAGTAATTTTTCCTCGTTGTTATCTTTCTTTTGCTGATTCTTTAAAAAGGATGCCCAATGATATAAAAATTCTATATATTCTTTCATAATGCTTGTCTGTTGTGAATATATACTCAATATTTTTGTTTCATCTGGATCTAAGCTTCATAGGACAGAGTAAATAATTTCAAATGCAGGAAGTCAACAGTTCCTTTGTTGTATTTTACTTTCTACATATATACATAATTGTTTTTATTATGTGCATTTTGCATTTTTTTTTTATTATATTTTTAAAATATGTAGGAAATATGGTGCCAGTTTCTGGGCTAGACTCTCACAGAACTTGGCCCAGTCATTCTTTGTCCTGTCCTGAAAAATCTGCATTTCTCAGTTTTCAGTGAAGAGATTTGTGGCTTGTGTCATGATAAACCAGATTTCTAATAGTTGTCATTTATCATCCAGAGAGGGACATGGATCTGAAGAACAAGATGATTCCCATTAATGCCTCAGAAAAATGAAGCTTGGCTTTTCCTTCCTTTTCTTTAAGAAAGCACACTCATAAGCTCTGTAGACTAAAACTCTTGGACAGTAACCCTCTCTTGGAACATTTTAGGATATCTCTACCTACAAACAATAAGGTCTTGATTGTGTTCTTCTGGAATGAGTGGAAGGTTTCCCCTTGATTTAAATGCAGATCATGCAAAAATAAAAAATGACATCCTTGTGCAAGAGACCAAAGGAAAACTACTGAACAGTTTGAATGTTAAAAAATCTATATGAGAGCCCAAGAAAAGCTTTAAATGTAGCACTTGGGGGAAAAAAAAAAAAAAAGAAAAAAAAAAGTTTTCAAATCTGGCTGGTTTTGTTTGCTTATTTACCTTATACAAAACTACTGAAATTAAATGTGTAAATGGAGACATTTATGGAACTGCCAGATGAAATAGTTAGAGGTCAGCTGGAAAGTTTCTCCTAATATTACTTTTAAAGAAATATAATTCTTATGGGAATTATGTTCATATAAGGAATTAAAGAATGGCTGAATGGCTGTAAATTGATGTTTCTAATTAAAAAATTGAATTTCTTTTTAAATGTTGTTTTATTAGACATGGAAAGAAATACTTAATTTATAGGTTTTTTCCTTTCTTGTACTTCCTTTCCAAAATTCATCTCCCATAATACGAAGTTCAGTTTCACAAATAGATACATGTTTGTGGGGGAGTCACGCATTGGGCAATGTGGGATTCTGACTGTGGAGAAAACAGTAGCAGCCTGAAATGCAACTTAAATGCAGCAGAAGCAGCTTATCACCACTGGGAATTATTTCTAAACCTCTGTGTTTGGAAAGTGAGAGATTTCCAGTTTTTTACTTCAAAACTATCCTTATATAACTTTTAAAAACTCCAGGTTTTATCTATTTTGAAACTAAAACACTTTGCTAGTTTGTTCCTTGCATGAGTTAGTGGTTGTTTCTCAAAACAAAGATATATCTGCAATAACCAAGATGACCAAAGGAACCAGGCCTGTTCGCCCATAGGTTAATTGTAAGAGATCTAGATAATTTGATTTTGAACTCTCCTTGTTGTTATCTTCCTTCTTATAGTGGTTACCTGCACAGCTGCTCTAGGTGTTATAGAAATTGCAATTTTCTTTTTTTTTTTTGTACACACCAAAATGGTTCTCTCAGATTCTGAGTACAGCTATGCTAATTATAGTAACTATATTTCAACTGTTAGAATCCCTTTTAACATAAGAAAGCATAAACTTTCAGAGTTAAAAAGATGGTATTGCCATTTTACTTCCTTGAGATTTTTAGATCTAGAGAAATTAGAGATTTAAAGTTTTACACAGACATGTAATCATCTATATTAAGTGATTTATCAGAAGAACAGTGAAAAATAGAAGTAATTCCACAGTTCTGTCTCTTCTCAAAGCATGGCTTGGGTAGACTGCTTATACCAAATTACATAAGCATGTTGTATTTTTTTTTTTAAATCTTCTGCATCTTTGCTGACATTGCTTAAAGGTGTGCTAATTACTGTCAGTTGCTGTAATACTGGACACCTGTGAGCTTGGAATTAGGCAAAGACAACCAATTCATTTTAAGTAGGACACTGAACAGGGAGCAGATGGTAACAAGCTTCAGTCAACATCAAGCTGGGGAGGATTCACACCACCAAGCTAGATGTGGAAAACTCAAAATCCCTTGGCTAATCCCATGAGCCACCCATTCTCCCTAATTGTGTCTTTCCATAAGAAGATGTACTTTACGTGTTCCAGTCTCAGCTGAATGAACAAACATGATTTAGTGTACTGACTGTAGGATTTTACTAATCTATTTATTAGTTTCCCTTTCAAGGGAAGTTATAATGATGTGTTTTCACTTAAAGCAATTAGAATGCATTTTTAACAGGGGAAATTACTTAAATTATAATTACTGAGCATTATGCTGCACTTTTAATGATTTTGCTCTTTAGAAAAATGAACAGTGAGAATCATTTTGCATAAAGTTATTACTTTGCTCTAACAACCTAGTACTAACTTCCTTCTCAGGCTATTGAGTGACCACAGCTGTTGGATCAGGGGCCTGTCTTAGACTGAAATAAAAAAAAGAAGAAAATGAATGAACATTTACAATTGCATCTGTAGCAGCTGAAATATTTGAGCCTTTGTGCAGTTTTGAGGCACAATCAAAGCTAATTTGAGAAGGTTTTACTGCTAATTTTTTACATTAATAGTTCCCAGTGCTGAATGTTTTAAAATAGAAAATTAAATCTAGTCCTATAGCAGCAACAAATCTATGAGACAGTAAAAGCAAACATGCCTTGTCCTGTATGTTCAACAGACACCAACGATAAAATAAAAGGAAGGACACATGCATTTCTACCCCTTTGCCAGGAAGAAGCTATGTGACCGATAGGTTTGACAAAGAGTTGGTTTAGTCTCATGAGAAAAGTGGGCAATCACAAATTAGTAGATATGGAGCATGGCAGGTAGGTCTTCAGCCTCATGCATCCACTGGTTTGCATGCATGGTGTGATGGGGGAAGTGGCAGCTGCTGTGGAGTCTGGGCCAGTACCACCAAAAAATTTCATCCCTTTCCTTTTCTGCTGCAGTGTAGACTCTTCTCTGAGAAGGCTATTTGGCTGAGCAGTTTTTGCAGTGTTTTTTCTCAAAGTACATTAAGGAAGCTATATACATTTTCCTAACCCTCAGTATTTCAGCCAGCATAGAAATTACTGAAATAATTGATAGTCAATAAAAGAGAAATCTCACATTAGTGAAGTTATTTCAATCAATCCTCTGTACAGAGACCTTGCTGAAAAGTGAGCTATTATTCTTCCCTTTAACTCTCTGAAATTACCTCATATCAACAAACCTTGCTAGATCCCCTCCCATGGAAGGGAATTTTCTAAATGCATGCAAATAAAAAGCAGAAATGGCACTGTGTTGTAAAAATGAGAGAGAATACGAAAAGGTTAGAGATTATGGATTTCCAGTCAAATGGCTGGAAACATTAGTCCTTTGATAGTATTGCTGTTATCTCTTAGGTAAATATTCACACTTTTTTAGAAATTTCACTGCACAGTGTACATTAATAAAGGGTGCTTTGGTGATTTGGGCAGTCTGAAAGGAGGGACCTTCTAAGGTCTATGCATTTCAATTAAGGAAGTGGAGACAGCTGCTCATTGCTTTCCTAGACAGGAAATGCATTGGAAATAAGTGGGGGTGAGCTTGTAAAGTTTGGACCCTGAATGCATGCCTGAAATATGGGCCTGAGTGCAATGAGAACAAAAGTAATAGGATTAAATGAGTTCTTAGTGCACTGAAACTGGAAGAAATAGGAGGCTGAGATGGTGGGGAGTAGGCGAGGCTCAGCAGATAAGGGGAATAGGAAGGGTGCAGTAAACAAGGAGATTCATAACACAACTCAGATCTCTTGCAGACTTGTTTCTGATAAGTTTAAAATAAAGTTTGACTTCATGTTATGGGTTTTGCTGAGGTTCCATCACTATCAGATAAAACATGGATTGTAAATTATGAACTACCTGCATCTCAAAATACTTTCAGCATCATACCAGTTCTCTCTTTTTTTTTCCTCCACAGTGATAGATATATCTCTTTTAAGATACCAGACACGGTGAATCAAAGAACTAATGAGAACTAATTGTGTGATCCATAATACTTGAAAATGATCCATGTTGCTGAACCCTCTTCTGACTGACAGAAATATCTTGAATTGGTTATAGATCCATTTTATACTGTAGGCTTTTCCTTTAGTCACACCAGTTTATTAAATCCTCTAGTTTTGAGATGACTGTTTAAGATGAACTGGCTGGGTGCCACTAGAAGCATTTAGTTCTTGTAAAAGTCTATCAAGACCTGACATTTTTGTTGTGAATTCCCAAAAGAGTTAAAGGTTTTGAGAAAAAAAAACAACCAACCAACCAAACAAACAAACAAAAAATAAAACCTGGCCCTTGGGGTATGTGGGTGAGCTGGGATTTTAAAGATGTGAGTGAAGAACAAGGAAAGCATGGAGGTTTGATTCAGAGCAGTTCTGTAAAAGACACTGAGATTCTGGAAGACAGAGCATGTGTTCAATGTGTTATTAATTTTTCCTCCTTTTGCTTTTTACTTTCCTATCACAAGGCTGCTATTGTGTAGGCAGTTGTCAATGTACAATATATTTTAAATTCTCTGATAGGAGAAGAGTGACTAATTGGCTTGGCTGTATTGAAGGCATAACAGTTTGTAGTCAAATGATTTCTTTTTTCAGCTTTAAGATCTGTTCTGAGAAATATACACTATGGGGCACTTGTGGAAAAACATTCTAAAATTTCATCAGAGTTCTGATATCTTGCTAGAAAAGACTCTATGAAGTGCTTTTTTTGTTTGTTTTCTCTTCATGAATTATGGTTATTACTAATGTGGTAGCTTTCTTCCAGAGCTTTTTTGTTTGTTAACCAAAAGTGAAACCTATGCTGTTGTGAATATCAATTTACTATTAGTGTTGTTTAGTCAGTTATGAATGGTGGCAGTAGGCAAAAAATTTTAAATCAACTTAATGTCTAAAAGTTAGTATACATTGTATTTTTCTATCCTCTAAGGGCTTTATATTGAGTACTGCTGTGGTAAGGCATGTGAAGAGCTCATTATTTATTTAGGTAATTTGTGTTTGCATACAAATAGTATAAGGTATGGGAATGGACATTAAAATCAAGTGTCTATTTTGATGTGTGTGTCCATTCACTATTTGATATGTACTGGAAGTAACTAAAACCCTTTGATGTTATGATTGATTTTTTTTTTTTTTTAACACCAAAACAACACCAACCCAAACAAAAAACCCAAGGATTTTTTGGTTTTTGTTAAGGATTTGTGTTAGTATTCTAGCTGAAGATAGTTTGGTCCACTTTAGGAGGATACTTGAAACCAGCTCCATGTTTGAATGCTTAACAAACATTTCCTCAGCCTTGCTTTTCTCTCAGCTTTCAGTAAGGGTAGAAGCCATGACAGTGCTTGGGAAATTGATGTGTTGCTATGGAAATAGATGTGCTACCACCAGTTTATGCTTCATTGCCAGACCCAATATGAAGATATAAATGAGGGAGAAATCTCTAGAATACTGTTTCTATACATGGAAAAAATTAAAATATACCAAATATTAATTATATGTAAATTGAGATGTTTTTAATATACCATGACATTCAGATTTTTTTTTTTTTTCTATAGCTGATCTGTAAAGCACTTGTCTAAATTTTGAGAACTTCAGGTTCTGTGCCTGTATCAAACTGAATGGACATAGACCTATTTCAATCCAGGAATGAGGATGCTCGACACACATGTCAGATTATAGCAGACAACATAAATACTCTGTTGTTCTACTGTCCTGGTTTCTGTTAGGATAGAGTTCATTTTTGTCCTAGTAGCTGGTACAGTGCTGCAGTTTAGATTCAGAATGAGAACAATATTAATAAAATATTAATAACACAGATGTTGATGTTAATAACATAACATGTTAATAACACAGATTTTTGGGTTTTGCTAAGCAGTGTTTACACAATGTTAAGGCCTTTGCTCCTCATCCCACTGGCAAGGAAGGTGGGTATGCACAAGAATTTGTGAGGGGCACAACCAGGAGAGCTGAGCCCAACTGACCAGAGGGATATTCCATATTTTATGGCATCATGCTGGGTATATAAGCTAGGGATAAAGCTGGCTGGGGACTACTTCCTGGGAACTGGCTGCACATCAGCCGATGGGTCGTGGGTGAGCAATTGCATTCTGCATCACTTTTTTAGTGAATTCTAACTCATTTCTCAAGTTGTTGTTCCTGTTCTCGCTTTCCATTTCTATCCCATGACACTGTTGCTATCTAAAACCACAAATTTTACTTCTTTTCCCCCACTTTTCTCCCCCATCCCACTGGCAAGGGACAGTGAGTGAGTGAGCAGTGGTGGGGTGCTTAGCTACTTGTTGGGTTAAATCGTGACACATACATTTTTTGTTCCTGTGAAACAGGATCATTGTTCTCTAGTAAGCTGTAAGCAAAGTCTCTTCACTAAATTCAAGAAATCAATGAGTAATTGATTAAGGAACTGCCAACAATCATGTTGAAGTTTCTGGTTGGGTCTCTGTGTGTACCTGCAGGGGGAAAAATGTTCTGTCAATTTATTTTGCTTGGTTTGGAAGGATTAAGTAGAGAAATTGGCAGTGGGGTGGACAAAGCCCAGAAGAGAAGAGAAATGGTCATTTCTGAGAATTTCACACTCTGCTTGTTTATTGCAAAATAGGAAATATTTGTCCTGAGGGTGTGAACAAGACCATTAATGTATGAGTGATTTTTAGAGGTTGTCCTTTCTTGAACCTCTCTTTCTCTTCCATGTTTTAGTCATTGCTGCTTGAATAGACACAAAGTTTCAGGTGCAGAGGTGAAATTCTTGTTCATAAATGAGACAACTAAAGTGCCAGCTTTCAAATCAACAGCTGCCATTTTCATTGATAAAATTTCCTTGTTTTCAGATTTTGACTATCCCAGACTCTTCTCTAGACAGTAAATGCTAATTATTTAATTCTACCTGAAAAAATGGTTCTTCAGTAACATGAGGTCGAAATTTAGTTCTCTCCTTCCAGTTCTCAGAAATCAAATTATTTTTTCCAGTTTGTATTTAGTTGTGAATAGTTGCTTCCCTGGGCTGTGGTGAATACCACAGCAAGAGAAAAGAAGCAGGGTAACATGAAAAGAAGCATAGTACATTTAACTTAATTTATATATTTACCACGATCATATTTTCTTCAAGTAACGTACTACTGGATTTGAAAATAGATTTTTTTAAACTTTTTTCTTGCTTCTGATGTATCTGACTACATGTCAGTAGGTTCAAGCAACTTGTTCTGCCTGTCTTCAGCAGTACTTGTAGTTGTTTAGATGAGAAGTGAAAGACATAAAATCTAGTTACTTTTCCTAGGTGTCATCACAAATAAGTTTTTGCCCTCTTCATTCAGCCTGCATTAATTGCAGATGACGTGCAAAAAAATCAGGATTTTTTTAATGCTTAGAAGTAAGTTCTATTTTGCTTTTACTATATTAATTTACAGCTGTGGAGTTACACCAGTCTCAGACACTTAGGAGTCCTGGATTGGTAATGAAAATGTCTAAAATATAACAGAAGAAGATTTTAAGATCAAGGAAATTTCTACAATGTCCCTTGTAATTTCGAAGGTGCTAAATATAATTTTTAAATTGTCAGAATGCAATTGATTTGAACCTGTGGTCCCTCTAGCCTAGGTTGTGATGTAATTTCATGATGGATGCTGCCATCAAAACCACTGCTACATCAGTGGCAGGACTAAAAATCTCTTGTGCAAAAGAGGAGCCAGGTGCCATTTCAGGAAAAAAAAAAAAAAAAAAAAAAAAAAAAAACCACCTTAATTTAA
>VWZN01013659.1:67887-79796 GCA_013396955.1 Regulus satrapa
AAAAAAAAAGCACCTTAATTTAAAATCCTATATGTTACCCATATACTATTTCTTCTCTAAAATGTAGCAAACTGGTCATACTTAATCTGTGTTTACAGATACTGGTTATCCTAGACTGGTGGTGAAAGGTACAAATTCTGAACTTTCCCAAAAACATCTTGGTACAATGTCTTGATGATGTGATCAAAATTTCAAAAACTTGTGAACAAATTGTGCATTGTGTAGTGGAAAGTAAAAGCACACATTTTCACTATAGTGTGATCCCAGATACAGAGTTATTTCTGTCCCTTCATTATTTCAGAAGAATGGAAACCACCATTCCAGTGTTTGCAGTCTAATTTCTATACAGCTTTTGTTCAGAGCCTGGTATCTGCATGCATCTTTTGGTCTGTGCTATGTTTCGACTGAAGAGACAAGGGCAGAGAATTATGCAGAGGCATAAAGCCTGATGGATTAAAAGAAAATGCGTATTATTACTCTAGACAAAGGAACACTAAACTTTGCTCTAGAAATTACTGAACCTTAATCCCGAGACATTGTTATCATATTTTACCTCTATGTAGTGGGCCAAAACCATTGTTAAAAGACCCTTGCTTTCACAAAAGTTAACAATACATAAGCTTTTTAGGGAATCCTTTATTTGGAAAGGAGAGAGTTGAGTTTCAGTTAGGGAGCAGAAAGAGATTCCATCCTAAATTAATTTTTCAAAAATGCAATAAAAAAGTTTTGTTGCTGAGACAGGAGCAATATAAGAACTGGAGAGGGGAAACGGGAAAAGAAGACTAAGGAAGTGGAAAGAGAAACTTTAGGGAAAAGCACACCATATTAATGCTTTCTAGGGTTTAAGAAGTAGTCCTTCATAGACAATTGCCTTTGCTTGAGAATCCTGCTTTCAGGATGTACAACTGCAAAAACCTCTTATAGGCTCTGTGGACCAATTTTGTTTCAGCTCATTAAATCCCAGTTTTAAAGATAACAGAGATCAGAATTAAAAGGGAGAAGAATTAGAAGACTGTATGTTTAGAGAAAGAGACCTCTACATCTTTTTTCTCTCAGAAATTCCTCATAGAGAAAATTATGACTCTAAGAGAAAAAATGAGCCTTTAAGGTTGAATTAAGTCGCTAATTCACTTATTCATAGGATCATGGAGGTCAGCTAGTCCCGCACCCTAGAGTGGGACTGTTAACTACTGGCATGTGATTTTAAAATAATCTCAGCCATCATATCAAGCTTTTGCTGTTCACAGTTTGCAGGAATTCTCTGTAGCAGTAGTGAAAAGGATACTAAAATAGATTTCTTAGTGTAAGCACTCTCTTATAACACATGTACCATCTCTTATGACAGTTTTAAAACATTCTAATCACCTGTAACAAAATCGGGGAGTACTGCGCTTGAAATTAGGAACTTCTGCCAGCAATGTTTCAAAGTTCTTATATTTCTTAACAACATATACTTTGTTTAAATTCTCTGTGCTAATAATTTTCCTCTTGAAGTGCCTATCAATGAGTTTAATTAGTTGAATTTTGAAATCTTTTGTACTTTCATTTTGAGAGTATACATTCCACCCAGTAAAACTTCTGAGTAAAGGTACNTTGTGGGTGTATTTTTAGAACAAACACCCACTTCTATAATTGACTTGGATTTCTGGAGAAGTGGTGTAGTGTTGTTAAAAAGATCATTGACAAGTAGAATGACACAACATGCACAACCTTAAAGGTATTAAATATTTGTTGTATTGTGTTACTGAATTAGCTTATGGTCACGAAGGGATTTTTTTTAATAGTTTGCCTTGCTTTTCCTAAAAAAAAAATCAAATACTTATACTTCAATAAATTAAACTATTCTGTTTAGGCACAGGCGAAAGGGAGAGAACTTAAAACTTTTCTTTTAAAATAATCCCATTGTAAATAAGCAGTAAGGCTCTCAAAGCAAAGCTGAGAACATGGTCCAAGTTTTGTGCTGAACAAAAGAATCATTATCATAACCAATTAAAAATATTCTAGCTCATCATAGGCAAAATTATTTAGTTAGTCTTAGGCATAATTATACAGCTTCAACTTTAATTGGAAGTGATTTAAAAACTTCTAGAACTAAAGATACAAATAAAAAAATGCAGCCTTCTCACAGTTTCTGGATGCTGAAGACTCCAGAGAGACAAGCTGAATATAAGTTAAGTACTTGATTTAAATTCTGTCAGGGCAATTCTCGTGCTTCTAAAATATTAATAATGCTATGCCTATAGAAAGAATTTGTCCCAAAGATCAGCTCTAGCATTTATCTGTATAGGTATATCTTGTAAAAATATTTTTTCCTAGTTTTCTTCTATTTTTTGGTCATGATTTTTTGTTAACAGTGATCAGAAAAGAAAAACCTGAAAAGAAACCAGGTAAATATTTACATACACCTATTAAGAGTAATTCTGACCACCCAACTTCATGACTCTTGAAGCCAATCTTGGCTTAGTTTTCTCAAATAGACCATTGCTCCCTTTCTTCTGTTTTCTTCCTGTGGTCAGTGAGAATATTGCTCTCACTCCCTTTTGAGTAAGCCCTTCACCTGCAAGAGATGTCTGGAAAAGTTTCATATAAATAAGACATGAAAACCTTGTAGTGAACTATTACTTTCCACAAAGACTAAGTTTTGAAAAAATTAGAACTCCCATAGACCTCCTATGTTCCAATGCTTGTACCATTGAAAGCTACATTTAGTTTCTGCAGCCTTCAGAAGCAGCAATAGGAGCATCATAAAGATCTGTAAAATGTTTTAAACATTATACTAAAGCAAGTATTGTATGATGATGTTTGCTAACAATTAAGAATAGGAAACTCCAGCTTTGTAGATAGAAAGAATCAGGCAGACTCTTCTATGGCATTGCACAGTGTATCTGGTGGAACATATCCTGTGAGACAATTACTAATGCTAATGATATTCTTCAATTGCTGTGCTGCTAATAATAAAGTAATGGGGACAGTTCACAGAACAAAGGAATTCCTGTTGTATGCAACAATAGAAAAAGAAGTAGAAATATAACCATAGAGAGAAGTAGAATTCTGCAAATTAATTTTTTTAAATTCCTGTAAATAGGGCTGATCTTCTATTATAAGCCTTCTCCATTTATGCAACATTTTAATTATTTATGAAGTCTTAGAGTTGAAATCTATCATAAACCAAGACAGAAGTAATTTAAAGTGATTATTGAAAGATATTTAAAAGTCCAGAAGGGCAGACTTAAGGAGACCACAGGGAAAACAGTAGGAACCAGGGACTTATTAATTTGAAAGGTAGATGAGCCAAAGGAGGAATTACATATTGTGTGCTGAGAAGAATAGAGCTAGATCCTCCTAAGGAAAAATAGAAAAAAGCCTTTGCCATCAAAAAGTAAGATAGTGCAGCATCCTCAACTGCTGAGTGTCATGGTGGCTGTCTGGCTGTGACCTGATGCTGCAGATTCACTGGTGAATTCTGCATTGAACTAATGTCTTCACCTGAACAGCTCTCTGCTGATAGATTCCCTATATGTTAAAAATACAAAAGCCTGAAGTGAAATGTGCTATAACAATGTGATTTCAAGTAAAGGGCAAAAATCCATTTGTTCAGATGTTAGCTGCAAGAATTAGAATTCGCTCTGGGACAAGGCTCATAAATTAAATCACAATAAAAACTCTCTCCAAAGCATGGTGGCAATTAGTCACTAAGCACCTATGAAAAAGAACCATAAATGTGAAATGTCCAGTATTTTCTCTCCCTGTGACTCCTCAGAAGGGAAATTATTTCAATCCTAGTGATCCAGCATCATACGGACAAGAACAAAAACTGTCACAGTTTAAAAATTTCCTTAGATGTAAATTTTGTGATGAGTACAGAAGGAGTAACAGTCACCTGTTGCATGACTCTCTGCAGCTGAAGGAGACAAGGCTTAATGACTTACACATTTTTTCTTATTCATCTGTGCCCAACTCTTACCTAACTCTCTTTTTGTTCATATGGAAGCTGGGTCATTTAAGTGCACACTTTAAAGCAAAAATGAATAGGCAATAATTGCTGCTCTGCAGCAATAAGTGCTGGACTAAGACTTGTCTGTATCAAGGCAAGAGTTTTAATGACCATATATAAAGAGTTGCTTGGATTAATTTATGAGATACTGGAAATATTACTGCTATTTTATAAACCTATTTATGATATAAATCTATTAGGTAATGGCCTTAGTTTGTGTTGATTAACACGCACAGACAGAATTTATCTGCTGCTGACAGCCTTTATTATCTCATATATAGATAATGTAAATATATCCCTAATATAAAACACCTCTCAAACTCTGAATTGTTCAGTGAGGATGACTGAGATTTCCAGAGTTCTTTTATTCAATTTTACATTGAAAAACTTCCTTGTATCTCCTTCCTACCCAACTCAAAATCAGAAACTTTAATTCTAAGGTGTTGAAAATAATTTTGACATTCCCACCATGACTTTGTTCTAAATAAAATCAGTCAAGGAGGTGTACTTTCTGTGGATTCTTGATGTGCAATACAGTAATTGTGATGATCTAGTCAAAAGCAACCATAGGCATAAATTCTTGAAGGTGCTAAGGGTTGGTCATAATAATTTTCTTATTTAGCTTCTAATGCAAATGATAAAAATGCTAATGTTCTAATGCTAAAAAATATAATAAGTTGTTAGTCCATTCTCTCACAGTATCTAAATTTACAGAATTCTGTATTGTACAGAATTTGGAAAAATTTTTGTAGTTCAAGATTCATAGCATGTTCTTACTCAAAGTGGTTATTAATAAAGGTAGTCATTCTATTAAACCTACTGGGTATTTTCCATAAAATCTGCATATTTTATATTGCAACCATGGTTAGTTTTCTGCTGACTTTTTACATGGAAACGTTGATAAACAAGGAGCTGACTTGCTGTGGTTTGGGAGCTTCCTCATTGCTGTCACTATATAATAAAGCTGTATCTGTAACAAGCTACCTATGCTATATTTTCAGTCTTAAACTCTTACTGAGATTTCTCAACTAGGAAATTATTAATGCAAAACCAGGTGTTGCTTCTGGTAGAATTAATACTAGTGAGCCCACAGCATTACCAACCTGCTTCTCTTTTATATTGCTTTGCACATTACTGCTTCATATCTGAGACCATCTCAGCAGTGTCAGAAAGTGAGAAGGGAGCAACAAACTTTCTGCGGTAGTCCTATATGTACTTTTAATTCTGCAAGTGAGAAAAGGTACTTGTGTTAGCTGTTCTCGAACCGATGTACTAGATGTTTGTACTCTATTAAATTTGACCAGAAATGCCACAACTTTTTTTTTTTTCCTCTTCTTCCACATTCAGGTTGTCCCCAGAGCACAGAAAATCTTCTATTTCTAAGTGGCTGATGGGACTATAAAAATAAATTGTGTCAGTTGGGTAGACTAATAATTTTCTTCTGCCCATGGGAAATAGAAGGACAATCTTAGCTCTTGCAAGTTCTGGAATACTGGTGATAATCAGTGAAGTAGGAGAAGGCCTGGGAAAGTTGTTTTGAGAGGGTTTTTTCCTCTTAGATAATAATATTAGTTTAGTGGGATGACCATAACTCCTTTAAAAAATAAATTCATGTTTGATCTATGAGGCCTTGAGTGTTACCAGTTTGGGTCTGAGCCAAAGCACACTAAAGCATCACTTCAGTGGGTTCAACTGAATATATTTTGGGTGAATCTCTCAAACAATTCAGGGCTGATTTTTGGAGACCTATCACAGGTACAGAGCAGGGAACTCAGAGCAGTCTTTTAGACTTAGGAAGTCTGGGTTTAGAAGCCATCTAAAGCTATTCTTCTGCTTTGTTTCCCTGGGGTTGTAAGGACATGGTTCCTAATCCCTTGTAGTAGCTATTTCACCACAGGACATACTGTCTGGGAATGTAACATACCAGCTGCATTTGTGTTCTGGGGGAAGCTATTTCATGCTATTTTTCTTTGAGTAAAAGCTGTCTTTATCTGTTAAAAATTTGCTGTTGCAACAAAAGCTGAACAAAACTGGTGTTGGTAGTTACAAGAGCTAAGGGCTATAGCTTTTTCTTCCAAATCCTCTTAGTGGTGTGTAAAAGCATTTGTTTTCTCATCCTTTTCTTGCTTTGGATTATGTCTTTATTTGCTACAATATTGATGCATTGTAATAGCAGACTGGTGACATCTTTAAGCAGAGATTTTCTGGAAATACTGTAAAATAAGTAGCATAATAGTGGCAAAAAGCAAATAATTTATACAAATGTTTGAAATATGTATCTCCCTGTCTGCATTCATCTGAAACTTACAACACCCAGAGCAAGTGCTGGTTGGGGTTTTGTTTTGGGTGTTTGGTTTGATTTTGTTTGGTTTTTTGTTTTTGTTTTTTTTTTTTTTGTGATCCATGTCATAATATGATCTGTTAAAAATCCTGAGAGACTTGGCAAAGTTTTGAGCCTTCGCAGAAGCCTTCTACATTGCTGGNTAATTCTGTGCATAAATATTTCAGGAAACTTCAGTGAATTATTCCATCTTAGTATCCATTTAATTCCAGTGCAGAGGATTCTTCCTAACTCTGAGCTTTTAACTATTTCCAGTTACCACAAGATGTGAATTCATATTCCTGCCCTTCAGTTAATTTAAAGGTATGAAGTAATGAAGGTCTTTGGGGCATGATAGCATCTCTTACAACTATGATTCTTTGTCAGGAGATTCAACCTATAGGTTACAGTAATGCAGGTGATCAAATGGCAGAAAAACTGTGCTGAAATTAGACATCCTCTTGAATGTTACTATTACAACAGTTTAACAGTTTATAAGTTTATTATAACAAATTATTACTACTCGTATGGTCCCGCTGCAGCCTTCATTTTGCAGAAAATCTTGTTTTCTATGTAAGAGTAATTTCTCCATAAAATCTAGTGGCCATATCATAGCACTTAAAGAGGATTCAAAGTGGAATATCTAACTACATAGAAAAAGAAGAAAGGATGAATTTGGTTTTTTAGGAAACCAGCACAATTGAGTCATGCAACCTGATTTATTGAATATGCCATAGATAAATGCCATTTAAAAAAATCTGCTCCTATTCTGTGTATCAAAATATGTTTGAAAGATACAACTTCTCTTCTACACTGGCATTCATATGCTTTTTAGTGTCCGTATAAATGTGGTGCACACACTTCATGCATGCTTGTGTGCCAGGGGAGTGACCAGGCATTTAACAGAGTCACAGATTACAGTGGGCTTTTACCCACTTACATCAGTGTGGCTTGGTTTGCAAGGTTGTCTAAATATATGCTGAAATGACAAAATGTGTCAAAGAATAAAAGGCTCTAATTTTCCTATTCTACTTGGTGGATGAATTGCTGTTAGAAATTATACTCCTACATAAATATACAGTGACACTTAGAGTAATTTCTCATTGTTTTTTCTTTGCAAAAAAATGCTTTAAACTTAGTGCTGTGCTCAGCTATTAAATCCCATGCAAAGCAAGATTTTCGCTGATTTTATCAGTCAAAGCAACAGCATCCTGAGGACTTTGAGGCCTTTGCTAAGATGGGTTTCTCTGCAATAATTTAGAGAAAAGATAAATGATCAGAGAGGTAGAGCACTCTCCTATGAAGACAGGCTGAGTTCAGGCTATTCAACCTGAAGGAGAGAAGGCTCTGGGGGAGATATTAGACAACCTTACAGTACCTAAAGAGGGCAAGAAGGCTTTCAAGAGAGATGGAAGAGGACTTCTTACAAGGACATATAATAACAGGACAAGGGGGAGTGGTTTTAACTGAAAGAGAATATGTTTAGATTAGATATGAGGAAGAAATTCTTTACTGTGAGGATGGTGAGGCACAGGGACAGAAATGTTGTGGGTATGGAAGTGTTCAAGGCAGGTTGGATGGTTCTTTGAGAAAGCTGGTCTAGCCAGAGGGGTCCCTGCCTACCATGGGGTGTGTGTGAGAAGTGGGTTGGAACTAGATGATCTTTAAGGTCCCTTCCAACCCAAACTGCTCTATGATTCCATGGTATGTTAGAATATATAGCTGATATAAACCTGAAGAATAATTTTGGATTCTGAAGATAAATTTGAGCTTGTAACCCTCTAAGCTGGATCCATAAAACTTATATGAATTTTTTTCCCCTTGGTAGTATAGAACAGATGTCTGAATATTATTTTGCTCTGAAGCTCTGCTTCATTTTGAGGTACTGTGTTGCATGTCTTTGATTGTTTAACACTTACTTTCACAAATCCCTTCCTTCCTAACTAAGTAGTACGAAGGATCTGAGCTGATTGATACCATCTTTCAGTGTGTGTTATTTGAGCTTGTATGTAACAGTCAGAATTTTGTTTTCTAGATACATAAATAAGATTTCAATCTCAATAACTTTTTTGTTTCTCAGCATTAGGGTCCCTTTTAGGTACAATAAATGCCTTTAATATTTTTCAAGAAGTAATGACTGTCTACAAAATATGAATAAAAGATACCATCCTTCAGCTTAATAAGCTCATCTGTGGAAGAAACATAGTGGTATTTCCATTATTTGTATGTGTAGTATTAAAAATAAAGGAGTCCTAGTTTTCTTATCTAAATATTGCTTCCCATTGCAGTATAACAAACCATTCTTTGTGGTTTTTCAAATTCAAGTGGACTATGTTTACTTGTAACTAATTAGGTAAAACATTTTTTAAAAGTGGGATTTTCACTAAAAAAAACCCTTCAGATGAGTTAAGTAAGGTAACAACTCCAGTTCAGTTTGAGAACTTACTCAAATTTATTATTAAAATATTGCAAAACCATAACTTTCTCTGCTGGTATTTTTTCTGATTACACTGAGAAAATTTCATGTAGGAAGAGATATCAACATACATGGGTACATAATTATTCTTAAGTAGGTCCTACACATTCAGCTTAAGCTCAGTGAATTGCTTGAGATTTCTAGAGCATAATATTCTCTTTTAAAAATATTGCAAGCTCTGGGATTTTTCTGCTGCATGTGTGCTGCAACTGTTGAAAACAAATTTTTAATCTAGTTTTGAGGGTGGTTTTTTGTCATCAGCTCCGATGCCAGACATGAAGTGAGCAGTATTAGTTTTCCTACAAAAGGATCACTGCAGTTAGTCTTGCCAAAACTGAGTCAGAGGTGCAAAAAGCCAAAAGAAGTGGCTATTTAAACAGGGGTTTTTTTAAATAACCATAAGATCAATTCAGATGTAAGTCATAAATTCTGCTGACCTGCAGACTGCTGTGGAGTCAGAGTATCTTATTTGTGTAGGCTACCCTTCTGCCCTTGAATTGCCTGGATGGTACTTCAAAACAAAGCAACAGTGGTAAGGTTTTAAACTATGGGTGCTTAAGGATCGATGAATTCTCATAACACTTTTCACAGGAGCACAAGGTGCAGATACGTTCAGATATGTATCCTGCACTCTCTTTTAAACACATAAATATAGCCTTTGGATTCCATGACTGAAGTGTTTACATGATGTGCAGAGTAGTTTAGCTAGTAGAGGAATACTTGGAAAATTGCTATGGTGTACTTTAATTTCACATAAATCTCTAATAATAAAATAAATCCTTTTATGGATTACATGTATAGCCTGTGACTATAACACCATAAATTATAGTATATTATAAGAATCTATATGAATCTATAATGGCATGTTATGGCAGCAAAAAGATGACGTGTGTATACTATAACTGGGTGAATTGTCCCTAATCATCTCTCTCTAACCATCCTAATTGTCAGACTGCAATCAAGCCCACAAGGATTGATCTAATCTTAGATGAACCAGTTTGTAGCAGATGTTTCTTTATTTCTTCAATTCCAAACTTTAAATGCTAGCAGATTTTCAATATGCAAAATATTAGTAATAAAAAAATGCTATTGGAAATTTTAGGATTTGAACTATGATACTAAAATTACCTAACACCTAATTGTATTGTTGCAGAAAGTCATGCTCCAGGCTCTGTAAACTAGAAGTTTAGCCTTGCCCCCTAATTTGGATGATGAAATGAAGCTCAAGTGCACATGCAAAATTATAATGTATGAGGAATATATCCCTACTGGATATTCATAGCATACCTTCAGAAAATATTTCTCATTAAAGATGCTACTAGTAATTTCTTTGGTGTATATTTGTGGGATTTCTTTAATTGCAGCTTAAACAGCTTTGCTTATATTGTGGTGCTTTGTGGTAGAGAGTTTGGTAACATTTGAAGAAAATATGTTGAAATCGGCAAGAGCAGGTGGAGACTTAGACATAATTTTTTAAAATTAAACTACCCAGGCTTATTTGTCTTGTGGTGAAGTCTCAGCCCCACATCCCAGAGCTGCTGACAGGCGCAGGTAAGCTCTTGTTTTTGAGCAGAGCTACAGATTAATTTCACCTGTCGTGCTTGGGTGCTGGATATCAGATGGCAGTGGAGTAGCTCTGCTGCTGGGAGATAGGTGAGTTTGCAGCAGTGTGAGGAGCAGGAGTTGGCCTCAATTCCTTGCCACTCTGCACCCTCTGTGCTAATTTGGGAGCTCAATGCTGTGAAGCAGTGCTCTGCCCCTCTTGCTTCTTCATATGAACCCAAATTTGCCACCCAAAATGCACCCAATTAGTGCAGTGGGAGCTGTATTTCATTTCTATTGTCAAAAAGATAGGCAGCAAAATCAGAGTGGTTCGATTGTTGGTAGCTCAGGCAGTGGATCACAATGATTAGTTGTCTTGGTTTGTAGTTCAGGCTAGTTTTTTTCTGTTGAATTGATTCAACAGTGGCTTAGATCCTGTAACTTGCTCTTTAGGCTGTGGTATGGATCCCCATTTTCCTCCTGGGCCTTATTACAGATAATAACTGTTTCAATTTCCGCTAAATTTTACTTAATGTGTGGCAAGTGTAGTTCCACTGAAGCAGTAAGGTGTCACCTCTTGTCTCTTGTCCCTTAGCCAAATTATGCACAGAATCAAAAAATGGTGCATGTCTAAACAATGGTTAAATATGACTTCACTGCAAGAACTATTTTTATTTTTCTCACTGTGAATGCTATATTCTTAAGTTGTGGCTACATTTTTTATTCTCACAACAAACTGAATTTCTCTCGCATACCCATAGAAATATCTATTTTTAAATTGAGATAACTAGTGAGGTAAATTTTAACACATTCATATTTTATTGTTTTTAATGCATATGCTGCAGGTGTTGTCTTGTCAAACAGGAGAGCAATGCACAAGGCAAGTCAGGGATGAGAAATCAACTAACCTTTCCTGCAGATAATGAGATGTAAATGCAGAATTCAATATTATTGTGTTGTTGTCTTTCTGGAAGAAAATTTGATGGGTTATGGTAGCAAAAAGCTCCATGAGTGATGCTTCAGTGCCTGTCCTGGTCAGTGATGGTTTCTGTTAGTAATTAGGAACTGACTCGCAGCTGTTTCTCTCAAGAGACAAATGTTTCTACAGCTAGTAGCAGAAAATTAGATAGTTTTCCAATATACCTGAGAAAGCTGCCATTTGTACTGTCTTTTGGATAGGTGTAGGAAGATTTCAGAGCATCTAAAGTGCTTTGGAAAGAAAGCTTATAGTGTTGTAACTTTATTAAAAAACAAAGCTTTTTTTTTTGTTTGTTTGTTTGTTTCTGATTTCTATAGTGTTGTTTGAGTGTGAAATTTCTGGAGTAATGTGTAGAAAGTTGTCAATAAAGATCCCTTCTCTAAATATTAGCAATAATTGGGAAAGCTTTGTTTGCTACAGCTGTGGATAAAAAGAAATGTGAATCTCAAAATCGTTTATAGTAAATGGCTAGGAAGAGGCCTTAGAAATCTCTGGAAAATTGAAAATCATAAATAAGATTTCCACTGTAAACCAATTATTTAAAATTATTTTAGAAAAGGGGAAAATATTTTTTCTTCTTTCTGGGAAAAAAAAAAAA
>VWZN01013659.1:87283-99416 GCA_013396955.1 Regulus satrapa
TTGTGAATAGTCGTTGAATGTGACTGTTGAGAGAACAGTGTTGGTTGATATACGATCAAGTATAGTTATTGATTGCTGGTGTTGGATGACAACACCCTGGGTTTGTTTTTTTTCTTTCTTTTCCAGAGCTGTTTATTGGTTTGTTATATTTTGAAGTTGTTCAAAATGCATATTTATCTCTAATCAGTGCAAACTATTAGCCCTGTTTTGAAAGTCTCCATTTCCTTTCTCATCCAAAAAATATAAAGAAGGCATATCATATGAAAAATTGAAGATTAACTCTGAACACTGAGAATCAATGTAAAAAAGTATTATATATTGAAGAACTGAGACTTGGCACTTTTTAAAGAAAGATTAAAATATAAGTTGCAAGCCTGACTACTTATGAAAGGACAACATGCATAAGGGAACAAAAGGCTCTGCTTACTCACTAATGCTCATATAAAACTATATATATATCAACCCTGAGATCTTTTTCACTGTACAATTTCTTTGCAAGTAGTATAAGGAGTTGGTGTAGAGGGATACTCAGAATGCACTGTGTTTCTCTAAGAACTTATGTCCTTCAGACTTTCAGATCAGTCTAGGTTACCTTGGGAGAAGGCCTAGAAGGAACACAGAATTAGATTGTATTGAGGGTTTGGGGTTTTTTTAGCTTTCTTATGTTGAGATATAGAAGACAATTTTACATCTCAAGTGGAAATATAACAGAATTTAATGTCTTTGATTTATCTGTATTCAAATCAATATTCAGGATGACAAACTGTACCCCAATATAAGTAATTCATCAAGGTCTCCACTTTTTCATGTTTGAGCTTGGAATGAGGCTGAAATGAAATTCCTCTTTAAAATATTTTACCTAAATAACTATATATCTCCTATACTTATGTAATAAACCTGTGTACTGGGCAATGTGACTTATAAAAGAGGCTAAACAAAGGAAATAACCCAGAATCACTTCTGCAAAGCTAAGATAATTAAAAATAGAGATTTTCTGGTTTACATATGCTAAATAAATAGTCATTAATGAGGAAAAAAAGCTGTCCTCTTTAGAAAATTGTTTCTCCTCCCCTTCCCAGTGTCCAGACTTTGTATGAGTTTATTTTCTATTCTGTAATCCTGTAAATTGCTCTTGTGCATTGCTTTAGTGTTGGGGTTTTTTATTAGTAATTTTCTTACTATAAATAACAGTAATGGCATTAGTCCTAGACTAATGCCTCCTGACAGCAACAGTGCATATTACATTCATTAGCCAAAATGTGACCTCATCTGTTTATTGCAGTTTCTAGTATCAAATTAAAACTTCTCATTACTGTAAATTTAGACCATTGCACTCTTGCTCAGGTAAGTTTATAACTTAGCTGTTCTGTTTTCCCTTGAATATTCATTGCAGAGGCTGTGCAGAACAGCTGCGCTGGTTCCCATTGCTCCCTCCAAAGAGGGGATAAAGTACCAATAGCCCTGCATCCATGCCAGGGGTGGTTATGCTCTTGGTAGCCACACCTGCACTGTCAGAAAAGACCAAAAACAGACACCACAGCTTTACCAACTTAAAAGAGAGAATAAATAAGAAAGATTTCTTTTTCTGTAATAGAAAATATAAGGTGTATAAAAAGTGAATTTTTCATGCTTTGGAGACATACTGATCAGGCAGTACCAGTGCCTGTAACCCATTAGGAGAGGTTTTCAGGAGCATTACAGAAAGTCAGCATGGTTAAGTAGCAACATGAAGATTACTACAAATGAGAGAACAAACGTCCAGACCTGGACTGTATCCAAATGAACTGGAAAAAGCATTACACTGTCAGCCAATTATTTGTTAAGGCAGAATTAGAAAGAGCAAAGTAGAGCTTGAAGAACAACTAACCAGAATGGATTCTAACACATCAGGATCAAAAGCCAAAGACCCCAGAGTATGAAGTAAATGTGCAAGAGAGTAGAAATAAGCACTTTTGCCTTGGGGTGTACTGTGGAGGAAAGTGACATGCTCTGGTTTCAGTATACAAGGGGGGGTTCTGTACACATGTACATGCACACATGCATTATAAACTTGATCATAGGTACTTCAGACCCAGCAACATAGAGAAAAGGGTTGCTCAAGAGACCAAATGCCACTTAAGGATGATATAGCTGAATTTCTAACGGTAGTCCATAAATACCAAAATGGGAATCAACAAATAAGAATTCTTCCATGCCTTGTAAAATTTCTAGTTTCATTAATGTATGTTTCCTCTGCACTTATAAGTTAAATAGCCTTCACATGAAGTGAAGGTATTGGGAGTTGGGTCTGTCCCTGACAAGATGTAGCTGTTTTGGATTTAGAAAAGCTTGAATATGTCAGTGCTAGTGTGCTTACCCTTCACATAAAAATATAGCTGTCATCTGACATAGAGATCAAAATTTACTGATTTAATCCCTCCAATATGAGAGATCACTCTGGTAAGATTGTGTAAACAACAGCTATCTCTAAGGTTTTAATTTAGCAAGATTAAAGTAGGATAAGATTTTTAGACTTAAGTTGTTTTTCCTGTCATGTTTGATTATAATGTGCTTTATACAAATCTGAAAATGCAAAAGGAAATAAACTGCAAAACATTTTTTGCAGTGACTTCTGATAGTCAGAAATGTATATGGGACAGATGGTGTTAAACACATTATATATGTTCACAAAAATAGATAATCATCAAGAAAAAGAACAGCAGTAGCCTTCTAACTGTAGTTTACTGAATTTAATTTGTGACCAGAGCCGCACAATGGCAGATACCTTATAATTTTATTTCATATCTTGATTGTCCTGAAGAAACTTGTGTAATGCAATCCCATTGATTGATGACAAGTTCTTATATCAGCTGCAGCAGCTTCTTGAACACTTCTTGTCATTAAGGTCTCCTGGGCATATGTGCACACACACTCACACTCAGATGATCCTATTTGGTAAGAGGAAGGAGAGGACAGGTCTCTTTGTGCAGTAACATACAGTATGGCAGGAATAATAAGATATTTATTCTTCTACAGCACAGTTCTTAATCTCTAATTGAGATGGCCTTAAACCATGAGGTGCCTAGTCAGGATAAGTGAATTTCCAGTAACTTTGAAAACCACTGAATTTTGCCCCAGTTGTAAATCTCCCACAATTCTCAAATGCAATTATGGCCCTGAAATGAAAAATAAAAATACCTATATATGTTAGCATTATCATAATGGTAATCATAAGAACTTCTCTCTCATAATTTCCACTTAGTTGCCTTTGAGTTGTTCTGGTTTATTGTTTCCCTTCGTGTTCTCTAGGCATTGCCAAATAGCCTAAATAAAGATTCCTATTGCTAAAGAAATGTGAACTAGGCTACTGGTTATTCTAGTTTAGTCCAAGAGTTTTGCTTTACTGTGGAGTATTTCAGATTCTTGTGTTGCTCATGTTCACCACAAAGCAGAAGTTGTGCAAGTTTCCTTAGGGACTTCTATAATCTGGCATGTTACTATTATTTCTCATGATATGTCATTGTTTCTCAGCTTCAGAGGTGTTCTTGAAAAGAAAAGTGGGCAACCACCAAAATGTGTTAGGCCTAATTCTTGTGCTTGTTGTGATAAGCTATATTAAAACACTTGATTTGCCCCTAAATTTAAATATTATTTTAGTTCCCCTTCTGCAGCTTTTTTTTCTTGGCATAATTGTTACGCTGTCTGTTTTTCAAAATCTCAAATTAAAATCCACCGTTCTGCTTCTACTATTTGTTAGTTGATCCATGGTTCCTCCATAAGTCTTTCCTTTCTCATCTGGGTAAATCCACTCAAAAATTCATATTTGATGAAAGCTAAATAGGAATACCTTATGAAGATGTGGTCACATTGACAGATGTTGTTTCCTTTGAAAATCATCCGACATTTAGAACACTTCTTCCTTTCTCTCTTCTCTTATTAAGTATGGGTTGTTTTGTTTTGTTTTGTTTTTTTCACAGAACTTCTTTCAAAAAATTCAAAATAGTGATCTCAATGTAGTATTTTCTAATTAACCCAATGACTCTGGGTGTGTGACTAGTGGTTAGACTAGACTAACTGGGTGTTAGTTTTGAATAATATATTTCAAGTTTTTATCTGCAAATAATTAGAAATTTAACAATTGGGATTTTTAAATTCTTCACTCCATGAGGTTGAAAGAGGTGCCAAAATGTTCTTTGTGTGTTTTTTACACCCCTATTTTGCCAAGTCTTTCAAAGCAGAGACAACTAAATCTTCCTGAAAACTCTTATTTTTCCTCATTTTGACATGTAATTATCTTCAAATATTTGTTTACACAACTTTCCAGTAATATCTTGTAGCAAAATCGTGTGGCTGGTATGGGAAGGTTATGAAGGACATTGCTTCCATAGGCTGCTATTACTCAGCCAATGAAATTAAAATGAACCCTATTTAAATGAATAACTGCTAGCACA
Organism: Regulus satrapa; assembly: GCA_013396955.1. Lineage (NCBI taxonomy): Eukaryota > Metazoa > Chordata > Aves > Passeriformes > Regulidae > Regulus > Regulus satrapa. The sequence goes on from VWZN01013659.1 coordinate 91,714, forward strand.
ATAGCTACAGTTCTGTCACCAAACAAAAAGATTTGCAGTAATTATCAGATGCCTCTTAAAATATAGAAGGATTTCAACAACATAGTTGTTCAAAGCAAGCATTCCATGTACCAGAAAGCAAATTGCAGGAATAATTGGAGCTGTGCTGATAATAAAGCTCTTAATAAAGTCTGAGCACATCAAAGGGCAGCATACAAACTAATCAAACAAAATCTTTTTTGACAAAGATTGTAGCAAGACAATAACATCTTCTTTCCTTAACAAGGTAATGAAGAAATCTACAAATTGAGCATGCTGACAGGACTTTGAAGTCCTACAAATATGGACCCAAAATGCATAAGTGATTCTATGAGTCCCTTCCTGTATCCATTTATCCAACCACACCTTTAAGTCACAATGTATTAATTTGAATTGTAAATTCACGGGTTAAATAATTAAGCAGTGTCAATGTGTGCTGTTGAATTCCTCAAAAGTGGCATCAATGGCTGAATCTAATATCAAGGAAGGAAACAGTAGGAAAATTCATCTTTACTTGTAACACAAAGCAACACCAAGACCTGTTAGTAGTGGTTCTTATATGAAGATCCATGTACACTTTAGTACAGTAAATTTGTAGTAGCAGTAGAGTGTGTGTTTGCAGTTTGGCAGCAAAAGGGACATTCTGCTCTTACATATTGTCTGTTTAAATAGGAGAATATAATCCCACTACATTAAGTATTAAAAGAAGCTGCAAGAAAAAACCTTTTTCTTGGAAAAAATGATACTGTATAGGCAAGCAATGTTTAAATATTTCAGCAGGAGGAGGAAAAAAAAAATAATGTAAAACTTGCAAAATGTTATTGAACCACAGAACAATTCAGGATCTCTGGAGCCCATCTAGTTCAATTCCCTGCTCCAAGCAGCCCCAGTCAGATAACATTGCTCATAGCCATGTCCAGTTCTGTTTTGAATATCTCCAGTACTGGAGGCTTCATGACCTCCACAAAGTTAAACAAGAAGTCCTGCGCCTGTGGCCTGATAACCAAAGCAGTAAAAGAGGCTGGGAACTAATTGTCTGGAGTGCAGCTCTGCTGCAAAGGCCCTGAGGATCCCATTGGACAGTGAGCTGGGCTGAGCCAGCTGTGTGGCAGCAATGAAGTCAAACCATGTCCTAGAAAACCCCAGGAGTATGGCCAGCAGAGTGAGGACTCTCAGCCTGGAAGGCATGTCCATGCTGAGCCAGACCTGTTATATGGTGTCTAATTCTAGTCCCCTCACTGCTCTATCCAAAACAGGAAAAAACTCCAGAGTGTGTCAGTGAGGAAGTTGGAGGTTGGAGAACCTGAGGCCAGACTGAAGGAACTAGATTTGCACCAGTGAGGAAAGAAGGCCTGGGGGCAACTATCACAGCCTTCCAATTTTGATAAGGTGGCTGAAGTGTTCTCAAGGATCCTCAGGGGAAGGACAAGAGGCAGTGGCCAGGGGTTGCTTCAGGGGAAATTAGCTTGATATAAGGAATGAAAAAAGTTTAGCCAACTGATGTTTAGAACAACTAAACGTGAGAGCAAGCTAAGCAGAGAGGTCAATATTTACTCACTGGAAATCTTGAAGACCTAGCTTGGCAAGGCCATTTATAGCATAGCTGAAGAGTCTGCTTTCAAGGTGGACTAGATGATCCTCAGAGTTTCCATCCAACACAGACTTTTCTGTGACCTATGGAGTTTGTGTCGTTAAAGTTGCAACTATAGCTCTTGGTATATCTCTGTGCTGCATGTATTGTGTCAAACTGCTCTTGCATTCTCCTGAGTATATTTCAGTGGTGGAAAAAACATACTTAATCTACCTAGTCCTAAGAGTCCTAGGAGGACTTTTCTCTGAACTGGTCTAGTGTTATTGCTTTACAGTAGAGGATATGATGACCTATGTGTCAGTTATATATATTCTGCTTTTGCCATGGAAATCTAACCATGTTTTGGCAAAGTTCAAAGCTTAGCAAACCTGTATTTTGTGCATATTTTTTGGAAGCACTTCTGACTTGGACAGCTAAAATGTTTCAGGTCATCCATAAAGCTTTGAATATGATGGAAATTCAGATAATTTTCTCTCTTGAGCATTGGAATATGTTTCCCCCAATTCATTCAGGGCTAAAGATGGTTTTCATTGTAAGAACTAATTATCATTTTTATAGACTAGTACAGGGACAGGTGTTTGGGTTGAGATCATGGAGGCATTCTCTGTGTGTATATCCTCTGGCACTTGGTCACATGGAAAGTAAAATAGTTGAGTTTAAACTTAAGAGAAGTAATAGACCAAATGTTAGAGCATGGGAGAAAAATAAAAGAATAAATGTTCTGGCACTCTATGAAGCACCTTATCATTTGAGTAGCTGTGAGAAACACCAACGTTGATGGAAAGCTGGCTGCTCAAATAATTGCTATAAGAAATGCTGAAGTGAAGAATAGGATGGGGAAATTTTGAAGAAAATATATTATTAAAAGTAATAAATCTATTTTAATTGACTTCACAAAGCTCGGGAGACTGCAGAGATAACAATCTCAGCAATGAGAGGGAGGTGAACAAGCAAGCAAAAGGCATGAACATGGTCTGTCACTTCAGCTCAACTATACCTGGTAAAAAAGTCTGAGCAGCACGACAGTTGCACATTAACAGAAAGCAAGGAGACATTGTTCAGGTTTTTGCACCCAAGTAAATTGCTCTCCAATAACACTGCCTCATTTGTTCCAGCAGCTGGGAGATATTCACTTCTCCAACATGGCCCAAGAGAGGCCAGTTCCAAAATAAGAAGAGCATGTGTTTGGAAGAGAGGGTTTGAGTAGCAGGGACCCTGATGAAGCTGGAGGACAGACACTTAGGAGGGGAGAGACTGGAATTGAGGTCTCTGAAGCAGGTCCTTATTGGTCCTAGGGGGGAAATCAAGAAGAAAGAATTGAGCTAGAATATAAAACAGCTGGGCTTGCTATGGAGATTTGCACTAACCAAACTCCCCTTTTTAATGCAAGTGAAAAGTGAAATCTGAATACCTTAAATTCAAATCAAAATATTAAAGGACATTTTTTTTTATTTCTTTTGTTCTCACCATGTAATTCCTTGGTTCTTCCCTGCCAGTATAATCCACATGTCTAAGAAGCAAGGAAGGTGCAAAAGAAAATTAATATTTGTGAAACCATCTGTGTGAAACATACTTGTGTGATGACCATGACAGAAGAACCTTGAGAAGTCAGGTTGTACCCTTAAGTCACAGAAGCATTATGAATTTATGACAGTCAAACAAATTTATAAAGCCTCTACTTAGCGGAGTGGTATTTATCATTTATTCTGACTGTGGTGAAAAATAGTTATGGAAAATAAAATGCAATATATTTATGACAATGTGTATCGTAATAGATGTAGAATAGGTGACAATAAACATAAATGTATTTATTTGTCATAAGATACAGGATAGGAAGTCCATAAATCACACCCAGTGTGGCCCACTGCCATAAGCAAGAGGAAAATGTTAAACTAGGCCTATGAAACTAGCAGTCAAAGTAATATTGAGGTATTTTCCTAGCCTTCAGAACTTGATGCTGTATTTGTATTTTTTCCAATATTTTGTGCATCTATTTTCACTATTCAAGTGTAGAAAGTAGGTGCACTACATAAATAATAAAAGTTCATGGTGAAAGTTAAACACCTAATTATCTAGACTGCAATTTATAACACTACTAAAAAAGCATGTTATGTGAAGGATATTTTTTTTTCCTAATGTCAACATTTTCCCTTGAAGCTACTCTGAATTATGTGTCTGTGTTGCTGGGGAATGTTTACCATATTGCTGTAGAAATGGGAAGAGGCGTGGACCCTTCTGCAGCTGCTATAAAAGGAAGCAGACAGGTACAAAGAACAGGTTATAGTTTATGAGGGAAGGTCAACAGGTTTGTCTCTGTAATTTCTTTTCTCTTAATAAAGGGAGATGAAATATACTAAGTCCTATGACTACTAAGTTTCATTTAAGGTTTTGGTTTACTTAGAGTAAGGGAGGCATTGCAATGTAAATAAAGAGCAATTTATTATGAAAATTAGCAGAAAGCTATCTAATTTTTACTTCTTCATAGAGGGAAATTTGAAATTCAAATCAGTGGGTGATGAAGGTTATTAAAAATGCATTAGAGTTGAAAATGTAGCTGTATGTAATTGTCATAATAGATACTCAAAATTAATTTATCCCCAATGACAATTAAGCTAAAAGAATTTTCAAATTATTAGCTAACAAACTTCAGTTAATTTTAGAAACAAATACAATGAAAACATTTCAAAAACTTTGTAAAAAATTAAAACTGTTTTTAAATAATTCTAAAAGAAGGGTTACATTTCTGTTTAGAATCATTCTTTTTCTTCTCATGCAAATTACTTCACTCCTGCAATTTTCTTTTATCTCAGTTTTTCTCTATAGCATTTTTCTCTCTTTCACCTTTTTTTCCCAGAGAAGTCTGGACCACTTTGAGTGCATGTGCACACACACATGCACAGGCATGGGCTGAATTTAAACTAAACTCATTCATTTGCCCTCTATACCTGGTAGTTTTTAATCTAGTTGATGCATTTTGCTGATTAGCATCCAGGGATCTTTTAATACTTCCTCAAGAATATCTGAAATGCCTATAATATATATGTTTATATTTAAGAACAGAAACAAAATAATAGTTTTGGCATTGCTGGATTGGGATGGGAGATATTTTTAATGACACTGAGGCATATTCACAGCCTTTAAAAATCAACAGAGGGGAAAGATTTTCTAAATAATACTACTTTTGTAGTGGGTGTGTAAGTATTAATTTTTCCTAAAAGTAAGATAAATTAGAAACTGCCACAAACCACAAATGTAACCAGTGGATATGTCTGTGGTTGTGCTTGTAGATGTACACACATGGGTTTGCACCACTTGCTGTTGCCCATGGCCAGCAGTGTGTCCAAGCCCCCAGCTGAGTCCTGTACCCGTGTGTGTGTTCCACCCCTTTGGCATAAGGTGAAAAAGCCAAGAATGAGGAATGCAAAGACAAATAATGTCTTCTCTTTTCCTGACTAATGTAATTGATTTCTTTTCTGAATATAACTCTTGATAGCTCAGCAGATACTCAGCATCTGAGAGGTCCTTAAAGTCTGCATCATGAGTTTCTTCTCAGCTGTGATTTTTTTTCCCCCTGTGAGTGTTACGTTAGAGGTAAGCCAGTCTTTGCCCCCTGCTTCTGACCCAAGTCTTCCCCATGGTTTCAAGATCTGGCTAAAGGAAGCTACAGCTGAAATCAAAGGCTTTCACAGATTGAAACAGATAGGAAGAGGAATTACACCTGGGGTTTTGCCACTGTAAAGCATAGATACAGGCATAATAATTTATGTGCATTGAAAGCCTACAGTTATTTGGATCCTCTAACACTCCTGCCACAGTTTGTCAATGCAGTGAGAGATTTCATGGTTAGGGTTTTAACTTGTAGTTGAGCAGGAAGAATTATATATACACATCACTTACTGCATTCAAGTGATTACCCCATGTAAATTATTTGTTTTCAAGTTTAGTCTATGTTAATAAACACTTATTTTTAATTGAGCTTATCTAACAAGATAATTTTGGAAACTAATGCAAGTCAGCTGATTTAGATAAACTGAGAGGAAAATTTAAAAGAAGTCTTAGAGAAGTATGTTTCTCCTTTTCTTTCTACTAAAAGGCTAGTAACATATTCCTTTTAATTAACCAGTACCTTTGGGTCAAAAATAGAACAGATCTGGACATAATCATGCACTTTGGGAATGTTAAAAGTAAAAACTCTGAAACTCGAAATGAAACTCGAACTGTCCAGTGTATTTTAGTCACCTCACAAGGATATTAATACTCATCTTATGTTCTAATGTTCACCTAAATATCTAATGTTCATAGTGGAATATTCCATAAATATTGTTTGCATGCCTACTAACTCTAGAAGGAAGTTTGATATTGAAAGTTTTTTGGGTTTTGTTTGTTTGTTTGTGTTTTTGTTCTTTTGTTTTTTTTAAATTGCAGCTTGAAAGGATAACTGTGAAATCTATTTTATTTCAGTTGTGAATCATATTCCCCCTCTGCCATCTCTCTCTAGCACTATGTTATTTTTCAAGCATGTACCTGGGTTGCAAATTAGAAAATTTGTGTTGTTTTAGTATTAAAGCATTAGTTAATATTTTGTTAGCACTCACTTTTACAGAAGGCTGTATTTTTCCCCTTTTATTTTAATAAAAGAAGAAAAGATTAGATTGGAAAACATATTTCAAAGGATCTTAGGACAGCAAGGACATGGGATTGAGGAGAACGAGGATTTTTGTTCTGCAAATGACTGACTGTCAAATACCCCATGAACTGTGAATGCTTTTTTTCAGTATGTATTAAAAATTCTAATTAAATTTGTTAAAGCAATAGGCCCATGTACACATAACTATTGCTTTCAAGCACCAGGCTACCAGCCAGAACCACAATAATCCCAGTGGGCTGGTTGATTTTATGGGTTAGGCAGTAGCTAATCCTGACAGTATTACAGCATCATGGCTTGAGAAAAAGTAACTTGGCTTGGAAAAATCCCTACATCTTTGCCTAGTAAAGGCAGCTGATATGACTTTAATATGCTTACTCTCCCCTGGCAGGTTTGATTTACCAACGCTCTCAACCAATTTAGCATTTTAAGTGGCATAACAAAAGCTAGTCAGGGAAGATTGTTTTCCATCCTTACTTTTTTAGATTTCATTGAGACAAAATTAAGGGTTTGTAATTGTTTATATGGTAAGTGATCAGTTATAGTACACCATGAAACTGAGTATTCAGGTTGTAGCTCATATGAAAGTTAGATGTTCTAACACTTAGGAAGACTTAAAGAATGGAGAGAAGTTTTCTTTATACCCTTTAAAATTTTGAGCCTACTTTACCCTAATCCTAATCCCAAACTCATGAGCTTTAATTTAACTGGATTTTTCCCCTTCTCTGCTCCCGTTATAGCATATATAGAGAAAGATGAGTAGATGATTTTCGTGACTGCACTAGCATTGGGCCAGCGGTCAACCCACTAGAGCTGCAAATAGTAATATTTTTTTGCTTTCTCTTTCATTTATTTAAATTTTAGAGAAATTTAAATAATTATTTTATTTTGTATTCAGTCTAATTTGCCTAATGTCATCCAGGCTTTCTAAAAACGCTGAAAAATTCAAACTTACTCATTTTTCTTAAATCTCAGTTTTATCTGGAGAATAAGAAGGATTTATTCATTATCCTTCTACTATTTTCTTCCCATAATTTTTTTATTTTTTACTCTGACATTACTGCCTTATACTTAGCCTGATTTATTTGAAATATATTCATTAATTCTGTGCAGTTTTGTTTTGTTTTTTTTTTTTTATGATGTACTTTTTCAGTTAACAGACAAGATTCTTACCATTGTTATAGGCATGGTTTCCTTTCAGTACTTAGATGAATGAACATTTACTTAGTAGAAGTTTCTTAAACACTTACTCCTCTGAAATAGCAGCTGGAGACCTGCTCTAGAGGCATAATGTGGAGTTTGATATGCCACTCCTTGGCAAAAGTCCTGGAGAGTGTTGTTACCATAGCAACTCATATTCCAAGGGTAAATCCACATGCAGAGATGGGGAAAACTCTTCAGTTCTCTTTCTGAATTGTTTTTGCTCTTTTATGATCCATTCTTTCACTT
>VWZN01013659.1:99598-118159 GCA_013396955.1 Regulus satrapa
GCCACCGTTCGGACGCTCCCTCTTTTTCTGCCTCTTAGAATATTTTAACCTTAAGTCCTCTTCTCCAGATTCTTGCATCTCCTTGTCCTATTGCTGGTTTTGTGCATTATATGCTGATGTCATGGAAAATTGTATCATCTTAAATACTCAAATGGCCTAATGGACCACAAAGGTCCAAATATCCTTGCAGGAGTGTTAGCATCCCCTCTCTTAGACTTAGAGGTTATTTCTTATAGAGAAAGAGTTCTCTTTTCTGACTCCTGCACATAGCAGAGCCACCTCTGAGGTCCAAGGTCAGAGCAAACATGGTTGCACAGGGCAATTGTCCAGTTGAGTCTCCAAGGATGCAGATTGCAAAATCACTTCCCTTAATTTATGGCCTGTGCTTGCCATTTTCTCAATCCCAAAGATCTTTATGCTTTCAGACAGCGCACTGCCTTTTCTTAAGAGGCCAAATCATATCCAGCTCCATCCAAAGCTGTAACAAAACTTCTACTCTGTGGCAATTTGATTTAGCAATGTTGAAGGAGCTGCTGCTAGCTGCAGATAGTATGCCTGAAAGCTGGGCTGGAAGCAGGTATTTAGATGCTTTGAGATCCTGCCTGTGGTTCTTTGATCTGTAATGAGCCAACATGTCCTGTTCCCCTTTTGCAGACTGGAAGCAGCATATTGGTACCTTCTTTGCCCTTTTCTTGCTGTGATAGTTAAAGTGGCCCTTGGTTTTTGTTTTGTTTTGGTTTGTTTTTTTTTTTATATCACTCTCTTTTTGTTCCCATGCTAGTTCTGGTTTGGAGTGGCTTTTTACTGTTTGGGCATCACTTACTTGAGTCCCTGCTCCAAGCCCCTGTGTTGGCTTTTGCTCTGTCACATTACTACTTGTGTGCTATTACACAACAGATGGTCGTATGTGGACCATTATTAAGAAATAAGAGGATAAATGATTGCATTTCATAGCTCTCTCTTCTGGTTCTATTTTTTCTAGTTAGAACTTAAATGACAGGAAGGTAGTGTGCAATGCAAAACAGAAACCCATTTATGTAAATTCAGACCTTTTCCTCTGGCCAGGCAATTTCCAGGACTTTGCACAGTGGAAATAACATTCAGTAGATGGAATTGCAGAATAATTTCTCTCCCAGTTTCATAAGAGAGGCACATGTTTAGAAGAATTCAAATAAGATACAACCCAGAATGGGACACTTGAGATTTTATTCATGATTTTTGTGCTTTTCATCTCTTTTGGACTCCTTACTTATTTACCATGGAATTGTAATTTTTGTAGTGATGCAAATATTATAAGTGATTTAGAAGTAATATTTCTGTAATTGTGGAAGAGTTATTTCATCTATTTAAATGCACAATTTGAGCACCAGACCCCATGATATGTTATATACATACAGTCCTTACATTTCCATGTAATACAAAAGGAAATACTAGATCTTCAGCTACATGACTAGAACAGATTTTTAGTACAAGGAGCAAACAAAAAATGTTCAGTGTATGTCAATAGTGAAGTGCTATAAATTAAAGAGAAAAGGTATTGAATTATTTCTTCCTCTTTGAAAGAAATAAATATAGTTCCAAAGAAAGTAATAAGAAAAGAGAAAAATTTTATTTACTGTTCAGAAGCAATGCATCTCAGTTAATATGAGCCCTTGTTTAAATTAAGTGTATTTTGGAATTCATTAGCTTTTCACATCCAAGTATATAACTAAGATACTGAAATTATAATGAAACACCCAAATATTTTTAAGGATAGGTTTTTCAAGATGCATTGACAGTAGCAGCTTCATGAAACAAACTATTTTGCTAGTATAATGAAATTGTGATCTTACAATTATTTCTTGTTATTTACCTAGGTAACAAATGCCCTTTTGAAAACAAGATTTTAGATAGGCAAAGGCTAAAGTGTTTTTAGAGAGACCAGAAGTTTGTAACTAGAAATCTATTATCTGGTCTTTTCCTGGCTAGACAGAGATAACTGACCACTTCAAAGCCTGGGCGTGCTGTTCAGAGATTTTATTTTCCATATAACAATCCTAAATAATTTCCTTGATCATCAGCCCATATCTGTGTATCCTGCTTGGATTTAGGCTATGACTACCTGCCACTGAAGGCTTTCTTATATTAAAAGTTTTCCTGCACCTAAATTATTCACTAGAAATCTGCAGCAGAACTTTACTGAGATTAAATTACAGCTGGTATAGCTAGAGACAAGTGGAGGCAGATTTCTGAAATGTATCAGGATGTTTTTCAGATAGTTTCCTAGGCTTTTGGCACAGACATGCACTAAAACTAATACAGACCAATCATTTAGTGTTTCTTGTAACTCAGTCCCCTGTCATCTGAAAATGCTTGCACATTCTGGTAAGGAGTAGGGAATTGAAGGGATTTGGTATTAGCATCAAATTTAGAATCTTCATGCAGAAAGGGGACTTCAAGTTTCTGTGAACCTCTCAGGTTAAAAATTATTATCATAAGACTTCAAGGAAATAAAGATTTTTTTTTTTTTTTTCAAAGTGAGGACTTAAGCTAAGTACTTCCTCTGATCCTCTTCCCTTTTTGACCATATAGCATGAGATTTGTTAACTGTTGGTTCCTTCAGAGGAGTCCTTCTCAGTTTCTTCTCTTGTTTTTAAGGCTGATGCACTGCTCTATATTTTATTAATTTATTTTTTGATGGTTGATCCGCCCAGATGTGGCTAGACAGTATTTACAAAGTGTTGATATTTATGGATTTATTATTCCCATGTAACATTTACTAAAGGAAGCAAGTGGAAGCTCTGAATGTGTTCTTTCAGATGAGATGTTACACCAGCACAAAACAGCAACACAAAACAAGTTAAAGTTTTGGGCTTATCTTCAGACCAAGATAAAGAAAAACAATGAGGATTGGAGGAAGTGCATTGCATTACTTGAAGCAATATTTAGATAATTCATGAGTGATCAAGATATATGAGCAATAGTTTCTGAAAACTTATTATAGGATCTTTCATGTTCTTGTTCAGTGCTTAATATATATGTTAAAATATATTACATGTTGGTGTACAGCCCAAACCAAAAAGATATTATTTCCAAATCTAGTACATTTCTTCTCATGTGTGCTTACAAGGAATCTTTGAGGTGAATCAAATTCCTGACTGTGAGAGGAACCAAGTTACAGTAACCAACACTGATATATAGCCTTGAGACTCTGATGCAAGCCTAGTCTAGTATAATTTTACAGGAGTGAGATGATCCTTTACCTATCCTAGAAGTTATCCTACCTAGCAGCCCTTCAAAGCTATGTCCTTTTATCAAATATTAATGAGAACTGAAGTATTTAGATGCCTCTGATATAGCTATGTCAAGGCCCCTCCCTCTTCCACCAAGAAAGAAAAAAAAACCAAAAACCTGTATAATATATGGAAACAAAAAAACAAACAAACAAAACCTAAAAGAAAGAAAGTTTGGCAAATTTTGATTACATGTAGGTCTAGTAACTCTTCCTCATCTTTTCATTTATCAATGTTAAATTGTAGAAAAAGCAAAAGTGGTTTAAAAGACTGATACAAAAAAAAAGAAAAAAATCAAGAAACCAAATAGAAAAAGAAAAACCGACCTAGGAAATGTATGTGTGGGCTACTGAGTGATGGACATAGGAAGTAGGAATTATTGATGAGGAGTAGAACTGAGAAATGCTCCAAGTGCTTTGAGTCCCTAGCACATACCACACTAAGCAACATATGGAGAGCAGCACTAAATGATAGAACCAACCTCTAGTAGAGAAAAGATAGTATAAGTGAACATAATAATGGTATTGGAAAGTTGTATGCTACATAATCATAACTTAATAAAAAAGGAATTTATTTCACCTACTGGAAGAAATCAAAGGATAAAAAGTCAGAAAAAATCCATTTGCAAGTTCGCTTACTGAGCAGACAATAATAGGGATTGTATTAATTGCTGAAGTTAATTTTGTTCTAGAGAGTTACAAATGGGAGAAATAGAAAACTGATTTTCAAAGTTTTTGTTGGTTTGGGTTGGTTTCAGCGATAACAAAGTTTTAGTTGAAGTTGGATTTTTGGGGAGGGTTGGTTGTTTTGTTTGTTTGCTTGTGTTCTGTGGAAAGCTTAGGTAAGACTCATATACATAAGGGCACAGAAAATTTTCCCCTTTTTTATTTCTCTTACTGATACAAGGCTATCAGTGGCCTAGGTAGTTACAGAATAATATTTTTTTGTTGAGAAGAACAAGAATATTTTGGATGTATTAGACTGAAATTTGTCAACAAGTCCATTAGAATACCACAGAGAGCAAATATTGGTATAATGTTACTTGCTTTAAAAATTTGATTTACCTAATTAAAATAGTTTTACTCATAAAAAACAGTGACTTCTAAGTATTTTTTTCAATTCTATTAGTCTTTTAAAACCTTCTTAAGATCTGTGAAGTGATGTTTTAAATTATTTCAAAGTGGTGTCTTTTAAAAATGCTAATTTATTTTTGTGCTTTTTAAAAGAATAATATATAAAATTTATGCCACAGTTTTAAAAATCCCTGACATAAAGCAATCTGGTTGCCAACGCAAAGCTCATTTTTTCCTTCATACGAGATATATACTCTCAGGTGTTTATTTTTTAATTGCATATGTTCAGCAAGTAGAAAAATGACTCATGCTTAATTGGCTTAAATCCAGAATTCAGAATTTCATTAACTTAATTCTCTATCCATGGGAGGATAGACTTTCACAGTTTTTCCTCTATCTTTCTACTCTGATTGTGCAGGGAAGCATAGGGTACAATTTGAAAAGATGAACATTGAAGCAAATAATCATATCTATTTGATATTGAAAATTAAATAACCAATAGAAATACTGAGCGGCTTATTTGATAATATGGTGTTCTAGTTTTTACTGTAAATTTGTGTTCCTGAAGTGTTCTCATTTCTTTTTCTGTTAGCTTGTCCAGTAAAATTATACTTCTTAAAATCTTTATAACTATGTCTGAAAAATGTTATAGCTAAAATTATTTTCTTCAGTACTTGTAAAGCAAAATATTCCAATGAAAAAGATATTAATTTTTGAAAAAAAAAAAAACCAAACTTAAATGGCAGAAATGCTTTGGCCACCCATGTTAAACAACTAAAATATTTGACAACTAAATAAGTGTCTCACAGTGTCCCATAGCAGTTTTAAATAAGTCAATTTTTATTGGAAAAGTGTACAGAAGAGGATATGATTTCTGTGTGAGACTAAAAATGTCTCAAAAACTTTGTCTTAAAGAAAGAAGGTAGAAGTCAGGGAATTTGGAAGATGCAATTCATTTAACTTTGTCTGTCACAATGGAGTTATAAGAAGTTTTATGCTGTCAAGGGAGGTCCTATGATTCCTGAGACAAAGGAGAATTGAAATGTGCTTAAAGCAAATACCCTTTTCTTCCTTCATGGAGGAAAACCCATACTTTTTTCTTAACTTGTCTCATGTGTTGTTTACATTTAATCTCACATATGGGTACCAAAAAGCAGCACATAAGAATTTGGCAGTGTTTTCATTGTCTCTTTCAGACATTAAATTTCCACTAGCAAATAAAAATAATTCTGTTGTATGTACATTTTGTGCTGACAATATTTCTAAGTGTGTGATGGATGTTGAATATGTGACTATAATAAACAATGCAGGATTAATGTACTGATCAATAAGATGATTCAAAAAGTCATCTTTACAGGTGGCCATGCGTGTGTACTTATGTATTTATGTTTCAAACAAAAATTACTACCAAAATCCTGTAGCTTTAATGCCAGGAATGTAACTTCTTTGGCTCTATTATCATTATTATCTGGTCTTATAAGCATTGCAGGACCTTCAGTAATTTTTATCACTCAAGTATTAAGAAAAAGGAATAGATCTCTACTATATGACAGAAACTAGAAGACTTAATATGCCTTGTCACTAGTCAAAGCAATTCTATTTCCTTTTCTGTTATCCAGAAAGAGAAATTTTCCCTTTTAATTGCAGCAAAATTTAAGGCACTTTTTTCTGCATGGTGTGCACTGTCACACATACACACACATCACTTTCTCTATTAGTTGCCCGTTTAATACTCATTGAAGCTTTTTCCTCCTATCAGTGTTTTCCTATTGCACTACCAGCTATATTTTAAATTCTCTTTAATAATAACCTGAACTTTTTTGTGTCCCAAATCCTGTTAAATATTTTGCTCTTATATCTTCTTATATAGCAAGATTAGATCTATACTCTATCTCTGACTTTGGGGCCTTCTGTGTATTCAAAATTCAGTAATGATTTATGGATTCAGTATTGTGCCCTCTGGTTTTGAATTCTGGAGTCTGCTCACTCCTCTGCCTTATAATGCTTTCTCTCTCCTTTTGGGGGATTTCCTTGAGATTAGTGCTTTGGGTGAGTCATAAGAGCCCTCTCAAACATTAGTTCACTTACCATGCATAGATCAAGAAAAAACAATAGATATTTCAGTACCTTCTTTAATGGGACAGGGATATTTGTGTTATTCAGCCCTTCTCTTTCCCTCAAGTAAAAAAAAATAGTGAAATATATGGATTTTTATAAAGCCCTGAAAATGTATGACAAAAGTTACAATTATAAGGGGTTAGGAACCAAATAGGGAGGCAAATTTTGTAGTTCTATCCAAAAAAAAAAAAAAAAAAAGGCCAAAAGGTCAACCTGGAGAATACAGAGAATTCTGGCAGCCAACGAAAGGTCAACCTGGAGAATTTATGCCAATTTTACTTCAGCCTATAGGCAGAACTCTGGGGTGAATCATATTAAAATATATTTCCAGACATGTGAAGGAAAAGATAACATTTGGGAAAGGCAACATGGATTTACCAAGGGTAAATCATGCCTGAGTGGTATGATCTATGATATGTGATAAGAAGAGCTTTAGCAAGCCTTATCAAATTTTCGCCCATTATATTCTCAAATTGAAGTTGGGACATCATTATTTATGCAGGTGGATGTCTGGATGATGAAAAGCTGGTCAGCTAGTCAGACCCAGACAGTCATGGGTAATGGGTTATAAACTACTTTGAGGTCCATAGCATGTGTGGAACTTCTGAGGTCTGTAATGGGACCTCTCTTGATATTGTTATCAGGGACCCGGAGGAAATAAGGGATCTGCACCAAGTGTGAAGAGAGCAAATTGGGAAGGATCAATTTATATGCTTTTGGCAGTCAGGCTGCCTTTTTAGCAACCTGAATGGGCTGGATGAATGGGCTGACAGGGACTTAGGTGAACTGACTAAGGGCAAAACCCAGGTGCCAGCCTGGGGATAGAAGAGCCCCTCTGATGGAACAAGTTTGGAATTGACAAGCTGGGGCCAGGCCTCCAAATAGGGCCCTGGATATTGCTGCCTCAGTCAGCCTCCATGGACAGAACCATGGCCAGTCAGTACAGAGAATGATTATTCTCCTCACTTCAGCACACATTAGACCATACTTAGAGTATCACATCAATTTTTGGCCCACCTGTTACAACAATGATACTGACAAACTGCAGCGAGTTTTGCTGAAGGCTGTCATGATGAACTCTAGAGCAGTCTTCAGTTCTGTTCTCAAGTTCATCAGCACATAACATTCCACTTCATGCTTTGTCTCAGTTTCTTTTGTTGGCTTGATGCCTCTCACTGCTCATCTGCTATCAATATTTTATTGAAATTTCTTTGCCCCAACCTGTTCCATTTTTTTACTGCACCGTATAAAATCTCTTCTGCTTTAAGCATATTATATTCAGCATGTGAAGAGGAATGCTGGAACTGTACACTAGGAGCATAACAATTACAAAGCAAAACAAACAAACAAACAAAAAAAAACCCCACCTATATTCAGTCCATTTTTCCTGTAGTCATAGATGTCAAAACTCATATGGAAGACATTTTTCTAGAAATTAATTCAGCCTGAGGCAAATGTCCTGCCTGACAAAAAAACTAACTCTAAACAGATAGTTTGCCCAGAGTTCCAACAAACTGGGAAAAAGGTTTAATAATATGATTTGTTAATCAATTTAATATAGGTTGGGTCACGGGTTCTGGTTGGAAAAACACACTTTTCTTCCATTTTTGTTAATTGTAGGTATATACTTGCATCAAAAGAAAATGGAAATAGATTGAATTTCTTATGTTGTAAATTTGCTGCAAGAGTATTTTATTGTTGATAAGATTTTCAGATATTTAGAGAATAAAATAAAATGTTGAGTTCTTTTGAGGATGACAGATGCATTTAAAGACACATGGAGATCTGTCCTTACTAATGTAGTGGTACTGTTTGACATATTAGTTGAGTTACCTCTCTTAACTAATGTAACACTGTTCTTCCAATGTTAGGTTTTCTATTTGATGCTGATTCTGAAACTGATCCAAGTCATATGAATGTGGAAATTTAAACATAGATTATACAAAATCCCAAGGCTGAGTTGATGTCATTTTAAACTGTTTCCTCATAGGACTTTATTAAAGAAACAGAATTTTGTGGAAATTTATTAGAGAAATAGAGTTATTCGTGTTGTTTTGCAATTTAAGACTCTACCTGTTTATGTGGGTTTTTATCAATTAAAAAGCTTATAAATATAAACAACCCTAGGGGCTTAGGAATGGTACTCCCCAGTTTAGTTCTCCCACAGGGACTCAAAACCACATTGCTGGTCACTCGCTCCCCCCATCCCCTTCCTTCCCACTCCCTTGGGATGAAGGTTAGAATTGGAGGCACAAAAGCTGAAAATCATGGGTTGAGATAGGAATGATTTAATAGGACCACCAATGAGACAAGAAAATGAGCACTAACAGCAGCAGCATAGACAACATGAGGTATACAAAGAAACAATTTGCAAGGAAAAGCCTGCCACAATATCCAGCTCTTGCCCACCATGCTTTCTCCTCACTGGAAGAAGATAAGTGTTCCTTACTCCTGCCCCTGGCAATGAGTGAAGTAGAATGAAATAACATCTGGGCCTTGCCGCACACCTCTCCTGCTTACTGTAAAAAATCAACTCTGTCCTGGCTGAAACTAGGACGGGGAAAACTAGTTTATAGTAAAAATTGAGCAGTTAAGGTTAATATTTTTATTTTTACTATTTATACACAGGTCTAAAATACTTTTTTTCATTTTAAGGTAACTGAGCTGCACAATATCAAAAACATAACCAGATTGCCTCGAGAGACAAAGAAGCATGCAGTGGCAATTATCTTTCATGATGAGACATCAAAGACATTTGCGTGTGAGTCAGGTAAGCAATTGGTGCTTCATCTCTAGCTTGGAGAAATCAAGTTACACATCAAAGTCTGGCTCAGATGAATTAACTCACAATGTCAGATAAAAATTCTCAGCTTAAAAAAATGTGTCATAAACAAAAAACTTTGGAGTTTGGGGTTCAGGTCTTTTGGGGCTTGGTAAGGGGTTTTTTAAATGTATGTTGAGAGGTGTTAGGGGTGTTACAGAGCTCTTCTTTTCCTTTTTTTTTTTTNAGTTTTTTTTTTCTTTTTTTTTTTTTTTTTTTTTTTTTTATGCGGATGTTCTAAAGACTGGAGGTTTCCAGCTAAACTTGTAAATCCTGGTAAAAATAACCTGTAAGATGTTATTAAGTCAAGATGTGAAACATTCTTTTTTCAACAAGCTTTGCTATAGGCACTTACTAGACTAATAATTATCATGCCATTGCAAGTAAGTGGAAAATACCAGCTAAAACCTCAGGATATTTTAAAACAGGGTGTCAAGCAGTCTGTGGTTTGAACGACTCCATAGCATAATGATTAGACTGGCATAGAACAAGACTTGGGCATTATGGTACAAATGGCAGGTAGTTACTTGTGAGACTGAACACTGCACAATTAAAATGCACTATTTTCTTGTTTGAAAGAACAAATGTACACATCTGTGTCCTAGGGTATATTTTAACAAAAAAAATATTCAAAAATAGTGGGAAATTTTTTAGTGATAAAGTTTATGCTTTTTTAGTGATATATTTGAAACTGTGCATTATATAAGTTTATACAGATAATACTGCATATATGCTGTTTTGCTATATATGGGCCTAGAAGGGGAAGCCATATAAGGAGTGGTTGAAGTTACTTGGTCTGGAGGAGACTGAGGGTTGACCTCANTCAAGCAGTCTGTGGTTTGAACGACTCCATAGCATAATGATTAGACTGGCATAGAACAAGACTTGGGCATTATGGTACAAATGGCAGGTAGTTACTTGTGAGACTGAACACTGCACAATTAAAATGCACTATTTTCTTGTTTGAAAGAACAAATGTACACATCTGTGTCCTAGGGTATATTTTAACAAAAAAAATATTCAAAAATAGTGGGAAATTTTTTAGTGATAAAGTTTATGCTTTTTTAGTGATATATTTGAAACTGTGCATTATATAAGTTTATACAGATAATACTGCATATATGCTGTTTTGCTATATATGGGCCTAGAAGGGGAAGCCATATAAGGAGTGGTTGAAGTTACTTGGTCTGGAGGAGACTGAGGGTTGACCTCATTGGAGTCTATGTCTTCCTTGTGAGAGGAAGAGGAAGGGCAGGCACTGATCTCTTCTCTGTGGTGACCAGTGAAACGATCCCTGGGAATGGCCTGAAGTTGTGTCAGGGGAGGTTTAGGTTGGAATTATGAAAAGTTCTTGAATTCTAATGTGCAGAATTAATAATAAAAACTCTATATTATGATTAATAATTAAATAAAAATACTTTAATTATATTCCAACAGCATTGAAGGCAGTTCTGTGGAAACTTTTTCATTTGCCTACACATGTATTCTCCTTCTTTATTGAGAAGGATCTTGAGAAGATTTTGTTCCTTCCCTAGAATTACCATGGTTTGGGTGTATTTAGAAAGAGTGACAGAAAGTCATAGCTTCAGAATTCTTTCACTAAAGAATGACAAACTTAAGGAAGTTCAGCATGTCTGGCCCACCGTTCCCTTTCTTCTTAACCTTGAACCCCATTGTAAATACAGGGCCATGTGTACCTTAAGGTGCTAACTGGGTGTCAGTATGAGATGTTCTCCCTTTAGGCTGTGTACAAAAGTGTGGTTTTGAGTGTACAGAAACAAGTGGAGAGCTTGTGGACAGAGATCAAAGTTCAGACTAAGACAGGTGATATAGTAGGTGTCTGCTCTAGACCTTCTCATCAACAAGAGAAGGCAGGTGAAGCAGTCTTAGGTCAGGTGGGAAAAGCCTCACAGTCCCAGTCACTGGCATTCTTGGATGACCTTAACCTCAGCAATAACTACCGTAAGGTCAATAAGGCTGAACACAAGCAGTCCAGATTTCTGAAACAGATTGAAGAAAATTTCTTGGTACAGATGGTCAATAGTGTGATGAGGGGAGATGTTTTTATGGAGATGTGCTTGGCAGGATCCTGTGGATGCTTGAAGGGCAAAGGAGCCCAAGAGGGCTATCCAATCTACAAAGAAAGCATCCTCTGAGCACAATGACTGTTCTCCCCATTCTCAGAAGACAAACTTTACAGAAGACGAGTATGAATGGATGTGGAGCTCCTGACTCAGCTCAAGCACAGAAAAAAAAACCAACAATGAAGCAGAGACAGACTATTTGGGAAGGATACAGAGTCATTGTCTATTTATATAGGAATGGAGTTGAGCAAGCTCCAGCTCAGGGAAGTGCAAATTTTAAATTTTCTTAAAGTACATAAGGAGTAAAATAAACACTAAGTGTGGCCCTACTGCTTGCTGGAATGATCGATTAAGTGACTAGTTATGAGAAAGGCAAAGCTACTTTTTATACTGTGGTTTTCACTTGCAAGGGTTGTGCTCAGGCCTTCCAGGTCCCTGAGCCCCTGAACATGGTGCAGTATCCCCAGCAGAGGAAGGCACAGGCAGGTATCACTTAAATCACTTGAATTTCATGCATAAGTTAGTGGAACTTGGTTGTCAAGAATGACAAGAAGGAGGATCCAGACAACTTGTATTCCAGTCAGCCTCACCTCAGTCCCTGAGAGCGCTGTTGGAGCAGATCCTGGGTAAACACATGAAGGACAGCAAGGTGAATGAGAGTAGAAAAAAACCACTTCCCATATGTAAATCATATTTGCCATAATGAGGTGTCTGGCAAAAGAAAGGCAGTGGTTCTTATATACCTTGATTGTAATGGTCTTTTACACCCTCTGTAACTTCCTCCATAGCTCCCAATATTGGTGGGGCACAGGATGAATAAAGACATTATAAAGTGGACTTTATAATAGACTGGACTTAAAAACCTGGGTTGTGAAGCCAAGCTTGCAGCCAAGAGGTAATGGGTCCCTCAGGAATCAGTTCTGGAACCAATAACACTCAATGTCTTCACTGACAATCCTCATGATGTGGTAGAGGGTACTCTCAGCTGGTTTGCAGGTGATACCACATGGGGATGACCCAAACTGGGAAAGCAGGGCTTCTGTCAGAGGGACTTGCACGTGCTGGAGAAGTGGGCTTACTGAAGTTCAGCAAGAACAAAAGGTCTTTCCCCTGGTTGGTGGTAATGCCAGCCACAAGGCAGACTTGGTGCCAGCTGTTGGGAAGCAGCTCTGCAAAAAAGGCTCTGGGGTCATGGTGCAGAGCACACCCTGGACAGCATTAGTAAGGGTCTTCACAGCAGGTACTGGAAAGTGATCCTTCCCTTTTATTCAGCACTTGCGGGACCACATCTGGACTGCTATGTCCAGTTTCATGCACTCAACACGATACTGACATACAGGAATTCAGAGGATCTTATTGATTATGTGTTCTGAGAATACAGATAAGATGGAGGTATAAAAGTGTCAGATACCTTGCTGTTTCTGAATGAATACAAATTTTAGCTGTGAATATAGTGGAGTTTCAGTTTATCTTTCTCCATGCCTTCAGTCTATCTAAGCTGTATAGACTGCATCACATCTATTAGATGAGAAAGATACACAATTTTGTTTCACTAAAATCTGACTAACTCCAAATCTTTTGTGTTTTCTGAACCAGAAAGATATGGTCAAAAAAAAAAATTTCTGTCCCAAGTCATTTCCACAGAGAGTCCTGTCTTCTCACAAGGAGTTGTTACCATTTTTGCCACTATTGAAATGTGACAAGTACTTTGCTTTCATGTCTGAAACTTAACAAAATTTAAGGAATATTTTTGAGAACTTGCTTCTTATTAAAATGGGTTTCTTTTCTTTTCTTGTTTAGTGGCACTGGTTTATATGGGAAAATGCACAGACTTTTAACAGCCTCACAGTATATAGTGATGTACACGCAAATGTGTTTATTTTTGCAAATCTTCTTGACTCTTCTTTGGTTAACACAATAACTTTATTAATCCCTCTTCTTTCCTGTGGCTTCAGTGTCAAAAAAAAAAAAAAAAACAACGAAAAACCTACAACAAAAAAACCTCAAGTGTTTTGACTCAAGTTAAAAACCTTCTAAAATCATACTGTTTGAATTTGAATATTTTAGAACCCCAGAGTTTCATGATGGGGTAACTAATAACTAGTAACTAATAACTAATTTTTCTACTGTGAAGTCCCTGAATATATGGAAGCAGATACCTTGTTTCTTATCTTGACATCTAGAGGCAAACAGAAGGACAGTAACATTAAAACCTATTGCAAAAGCTCTGCTGAGCATAGAGTCAGCAACTTTTTTGGATACAAGGAGAAAGGAGTACTGAAAACTGAGTTTATTTTAGGGCCTGAACAATGTGATATAGGGGTTTTGTCAGTTTTTGTAGTGTTGTACCAGAATGTTATTTTAAATAATGATATCATTTTGGTTCTGATAGTATGAGCTAATACCTTCTCCTCTATGCTCTCTTAAAGTAACAAAAAGCAGCATATTTTTCTGGCACATAGCTTTCTTAATTGTGGAATTAAGCACAATAAAATCCTATTCTCTTTTAAAATAGGTCTCTAAAGATGCAGAACACTTCAGTTCTCCCCAGAAAGCCTGAGAACTGTGATACTAGCCCATTGGGTGTGCTGGCTCAGAGCCGATGGTTTTTTCTAAGCTCCTGCAGCTTGTTTATTGTCTTCAGGGCAGCTACTGGCAAGTTTGAGCTCTGGGTGGGCTGTAACCCCTATTTTTCCATTAGAGTTTCAGCAAATTGGTAATCTGAGATCCATCTAATTGTTGGTAATCTTCATTTGCTAATGAAAACATTCTGTAGAAAAACAAATCAGAATCCTCCATATGCTTTTGTTATCACCTATCCATCACTACCACCAGTGCTCCCAACATCTACAACAGCTGTAGAAATACGTTTCATTCTGAAGGCCTACTGAAGTATTTTAAAGAGCAAATCAATCTCATACGTTGCAGTTCCCTGAATAAAAGCATAGGATCATAAGTCTTAAAGAAGAATTATTCCTCTTCAGGAAGAAAGGGAAGCTTCTTGCTGTCACTATACCTGTTTATGACATCTGCTCTAGTGGGCAGAAACTTGTGACTTTGGTGATTAACAAGTAGCATTTTAAAATTCTATGCAATCATTAGAATTGTTTCAGTGGAAACAAATTAATGAGAAGCCAGAGCTGTTAACTAACATGAGAAGTAGTCTATAACTCAGTGAACCTACAACAAACTTTAAAATCTGGTAATTCTTCTTCAAACTGTAAGAAATTGCTGCTGCCCTAACAAGGAACATGCTATCTCAATTTGATCTTTCTTGAAATATATTGCCATTAAGGCAATTTCTGTTTGTTTTGTTGTTGTTGTTGTTTTTGTTTTTGTTTTTTGTTTGTTTTTTTTGTTTTTGTTTTTTTTTTGCTGGTTTTAATTAAGAGGATTTTTTTCCTTCACTCTGAAGTGTAAAATCAAGCAAGTGAAGGTCTTTTAGCTCTGGATTCTAGCTGCTGGGTTTGGCATGATGATTTTCCCTGACACCTTTGCTAAAAATCTTGTTGGAATGGGTCTTGTTTGGTTGGGAACTTTTTTTACTGTTGCTGAGGTTTTTTGTTCAGGTAGGTGTGCTGTCACTTTTTGTGTAGTTACAGCCATGCCCGGCTGTATGCATCTGTTAAGATGCTCTTTTTTCCTGCAAGCCTGGAATCTGTAATATGACTGTAAGACAAGTGAACTGAGACAGGTGTTCTGAAATGCCCTTTAAACTCACAAAACTTGTGATGTAGTGAACAATGGTGGCTCTGCAGGACCAGCAATAAAATGAAATTGGAAGGCATGAGTACTGATTTAATCTAGAACTTTATGGTGCTGTTTTGGAAGTTGCTAGCATGACGAGGATTGTGCCTGAATAATAGCTAGCTTTCAGGGAATGCTGGTTCTGATTTGCACTAGTCAGGGACAGACCATATGGGGGCTTGATTTTTCCTTTAGTGATGACAGCAAAATACTAAGTGATATCAGTCTCTGGGCATTTTATGCTTGGTGGCCCCTCCAGCACAGGTTTGTGTAAAATCTGTTTTGATTTCTAAATGACAGAAAAATGACAGAATGTGATGAGAAATGATGAACTTTTAAACCTAGTGCTAAAAAAAACACCCTAAACCAATCCAAATCAAAACAAAAAAACAACTAAAATGAGAGGAATTGAAAATACTATGGAGACAGAGTTAACAGAGACAAATTAGCAATGAGAGGTGGTTTGGGTAATTTGGCACTAGAATGAACTCTAACTTAATGGGCAAAATCACATTTGTACCATAAGGGGCAAAATTAGGAGAAATCTTAAAACTGCCATTGTCAAATGAAATGCAGACACCCCTCAGGATACTGATATTTTCCTGTGTTCTCTTCAGTACAATGCCCCACTCTGTATAGAAGTAAATGAATTTAAGGTATTTCTTTCTTTCCAGGTGTACATAAACTGCAGCTTTAGAGTCAATGCCACCAAGAAATATCTTCATTATTTTTAAGAGGTTATACTTAGGATTTTCCTTAAAACTTTCACTATTCAATTTCTGGGGAAAGTAGAGTTGGGTTATTACAAAATGTCTATCAGTTATTAGAAACTTCTGCTTTAGGAGTTTATCCATTCTTGTGGTTGTTTTGGCTCAATTCACCATTTTTATTTCTTGAATGTCCTGCTTCTGTGATGGTTACCTTGATAAAACTCTTTTATACACCTGCAGCATAAGCAGGCTTTTTCTTCTGTATTTTTGTAGTTCAGCTTCTTTTGAGTGCAGTCAAACTGTGATAATCAAGTTTTGTTATAACTCTCCAAAAAAGGAGTTTTTACTTTGTTGAAATTGAAAGTCTGTTGGTGTCAAGTGGCAATGTGAGTTTCTTCTAGGTTTTTATGTCGTTTTCTTTTTAATCTGTTTTCACCATTTATGGGTGCTGCTTTCTTTTCTTAAAAGAAATATAAAAACAGTAATGGTATCCTTTGAAAAGGCACAACTTCATTTCTTATTCATACTGAAATATTGTTCAGGCCATTGGCAAGTTACTACTGATCATGAGCTAGGCTTTTTTGCATTAATAATTCTCAGAAGAAAAACCACAATGTGCTGAAAGAGCTTGACAGAGATCAGTGGAGTATTAGGTGCAATTCATATTACTGTATCCTTTAACAGTTAAAAAGTCCAGAGGTTTTGCATTAAAATTACTGTGAAACTTTGAGATTTTGAGATGAAGCATCAGTGCTCACTTGCTGTTGCGACTAACAATACAAATGGGTATATAAGCTTTAAAAATAAAGCTTAAATATAATAATATTTATATTTTAAAATAACCAGATTTAAGGTCCCATTTTTTGCTGTTATTTTTATGACTTTGAAGCTCCAGGATCATGGAGGTGGTGAAAGTAAAGAACAGCTTCCTAAACACTGTTTGGGTGCTGGAAAGAAGAATACGAAGTTAACATTTTTGGATGAAGGAAAATAAACCTAAGTTTGAAACATGGTCTATTTCACTGTTAAGGTGTCAAGTGTTCTTATATGAAAATTTATGACCCCAGTTTTTCTATTTTCTGGGGTTTTTTGTTTATATATATACAGCGAATGGAACCTGCACTCTCCATAAAGCATATGGCTCATTGGAGATCAGATGCATGTTCTCAATTCCATATGTAACACAATGTCTGAGATCTAAAAAACAGTGAAAAGATAAGCATTACATGAAGTTTACTATGTTGCTCTGGATTTTTAGGTTCTCCCTTTTTATCACATTTTTTGAAACACTGTCCACTTTTAGGGCAAAGTTCAGTCTGAGTCATGGTAATGTTAAAATTTACTTAGAATGCATATTCTTTGTTCTACACAAATAGTTTCCTTTTCATTATTAATGAGCTTCAGTGGGGTTTTTTGGTTTTTTTGTTGGTGTTGTTGTGTTTTGTTTTGTTTTTGTCTATAAATAGGCAATTCTGTTCTGACTTTAATATATATAAAGCAGAAGTATTTGGATTCTGTCTTTCATTGCTCTTGGTTGCCAGTTGATCCTCCTTTTTTTTAATCTGGTTATCTGTCTGAATTACAGTGTTTACAATTTTCAGACACATACTGGTAATATGTATTACTGGCAAGTGGAATGAATGCAGAAAATTATGCTCTGTCTTCAGGACATAGCTGTTGATGGAACAGGTTCTACACTGTTGCTTTCCATCGTTTTCTGCCACCTCTAGGTAATTAAGTGACAGCAGATTTAGTTCTAAAATTATTTAGCATTTAAATTATATTTTGGGAAGACAAACTCAAATTAATAAGTAATTAATAAATAAAGGTTTTTGGTAAAATGCTAAATTTGAAAATAGACACAAAAAATGGTTGCTGTCTTTTCAGCACTTCTTCCAGGCAGGTGCCTGAGCTAGCAGTGCTGCGGCATGCTCAGTTTAAAGGGCAAAAGTGGAACAGGAAGGAAATAAGCTTAACTTCCAGCAGGACCATGCACAGGCTTTGTGACAAAGTAGGAAAGCTGTAACACTTCTAAATGCAGGAATTGGGGAAGGTAAACTTACTCTAAGATTGCACTATAGGAAACCCTATTTAGACTATGAAAGTCAATACCTTTGGAGGCTGAAATTTGTTTTCATTCTCTAAATTTTGTTTATGTCTAGAGACTCTTTAATTATGTCTAACATAATGTATCTAGATACTGCTGTCCCTGATATTTGGAAAATCTGCAGTCGAATCAAGTCCCAGGTCACTGGGTGAGAAAAACATTGTATCCATCTTTTATAAAGATAGAACTTAGGACCCTGGTAACTGCTGACCACCCAAGACATTTTATGATCCTAAGTAGAGAAGTATTATTCTTATGTCCTGGACAAATATATTGAAGTGTAGACACTATAAGTGATTTTCTTATCACAGTTTTACTTCAAGGTATTGAAATTTATATGAAATATAAACTGTTCCCATAAGGACAAAAGCCAAAGAAGACAGCTAAGATATTTATGAATTATCTATTTTAGAGTGCATGTAGAATTCCTTGAGAGTAAAAGATTAGGAAAAAAAAATCTTCCTGCCTGCAAAAAAACTGAACAAATTGATAAGACAAAGAGATCAAGAAGATTTCAGCTTCATTTGGTAGATGGTGCAAGGTCAACATCACCTTGAATAGTGATTTTAGAGTGATGAGGAGAAATGCATGAATCTCAAAGTCTCTTGAAGTTCAACATACAGGTGCCT
>VWZN01013660.1:1548-13736 GCA_013396955.1 Regulus satrapa
CTATTTTTAGACACCAAAATGTCTGTTTAGCCAAGGATTTCCTGCTAGCAGAATCTTTCTCCCTAGCACTGAGTTACAAAAATTGTATTCTATAACAAGGCCATGCAGCTATTATGCTCTTCTACCCAAGGTAGTCATATTTGCTATAAAAAAGCAGAATGTTTATTGTTTTTACTGTGAATTACATCATTTCTATGTAGAAATGATTTACAACTATTTGTAAATGAGTTACAACTATTTGTATTATTACAGCCCATTTTAAAATTATATGCAAGACATTTCCACAAGAATCAGTGTCAGTACATTTCATCTGTAGTACAACCTGATATAAACACCGTGTGCAAATGCAGTTGTTACTCCAAATTTATATACACGGTATGCTTTAAACCAGAAAGCTTATCTCAGCTCCAAAACCAGCAAGAAAATACGTTTTCTCCTTCATAAAATATACACAAGCAGCATATACATAATCCATGTTTTACAGAGCACTTTGGGGTTTAGTGATGGGTCAGGAGTTACCCAAGTTCAAATTGGGGTACCCCTTTTTGATACAGGACTTTTCCTTGCAATGGAAATGCAAATCCATCAAAAGCACCACTACTCCATCTCAACCTTCAGAAAATGTACCAGGCATTATGCACAAAGCAGTTATCAATGACAAAGTTGACCTTTTAAATGCATTTTAATACTACATTTTTCCCACTGAAGCTTATTTAAAATACCAGCAGGCGACCCTTCAAGCAACACCCTTTCCTAACAAGCATCTGAAGAATTCTATGGCTGAATGTCAATGAAGCCAGCAGCTGCAAGGCAATTCTCTCCCCCTCCTGGGTTTTCCACTGAAACATAACACTGCAAGGAGCACTAAGTGCATTTTCCCTTCTCCAGTTACAGAAGGGGAACTACTGGCTGCTTCTTGTAGTCTTATCTCAGATTTACCTTGATTAAATTATCTGAGCATCTTTAAAAGATAGTTTCAGGTCTACCAGTGAGCAATCAGAAAATGGACTTAATATGTTATTACTGCACGTATTTGTAACAGCTGTACCAACACTGACACAATCCCAGAGAAAAATTGTGCGATTTTGCTCCACCTATAGAATGAGTCTTGAGAAATCTAACTCAGCACTAGATTGCTTGACAGACTACCTTACCACATGAGCCAAGAAGTCAAACATGTCTCACTCATCTGACAGCCTTAAAATTTGACAGAAGTGCTTCACTTTCCCCAGGATTAAAAGGAACTTTCAGCAAACAAAGAAAAATCTACCGAGTTAAAACATGCTTCTAAAGAAACTGATATCCAGTACACAAAAGTGACAGTTTTGCCTAGCAAGCTGCACCATACACACAACTTCAAGAGGGGGTTTAGCATCAAGTCTTGATACATGATCAAGTCATAGTAAAGGCTCTTCTTCAAGGAAGCTCTTACAAGCATTTAATGATTCATTAAATAATTTCAGAGCTTCCCATTCACAATGGGAAAAGATTTACATACTTTTAGCATTAAATAATTTTACTTCAACAATTAAATACTTTACAAGTATTTTATTTAGACTTAGGGTATTTGACTTTGCTGCGTAGTGCAGGCAGATACCAGCCACTCTAACAGTGCCTTTCTTACTGTCACGGTGACAGGGAAATGGTACAGTGGTGTAATGGTGTTTCAGCTTTTGCTTCGCATTCTGAAAGGCAACAATTCAAAATAAGGCCCAGCTTTCTTGTTTAGCATAATCATTCAAAATCTTGGAAGTTGGAGGATTTTCCCAGGGAGTGAGAAGCTCAGTGCTACAATAGCAGGCACATCTGACTCCAGCAAGATGCAGCAGCCAGTACATTTATGATATTCCAACAGCACCTGCTGGATTTTTCTTTTGGCTCTGAAGGAGCCAAGAGGAAAAAGCAGGATAACATAAAGAGGGCGCCAAGCTAAGTTCAGTATCGACAGCTCACATGCTGTAAGGCAGCATTACCACAGTACTGCAAAAAACCCCACATCAGCTCCAGCTCTACTCTGTGAGCAAAGTAGCACTGAATAGGGTGTAGTGATTACCAACTGTGGGTTATTGAACAGGTGAAATGCAGAAGGCAGCATGATCATCCTTCACTAAAAGACCTGAGGAAAAAAATTCAAAACCAAATACCTTAACATTGCCTTAACTGTCTCCTCTTTGTGTGCCAAAGAGCATGTATTTCTTCACATCAAGGTCCAAAAAGACTGGTATGGCTCCTTGTGCTGCAGAAATACATGGTTCAACCATAATTCAATATTAAACTAATTTAGAAAAAAATAACTGAAATAAAAGGCTACAGCTGTAGCAAATGTAGGGACAATCTGGCAAGTTTTTCCAACTCTAGAATAAAAGCCAAACCATTTTTATTTTATTGTAAAGCTGAAGTACACCATTAATAGTCAAATATATTTGAGAATCTTTATTAACATCAGCTTTTCTCCAGTTAAGAGGTAGTGACTACTGTTTAATTCCACAGGACAATCAGAAGAGCCAAGCTCTTTGGTGTGGTTCAAAGCCAACCAAAGCAGAAATTAATCAAGTAAGCCTAAGTTAAGTTGGGATGACCATCCCAAGGCAGAAACAGCTCTACTATGTATAAGGTTCCTTTTCTCTCTGTGGGGAACACTGATATCATGACTAGGATGTCTGATCAGACTCCAGTCTCATCTCAGCCATTCAGTTCTGCTGTTCCACAGTAACAGCTTATTACAGGTAAAAGATCAGTGGGCTCAAAGTGCAAGGACACGTTCTTAGCACTTCTCTGGAAATAACGAAAGCCTAATTTTGTTTTTTAGTGGAAGAGCAACATTTCTCTAGGTTCTAAAGTGTGTAACAGGGTATTTAAAAAAAATAATTTGGGGGAGAGGGGGAAGCCAGGAGAGTATCTGAGGTATTTGCTACTATGAAATGAAGCTTACATATGCAGTAGTAAACAGACACTAAGCACTCTGTTTCTCATTTATTTCAGGCAATGACAGTGGTAGAATTTAAACCCTCATGTGAGATGAGGGCACAACCAATAATGACATTGTATAGAGTTTTTTTTTTCTTTCTACATAGTCAAATATATAAAAGTTTCATGAAACTCATCACTGGGACAGCCAGCAGTCAGTCCATGTGTTGTCTATTCTGTTAGACCAAGCTTCTTCTTCAGAGATTCTGGCATTTCAGGTGGAGGTGGGCGAGGAAGTCTGAAATAAACCTTGACAGAATCGTAGATGAACCACTGTAGTGCAGTCAGGGTACCAATCATGATGATACGAGCAAACAGACCTTTCCATACACCTGGAGAGCAAACCATAAAGCATGAGCAGCATAAAATGGCATGAAAAAAAAAATCCTCTCCACGTCACCAGAAACACTTGATCCAAAATACATGAAAGAACGTACCTTTGAATCCAAGCCTCATAAGAACCTGTGAAGCTGAGCTGCCCTTTTCTTTGTTCAGCACAGACACCACAGAGTCAGCAGGATGGGAAACAATTGCACAGAACACACCAGCTGAAAGAATAATTTGACATTAGTTCTGTGGTGTTTTAGCTGTACCACTACTACGTACATTAAGTACAAACAGCTGAAACTTTCCAACAGAAGGAAACAAACAGGAAAAAAATAGATCTTTGGATATTGAAAATCCTCCTTCCATCCAAAGAGACCCAAGACTGAAAAAGACGCAAGTTTTCATTTAAATCAGCTACAGTTTTTAGATCTGGCCATCAATATTTGTAAGATATAGGAGCAATTACAAGTAGTGTTCTATTACAGACCCATTTTCCCCTAACAGCCTGATTATAGTCCTTTCCCCTGCAGGTTTTAAAGTTGCAAGTAAGTTCTCTCATGCTAGTGACATCTGCTAAATACTCTGAAAAGCAACAGGTCTCTAGATTTGCAGTAATCCATTAATGAAGTGTAGGACTTAAAGATTCCTTACCTATATAGCCTGCAACAAATGTGACTACCAGCTGTTCTCCTTTTGTACATTCACTTCGTGGCTTGGGAACAACGTACTTGTAGAGAGCTTCAACAGTACGTTCAAAGCAGGCAAATTTCATCATTGTGTATGGAATCTGTCTCATCCACAGTGGAGCAACACCCTTATAGAAACTTAATCAGAGAAGAGGCAATCTCAGTTTTATTTTCTTCAGTATTTAAAGTATATTTCTAACCTGAAATAAATTAGCTCATTTATTGCTGCTACACAACTACTTCTATATACTGACCCTGTAATGCTGTCAATACCTACAGAAATTCTAGTCGTATTAATTCCTGAGTACTACCTTCAAAGAGCAACACAAATTGAAATTTTCCTGATCCCCAGGCTGCACAGAAGTTTCTTCAGTCACTTTTCAGATTACAACGCACTGCAGCAATGCAGTACTGATACTACCAGAGCAGTAAGGCTAATGTCTGCATGCCAGCCAAGTCCTGATAGTGAGACATGACCTGTACTTCTACAGTCACTTCTATCAGAACAGAAAGCTAACATGCAGTTATATTACTCTCACATGCCAATGACTCAAGCATCTTTGACTGTACAACCAGAAAGTTGCTGAATATCTCTGACTGGAACTGCTAGAAACTGAAGTTATCCAGCAGAACTCAGCACAAAGATACTCACAAAGATGGATCTAAGGAGCATGTGGAATTAACAGCCAGTTCAGCACAGATTCCCTGAAGCATATTAAGTTCTTATCTTGAAATGCAAAGACCAAAAAGTATTACAAGCTAAGGTCAGAAATCGTTAAAGCACCAGTTCTTCGTTAAGAAAATGTACTGAAAATCCAGAACTTAATTAAAATGAAGCGATGCTTACGCCCAGATGCCTTCTTCTGCAAACATTTTGGGTAAAGCCTGCCGCAGAGTGTTCGCATATCCAGGCTGTGTCTGAATACGAACTTTAGCAGCTTCCATTGGAGCCAGAGCAATGTCAGCAAAAAACTCTGCACTGGCAGATGCAGCTAAGTATAGTGAAGTACGCCACAAATAGGCATTTTCCTGAAAGGAATTTAAACACACATTTTTATTAATGAATCATACTTTTGCGATTACTCCTTATCACTAATACTACTATGCTGAAGACGTATGTTTACATAAAACATTTGCAGCTTACCTCTCCCATGATGTTGCCATACAGGATTTTGAAAACTTCATAGAAACCAAATTTACAAAGGCCTTGCATGGAATAGCCAATAAAGGTTGGAGCCCATCCCTTAGCCAAGCCACGAACACCATCTTCATTGATTGTCACTGAAAATCCATTGAAGATACTCTTGTATTTTTGTGGATCAACCTAAACAGAATATACAGTTAACAGTTTGATATAGCTTATTATTTTTCTTCTCAACAGCCCCATCCAAAATTTTTAATTTTTCTGTTCCTCAGACAGCCCACTTCTTATGATTCCCTGGACAGCTGATGTACTCACCAGAGTTACACTAATGGTTACTTGCCAGTCTCAAACCCTGAGTTACTTTAACAGCCTCAATACTCAGAAACACCAAATTGAATTTTGTTGCACTTTAATTCTCAAAATTAACAATGTAATGAAGCAACTGTAATGAAAAGATTTACTGAAATCCCTGTCCTAAAACTGTTGTGTACTGGTGCAACACTGGTGGTGTGCTGGTGCAACTATGTATAGATGAGATTTTTAAAAAATTAAATGAGTTCTGTCAGCAAGCTCTTTACACTCTATACCTGCGTATACTCAAGCATTGCCAGAAGCCTAATGATTGACATGATTAGGGATCAGAGAAGGTTGTTTTTTCCCCATATGATCTCTCCACGTAGTCAGACGAAGACAGAGGGAGCAAAGCAGATTAAAGAGTAATCAAAAACTTCCACACCTGTACTGTGACTTGGCAATAAAGGCTACACGCAAATTGTTTTCTGCCCGTAAAATTCTGAGTGAGATTTTATTAACTTATCAGAAATTTAACATAGACTGACTTGAATATTTTTGTTTCGGCTGAAACAATTTAGCAGAAACTTTTCAACAGGTAATTAAGTCACGTTCCACTGTTACTTTTCATATTTTATATAATTCAACAGTTCCTTAGATCAGAATGAAGATATCAAACTGGATGCCCACCAGAAAGAGCTGTGGGACATGCATGCTAACCTGCACTGACTAGTATTTTATCATGCAGTCTAGGAACAACATACTTGAGATCTAGCTCACCTAAATAGGTCAATTTTAAAAAGAGACATGATTTTAGAAAACTGGATATTGGGTACTGTAAAATAAGACTATGTTCAAGTCAGAACCATGCTTAGTTATAAGGTATGTAACAGGTGTCCTGGTTTCAGTTAAACCATGGCAAAGGTGACCTCTTCTTAAAGAGACATGAGAGGGCAGGCAACAAACAGGTTTCTTCCTGGAGAACTTAGGAAGGATTAGTAACATGCTCTGTACTGGATCTGTGAAGAGATAAATGCTGACAGGTTTTACAAGATCACACCTGGAATCCACATGGAACCCTCCCCATCCTGAACCTCCAAGTGCTGGAGAGGGAAGGGGAAGTATCACCACCCTTACCATGTAATAAACTGGAACTGATAGCCCACACTGAGCATGTCTGATGTCATTTCCTAGTTTGAGACCAGAATTTCAGGTGCCCTCAAGAATATAAAAAAGTCTCTCTGGCAAACACTGTTAAATAAAGACCATTCAGAAGAACACAGTTTTGAAGAATAGCACATGCATACTCCTAGCACGACAAGCAGGTCTGGCTAAATCACAGTGCCCTAATTTCAGGAGTTCTATAATTACAAAATGGCCATTTTTATAATCAGTGTCAGCCTATGCAATGGAGAAATCATTAACTACCGTATTTCCAGAAATTTACAAGCGTGATTCAATTTGCTTTATTCTTGCAGATTCGCCTGAATTAGTATGTTTCCATCCATGGCTGTTCACAAAATGATTTTAATGTGTCATAAAGCAATGTGACGATGCTCCTCTCAGGTTAATCAAAAACCACTTCAAGGAAAGCAGCTGCAAGTATTGATGGCCCTTCTGATATCAAATCAGGTTTTAGCCACTCTGCTCCAAGTGGCATCATTAGAATATATCCAATCCATAAGCCATGCATTGACATCCATGTGTTAATGGATCAGATCACACATGCATGTCACTCCAGGCTAAAAACTGCAGATCTAAAAGATACCATTTCCTTACTCCAAAGGCACTGGAATAGTGCTGGATAGCCAACCAGGCAGCAGAGTAACATTGTGGTGGGTGCCTTTTAGCAAATACAGTCAGTTAAACATGCCTAAAGTGCTGTAAAAAATAATGTGGGTCCAGATTATACATAATACCTTTACTTCTCTTCAAAGTGGTATTTTGCTATTCTTACAGCAGTAGGTTTGATAAAGCAGCATTCTAGTTTACTTGTTCCTTGTCATCTACAAAAGATTGCATATCCCTACTGCCAACTTTTAATATGCTGGCTAGATAGAAAACAAAAGTTCAAGAAATGTTTAAGTTTATACAAACCTGCATACGACATTTCACTAAATCCAGAGGTACGACACCAGTGTGTGTCAGGCCACAACTTAGGACCCCACCAACGCCACAGAGAGCATAAAACTTGAGCGAGCCATATTCACAACTGTATTCTGCAGCAAAAAATAAAGACACACCATGCTTTTATATAAACTCCATGCACTGTTGGACAGCAACACCCAGGGTACAGTTTATGTCTCCAGTTCATTAGTAATAAAATACACCACACTTAACATGCTCTGTCATCACATACCAACATGCAGAACAAACCTGCATTCTGCATTTAACCAGGTCTAGAGGAACCAGTGCTGTATGTGTTGTTCCACAGCTAATAATCCCACCAAGGCCACAAAGCATAAAGAATCTGTTTGAGCCATAGGCGCAGCTGTATTCTAGTCCATTGGAAAAAAATTACATATATATGATCAATCACAGATGGCAACAATGATCAGAAAAGAAATGAAGCTAAGTGCTACTTTCTCAAAAGTATTAAACTGAAATAACCTCCCATGCTGTATTATTTGAACATAGTATTATAATGAAGAAAAAATTATTTTTACTTTAAATTAAAACATTTTTTACTGACAAGATTTGATTCTAAGCCTTCCAAAATTAATTTTTTCCTTTAAATAGGCAAAAGAAGAAACAGTGCGGTTTTAACTCACAGCACACTAAAACCATAAAAATGGATCCTGGAAGTTACTAGCAGAAAACTATGACTCAAGAGATGCAATGTCCAACAATTTCTTAAATCCAGGAATTAAGGAAGAACAGTATTCCTCTAGTCCTTAAAAGACAAAGCTTCTTTCATTAAATATCCTATGACAGTTTAACTCCACTATTTAAGTAGAGACTATAAAACTCTACAATATTGATGTTGGAGATATGCAGATATATTTTCAGGTATTTCTCAGATTATTTACACACACTTTTTGTAAATTGTCTTTAAAATACAGAATCTCAAATGCATACAGCTTGTTTGATGAAACTGCAGATTGCTATTTATCATCCTATTGAAGACTCATACACAAGGTTTGTGAAAGAATCTTTCAGGTCATATTTAATCAAGGGATAATTCACAAGCACTGTTCTATACAGTGTATTTATAGTGTATAAAATAATCTAATCTTAAAACAGGTTATTAATTTACATATATTCCTATACAGCAAAGTTACTGGAGCTGAAAAAGAAAAATGTATTTTCTTCTTTCATTTTTGAAGAAGCTACAGAGGCTATGAGTGAGTGCAAACAAAAACCATTGTTTTTGTTTGAATTTATAATGAATGGTGCAAATTAAGCAAAAAGCAGCAGCAAGGGTCTGCTACGGTGCTCAACATTTAACAATTATAAATAAAAGCAAAACTAATATACTGAGTAAGCATACAAAAATAATACACTATGCAAAAAATATTCTCCAAAGTAGAAGAACAATCTTTTGCTACTAAATCTACTAGTGTCACTTCAATATAATGGAAGAGACATTAAAGTGCTACAACTTAGTAAGAATTATCTCCAAGAAACATTAATGAAAAAAAAAGATAGTAAAAGCCCATATTTTGCAGACTTCTTTGCCATCTTTCTGGCTCTGAATTCCTTTATGAGCATCAAATGAAACTGACAGTGACGTTCAGCAGCACCAACAGATCAGCAGGTAACACTAGCAGGCTTATCCAGCTAATAACTTTGCTAACATAACTTTTAAAAGAACTCCTTCCCATAAATGTTCTAGATTTTACATTATGTTTTATATTTACATTTTTCACCTTACTCTTAAAAATTACTCAAACAACAAAAAAAAAGTTTTTATTTAGAAAAAAAATATAAAATCACAAATGCCATAGTGAAATTAAAAGCTAGAAATCAGTTATCAGAGTAACTAATTTTTAACTGAAGCACTGCTGAAGACTGTAAATATGCTGGTCTGGGACTTACACATAGCTCCAAAACAGCTTGAATATGCCACCAGATTTGCAGACAGCAGACACAGCCTCTTTACAACTTTCCAGCAGCACGGCTGGTTAAGCACACACAGATTAGGCAGGTGTAATCAGAGAACAGACTCTAGGTCTGTTCAGGGCAGCTCTGCCTCGCTGTGTCTTTGGCCAACAGCACCACAGCCCTGCAGCAGCTACCACGCTGCCCAGATCTCAGAACTGTTTGTTCACACTGCCTTTTTCACAGTAATCTGGAAGTCATACTCCTCAAATGACACGGACTGACCTTTACAGTTACCACAGAAAAGCAGAGTTGTATGTGCAGTATTACAGTGCTATTCAGACTGACCTGTCAGCCTGGTGTTCAAGCACAATTTGAATTTTAATTAGGAAAGCCAGTATCAATTAAGCTTGAGCTCTTTAGAGGTGCCTAGGTTTGTAGTGGTATTGTAGTGTTAGGAAAATAAAGCCACAGATGATCTTGGACTTTCTATTTCAGAAGTAGAGTCAAATTTTCTAAAAAACATAACATGAGAAAAGAACCAGCTGAATACACAGCACAGAGGACAATAAAGTCATTCTAACATAGCCAAGTACTGATTTAAGACAAACACCCTTAAGGTACAGAAATATAAACAAGTGGCATAAAAATGTATCTACTCTGTTGAGACAGCTACATCATAACTATTTTCATATCTCCGCTTCCAATCTGACACGTTAACAAGGACAAATTCCATGAGCTGGTCATAAAGTACTTGGTCTCTGAGCTCTGTTGTGGCTGATGCCCTGAGCCGATCCCAGAAGGTCGTGCGGCTTGTACTGACTTTTGTGTGACCTTGTGCAAGTTCAGATATCTTCTGCAAGGTCTTACGTTCTCAACAGAAAAGCCAGAGAACCAACTGGTACATGAAATAATGAACTCAGCAGAAAATATTATAAAGACTAAAGAACTTTGGCCACCTTTGACTACAACTGCCAACAAACAGGATGAAGATTAAGCATAATGCTTTAAAGAAATAAGTGCACCTACTGAATATATTTAGCATACCAAAGAGCGATTTAGGGCTTTAGTTAGCTGGCAGCAGGATTACAATGCTGAAAGGCACAAATAATTTCTTGAAAACTTCATAAAACCTAACACGTCTCTCTTTCGTATGTTATACGGAATGATCACAGCAAGTCTGCTAAAATACTTCAATAATCACAGTACTTCAGAAGAGGTAGCTGGCTGAAAGTAATTCTTGCTTTTTCAAAAGTAAAACCAGAGAGACACTTTTTTGAGTTATTGACACCTTAAAAGAATTAGAATTCTAATATTCACCTCTACCACTCTATAAGATGGACCTCAACAAGTCGGAGTGTAGAGGGGAACTGAATTAAGTTCCACAAAGGCAAATGTAGGGCCCTAGGTAAGAATAGCCCCAGGGACCAGCACAGGCTGGGGCCAACCTGCTAGAAACCAGCTCTGCAGAGGAGCTAGGGTCCTGCTGGACAGACAAGCTGTCCATGGGCCAGCACTGTGTGGACATGCAGCCCAGAAGGCCTCTCCAAGAGGGTATGCTGTAATGCATTAGGAAAAGCACTGCCAGCAGCTTGAGGGTGATCCTGTCCCTTTTCTCAGCCCTAGTGAGGCTACACTTGGAGTGCTGCGCCCAGTTCTGGGTCCCTCAGAACAAGACAGAACTCCTGGAGCAGGCCCAGGGGAGGGCTACAACCACAATGAGGTGACTAAAACACCTCGTTTATGAAGAAAGGCTGAAGGAGCTGAGTCTGTTCAGCCTCAAGAAAGGACAACTGCAAGGGCATCTCATCACTGTCTGTAAATATTGATGGGAGGGTGTAAAAAAGGATGGATTTAGGCTCTTATCAGTGGTGCCAAGCAACAGGGTAAGAGGCAATGGGCAGAAACTGATGCACAGGAAGCTCCATCTCAATACAAGGAAGAACTTCTTTACTTCACACACTGAAACAGGCTGCCCAAAGAGGCTGTGCAGTCTCCCTCCCTGGAGATATTCAAAAATCTGGACACAATAACACAATCTTGTGCAATCTGCTCTAGGATGACCCTGCTTCAGCAGGGAAGTTGAACCTCTAAGGATGATGACGATGACTCACTGTGGTCCTTTCCACCCTTACCCATTTGATGGTACTGCAAATCAAGGTCTAACCTTCAGAAGCCAACAAACTGACTGGGAAACACTTGCATTTAACTCTTAAGTGCATCCCTTTAAATTTTCTAACGTATACCTCACAAATAGTAAAAAGAAAAGAACTAAAAAAGAACAGCAGCAAGCACACCTAATGTACCTAGATGTTCAGGTGCCCAGCCGTGAGCAAGCTGCGGAGAAAAAATAAAAACAAAAGGATAGGAGAGATGGTTTTTCGAATCCACAGATTTAGTCACCGCTCTTTTCCACCGATGAAAGAAACACGGGCCTACAACCTCAGTGCCCGAGGCTGCAGGCCATGAAGAGTCAGAAAAAGCGCTCCCTGCTCCCCAAGACACAATCTACGGGGATCGCGCTGATTACTCTGCCCTGGAACCTTCCCGTGTCCTTTCCCGGCAAACCCGGATCCCTCCTGCTCCTCAGCACACGCCGCCGGCAGAGCGGAAGCTCTGCCAGCGCCTCCCCCGCCCGTGCCCTTCCTCGTCCTCCAAGCGGGCGCGTAGGCCCAGCGCCGGCCCCTCCCGGCCCGGCCGAGCCCCGCGGAGCGCGGACATTCCCCGCGCCG
>VWZN01013660.1:21252-39786 GCA_013396955.1 Regulus satrapa
AAAGGAGCAATCTAAAGTACATAGGAAGTTTTAGAATGATTAAAGAACTAAGAATTATTTCTGGTGAATACAGTACCTGTAATACTATTTTTAAAGCTTGACAGATGACAGATGCTGAAGTTAATAATTCAGTGTTAAAGCAAACACTCTTAAAAAAACCCTCAAATGCTACTTCACCTTATCCACATAAGAAGGATCATAACTGGCAATCAAACTGTAGAAAGTGTCTCACTCTATTTGCTTTTTTAATGAGCACTTAGGCAGCCCCACTGGGATTTCTAAACATAAGATTATCTCCAGCCAATGAAATATCTACTGATGGCTGAGCCAATAAACAGAGCCAGAAGATAAAGCAGTAAGGATTAAAAAAACCCCATGTACACTAACAAGTTCTTATGTATAAGGAGTATACATATATGATCTTCATTTATTAGAAAAAAAAAGTGGTATGGATTTAACTAGACCTCAAAAAAGGAAGCGAAGTTGAGTGGTCAGCAGATGCACTACAGTAGTAGCAACTGGTACTATATATTCCTCTTATGGTTAAGGCTTTGTGCAATTGCAGTTAAAACTGAAGCTATAATTAACATGTTGGAAACACAGGAGATTATTTCACATCTTAACATGGGGGAACCTTTTCCTCATATCCTCTAAAGACAGCAGTTTTTTTAAATTGCCTAATTAACCAGAGGGGTTGCTTTAATTTTTGTTTAAATGTAAAGATGTAAAGAAAATCCTAAACAAAAAAAAAACCCCACAAGCCTTTCCTCGATGCCATCCTTATTCACGCTAAGAGTAATCAACATGACTGCCACTTAAAGAAAAAACAGGGCGTCAAAGTTTCTTCTAGCTTTGCAAAATAAAACTCAAATATATGCTGGGATATCTTTCCTGAATTTAACAGCAGGCCTAGCAGGCCTCAGCAGTTACACCTAGCCGAAAGCCTAAATACTGCAATTCGTTACCACAGAAATGCCCTTTCCATTTAACTTTCACCATCCAGAAATTTTAGTAATAAGTCCTACTGTAGTACCACCCTGTTCTCCCTCCTCCAATTCAAATAAAAGAGGGGGCCGTTCTGGTAACAAATCTAGGTATATAGAATGGAAGACTAGGTGGTTGTCACAAATGTCATTGAGCCAGGGGGCAAAAACTGTTCCTCAGAAATCTATCAATGTAATCAAAAGATATTTCTCAGCTTAAACACATTTACAAGGACTGAGAAAAAAGCCCCCATAAACCTTAGAAATACCTGATTCCTGTAGGTGTTGATACTTCATAAGGGAACATTTCTTTAAGAATATCCCTTTCTACTCTTCTTTCTTCTGTAGTTCTCTCCAGCACCTAGGAAACCAAACACAGTTAGAGGCTGAACAGACAGCAAAACAAAAAGCTTCTGCAAAGCTATCTCAGTGACCACAACCATGTGCAACTTGTAAGAATAAATAAGTCACCCAGTGACATTCAAGAAGTTTACTTCTTGGGTTTTAGAAGTTTCTTTAACCTTAATTATTGGCAGCCATCCAGTCCCTTTTGGTGACTCAAAGCATTCAATGATCTCCTCAGTTTCCTTTAAGATAAAGAATAAGTTGTATAAATCCTATACACCTGCCAGCCGATGATGTAGATGATAAAAAAAAATTAGCCATCACCTCTATCATGGCTGTGTTGAGCAGATCATGGAACTGGTTGTGACCAACATGCTTTAAAAAACACTGATGTGAGCAATCTGTCTCTTCTTGCTGTAATAAACCATACACAGAACAGTAAAATACTGACTGAAAAAACCCCATCAGCAGTTTGGAACAGAACATCAAGTTTGCCCATAATCTTCTGTTTGACAACTGAGTCTACAGTGCAGTCATATTGAAAATGCAGAGTTAATAGCAGCTTTATCTACAGCTACATGAACAGACATCTTGCAATGCAAATTTCCACAACATTACAGTATTACATTAATACAATTACATATACTTGCAGGTGCTTTCGAGAATTCTCCAAGAGAATTTTTGA
Source organism: Regulus satrapa (assembly GCA_013396955.1). Lineage (NCBI taxonomy): Eukaryota > Metazoa > Chordata > Aves > Passeriformes > Regulidae > Regulus > Regulus satrapa. The sequence goes on from VWZN01013660.1 coordinate 23,266, forward strand.
CAGCTTGAATAGGTTAACAGTAAAAGAATTCTTTTCTTTCTTGATAACTGACAGAAATCCACAGATGCTTTTTTAATTCAGGCATTTGGTCTAAACTACTAAATTCCCTAAATTAAAGCACATGGCATTTTTTTCAGGCTGATTTAGAAGCTTAAAGGGAGATAACCCAAGCCTACTCTACTTTGAGATATACAAAGAATTTAAAAGAAAAAAAAATCATCTACATTTNTCTTCTGGGCATGTCTGAGAGTTCACTGACTGACAGTGTAGGAGCTGCATGCTTGAAATTTCCAGGCACCCTATTGCCAACCTGCCGAGATTCAAAATTGTTCAAACTCAGAAACAGCCAAAATACAAAATGAAAAGGGGCAAGGTGGCAGAACCAAACAACAAAACCTTTAAGTGCATTTAATATATGCATGTTAGAAGTTAAGTCAAGAGGGTTATGTGACAGATACTCCAAGATCAGCAAAGGAAACATACGGCTTTATCATTCCAAGTAGTTTCTTTTAAGCCATTTAGAAACACAAAAGCTATTTAGTTCACAAGAAAAGCCAACCTTAAAAGCATATATTCTGTGCATAATTAAATAAATTAAGAAAGTATCCAAGCTTTTAAAGTGGTTCTTTTCAGCCCTCCCCCCACAAAAATATATTAGATGGGAACTAGGTGTTGACCTAGTCCCATCTCAAAATGAATAGTATTAGGTACTAAAACACTGAGTATGTGTTTTCAAAGACCAGTGAATAGTCTTACTTTCCTTAAAAGTCTTCTGTTTGTCCAAAACAGAATTATTCTGTCAGTGAAGATGTGTTACAGAATACCACAATTGATTAAACACATTTACTAAGCATATTTACTAGGGTCTCGTTGCTTGCAGCCAATATAGTTTCATTTATGGAAGTACTCTCTGATATTACAGCATCATCTATAGGCAACTGTGCTGTAGCTTCCACCTGTTTGTTTAAAACAAACAAAAGACAACAATTGAATAAAAGAGCCACTGGGACCCTAAGAGTGAGAGAAACAAAAAAAAAGCTTGTCTATTATAAAAGCCTCTCATCACCCTTTTTCTTGGTTTTCTTCTTGACACTCTTGTAGTCTCCCTAGAAAATGCCTGCAGAGGTCCACTTTTTGAAGATCCACTTGTCCAGACAGTCTCAGTAACTCCATCTTGAGAATAGGTCTATTCAAGCATCAAACACATGATCACATACATGAAAACCAGCTCCAAACATCAGATACTCACAACCAAAAGCCAAAATAGCATGCACACTCAGAAAGCAACAGGTCTACAATCAAAAAACTGTGGATCCTAATACATTCCCTAATGAATAGCTAGCTAGATTAGATAATTGACCATAATACTTACATTTGAGCTCACTGTTCAAACACAGAACTGGATAATGCCCAACAGAAACTGCTAATTTGCTTCCTGCCCTAAAACGAGCTAACACTACAAGGAGTTACACCAAGTCACAGACAGCAGACATGAAGCTTTCAGGCCCATTACATTTCCTGCCTACACACAGGCACACAAATCTATGAGCATAAGTAGAATGCATCACCTTGCTCTCTACAGATAGGCTTCTTTTCTCTCAAGCAGAGTTGGGCAGTTTATGCACAACCACCTACGTTTCAACAGGAACTAATCTTCAGCCACAGGGGTCAGGAAGAGACACTTAATGATCTTTAGAAGTTTCCACATACAGGGATGAAACTAACAATTTTCACATAACAGCAGATTTAAACAATCAAGCCTGACACAAATCTCTCACAAATCAAAACAACAGCATGAAGCACCAAACTTCTGTAGCCATTAACAAAACACAGATCATTTCCTATGCTTTACTGGAAATTTCATGCTCAAAACTAATTCCAAGGTGGAAAGGAAGATGTGGATCTGCTTCTTCTAGACTACACACAAGATTTTCTTCTTTATTTGGTTAAGTTTAATAATAAAAATTATTACTTTTTTAATACATCTATCTGCATATTAACATCTCATACAGGGAAGAGTTACCAAGATTTTGGAAGTTACACTCACTGCAAAATAAAGTCATACACTGCAACTGTCAGTTACAGGTTAAATAGTGGAAATTACTTCACTAGAACAATATTAGCCCCCCAAAAATGTGTTAAGAGAACAGTATGAAAAGTATTTATTAATTGAGAGGCGACAGTGAAACTAGAAGCTGAGCGGCTTTATGGTTCTATCAGAAATTCTGTATAACAGTTACTACATACCCAGCAGATGGAGCACAAATATTTCACTTCATTCCAAAGTCACCAAAGTACTTTGTAAAACAAATGCACAGACCTCAGGTCCAAACAGATTGAGGTTTTTCTGATTTTTAGAATTGTAGATATCAGCCCAATTCTCCAAAATTCTCCACAATTTTAACAGATTTTTGATGAAAGTCCTTCTAACCCCTTCTTAAATATTTATCATACACTGCATTCTTTCTTCCTACAATCACCTCGACCCCATACACTTTCTATTTGTGAGGTGATCTTTAGAAGCTTAGAGCAAAAAATACAAATGTCAGAGTGTTTCTACTCCAACACTCAGGAAAGCAGGAAGACAAATTCACTCATACTAGTAACAAAGAACTCCCCATCCCAGACTATGACTACAAAATTATTTATCGTCTAATGAAAAGTAAGAAGCACTTCACTAATAACTGCCTCTCTTCTTCAGATGCTTCAATCATATATTTCAAGTACCAAGTTTCAATTTTTTTCTTGCATGAAAAGTCTACAAAAAAACAGAATCTAATGCATAAAACCCATCCAGACACTTCAGTAGAGCACAGTCAACAGACAAAATGAAAAAGGAGAAAAAAATTGTTGTTTACAGATATAATTATCCTCACTGTCAACAGAGCAGAGCTCCATCCCCATCAAAATGTCACCCTCCTATTAGGTACACCAACACCCTGTACACAACCAGAGACTCTACTGTGGTGTGCCACGCAAGCAGTGTTTAACATGTGCTTCTAACTGCCAGATAACTCACCAGCAGTGGAGCTCTGCATTACAACTTTACCCCAGCTATCACTTACCAATACTACACAGGCAGTTTAAAAAAAAATACAGGGAGGAGTAGGAGAACACAGCACATGTAGAATGTCACTGTACGAAGTTTCAGAAGAGAGACTGAGTTCTACATTGCTCCTTAACATTGTTTAGCCTGCCTCCTTCTGTCCAATGCCATTTAGGTGTCAGGTTCAGTTTTGAAACTCCTGCTCTAGACTGACCTACTGGATTAAAAGGGGATATCCAAATTAGGGTTTTCTGCTAACTTTTCACTATGAGGAGGTAATTAAACACAAATGTCTGAGCTCAAGTTCATCCAGCCCTCCAGTGTTAGCTGACTGATAACACCCACATGCCTGCTCAACCTCCCCACCCAATTTCTTTTGCAGCAGACTCCTAATAGTGATGTATTTTCACTCTCAAGAGAACAGCTACATCCAGCCATGCCAAATGGCAAACATTCTCGTCAGCTCTGGTCTAAAAACAGCGCTGCACAGAACTTAGAAGAAACCAACAAGTCTGCTCACACCACACTGCCCACCAGCTCAGCCTCACCATGCTTCAGACACTCAATCTTGGAGCCAATGCCACACTGTGCAGAACAGTTAAAATAGTTCTGCAGAGTGAGCAGAGACCCTTAATACATTAGTTGAAAACCTACAATGCAATTCCACAGGAAGAAGGGGAAAAAAGAAAAAAAAATCTTCTCCATGTTCTGGTTTTGTTCTCAGTAAAATATATGACTACACACATTTGCTAGCCAAAACCATTAAGTTGTTCTTGGCTTCAAGCAGCTGAAAAATTTTACTGGGGGGTGGGTGGGGCTGTTTGTTCTGGGTTTAGATGATTTTGTCTGTTTGCTGTATTTAAAAAAAAAAAAAAAAGACAAGAACCCCCAACAAAAACCCAAGAAATAATCAGAATTTTAAAAGTAAAAGATTCAACAAATTAAATAAAGTTTCTGAAGAATTTGGCAATTTTAAAACTAGGTAATTTTGATTATTCCTTTGGTTAACGCCTGTTAACTAAAATATGCAGGTTGCAAAATATTGTACCTGTGCTGCACATGCAAGATTGCAAGACAAAACAGTAATGACCTGATACTAATATAGTGGAACTGGATGACAAAAAACTGAGTAAACAAATCAACACTTAAAATGCCACAAAAAAAACCTCACTAAACCTCTTATTCTGTAAGTGAATTCCTGAAGACTCAGTTTTCTTTGTTGTCAGCAGAATTAAACCACCTTATTACACTGAAGCTGGCAGGAATTTCTGGCAGAATAACCATTTTGGAGAAAGTAATTCTTAGAATACAAGAACTAAAGATTAAGATGCTCATTATAAAGACCGTTACAAGCAGAAGTTGCCTGAACAAATTAAAGAATATTTGGTGCATTGAACTATGCGTGTGTTTCAATTTTTTTGAAGGAAAATCTGTTCAGCTTGTACTCTAAAACTCCAACTTAAAATAAGCAAACTAGTTATGGATTTTCATAACTGTGTTGTATTACTCAAGGTCATATAGCAGCATTTCACCCGCTTTAAGAGACATCCATTGCTAAAGCATGTTTATACATATACACACACACAAAATAGCAGCCATCTGGCACAAAGTATTGAGAGAAGTCACTGCCATCTGCTAAAATACACCATGCAATTGACAGGTCAGATTCTGAGCCACTGAATGTTTCTCTACAAGTCCTTTGCTGTAGCATAACTCCACTGCTTACTGGTCAGATGAACAGCACAGTAAAGACTCTAAGTATCCTGAGCTGGGGAACCCAGTACTTAGTGGCGCTTTCACATCAGAAGGACAGATCAGCCATCAACTACTAAACCCTGTATTCAGCAGTTTGAAAAAAATCAGAGGTGCTTCTGTAAATCCCTCTTGCATCAAGATAGCAGAACTAATATTTCTAAGTAAAGAATAGGTGGTACCTACAGGGAGATCTACACTTGTTATTTATTCTTTTTCTCCATAGGAGAAGTTTTTCATCAAATTCATGTCTACTCCAGCACTGTGCTAACATACATAGTTGCAGAAAAGAATTATATAGATAGCTAGCATATGAAAGTATACCTATATCTATACATGTAGGCATATACCCAAATACATTACTTCACATGTTACATTTAAATGAGCCATTAAACAGATGTATTTAAAAGACATATCTATATCTAGAGCTATGTAATCATATATATGTACGTATTTAAAAACACTTCTTAAAAAACCCAAAAAACCCCTCTTTTTACAAATTTTTTTTGAGAAACCACTACTTTTATTAAATGAAGTTGATTGTAAGAATCCAACAGAAAGCCATCAGCCCATGTGACTCAAAAATCTGTCAGGTTTCCAAAACTAAAAATGTTAAGGTTGCCTACTATTCTTCTCTAGAAAGTGCTACAGCAGCTGGCAAGTTAGGGAAACAGCTTTTAGCAGACTATAACTTTGAACATTATCAGACATGCTAAAAACAGCCACTATAATTAATTCACAAGATCTTCATGCTATATTAGAACAGGCTTTCTAAAAGAACTTTTATAAAACAGCATGGCTTACTTAGTCAAATGTGATATTAAAAGTAGTAAGGTGTTTAGTGAGCACATCACCTGCAGTTAGTAGCTCTTCCACATGCTGCTATGATAAACATACCTGGTTGTGTTCAACAACTCTTTTTTGCTTGAGTGCTACTGGTGTCTTCGTCCTGGCTTTCAGAGGTTCTCTCTTCTCAAGCCTCAGCTCAGTCTTCGGATCTGCAACCAGTTTTAATATCAGTAGTTTCTATAATACTACTGGTTGATGTACAAGTTGAAACCAAATGTATTTTATTAAAAATTCATTTTAAGACAGAACATAACTCTTATGAGTTACCACTTCCTTAAAAAGCTGTGAAACAGGTATTTCTCTGTTAAATATATAAGAACAAAGACTTTTGAAGGATAACCTTAAATTATTTTAAACCACTGACCCATGTATTTATGTTTTGTGCTAAAAATTCTACATTTCAGATTAGCCTTGACCAATCCAGCAGTTCCATTTAGCAACAGGTATCAAATTGAAATTTCTTTAACCAAAATACCATTCTAATATTGATTGCAGTAAAGGTAATGAAGCTTGTCAATGTTGCTTGAAGTTGTTAGCTTAGTTTCCTCTAATATATGTCCTTTAATATAAAGCCTCATTTTTGATGCAGTAGAGAGTGGTTAGCAGTCATCTCACCAATATGTATTCTCATTTCCACTGCTTTTTTAAAATTCTAGCAGCATTACACGAACATATTTAAGATTCATTTACAAAATACTTTTTTGTTAGAGGAGAAGGGGAATATTTGGGTTTGAGTTTCTTCTCCAGTGTACGAACAGTTCAGTAATTATATGAAGCATACGTATTTATAAGAAGTTAGCTGCCAGTTGTGACTGGGTTCTTGGCTGTCCCAAACATTAATAAAAAATCAATCCCTAACATCCTTTCCCCCTTAAAAGTGCAAGAGATACAAGTTGAAAAACAAGCCAAAATATGCAAGGGCGATCAATCCAATTATTAGTTGTATTTCAACCCTTTCTGTCCTATGTCCATAGAAATTCCTGTAAAAAAAAAACCCCAAAAAACCCAAACAAACCAACAAAAAAAACACCATTCCCCCCCACCAAAAAAAACCTACTCCCAAAACCAAACCACACTAAATAAGCATCTTCTAACACTCCAAGTAATTTTTAAAAACCTGTGCTGCTTTAATTTTTTTTGTAAATTGCACAATGGTGTGTTTTCAGTTTCACTTCCCCCACCACATTTTCTTGATACAAACTTGATATTAAAACCAGAAAAACCACACCTAGCACCAGCCAATCAACCCACCCCCAACTAACTAAGTCCATAAGGAACAGTAAGTAAAAGGGATTGAATCGTAAGTGTTGGATATTAAACAAAAAAGAACACAAGTATAATAAACAAACATTCATTCACTATCCCATAGTAAATAACTACTGTGTGCACCATAAGACAAAACTGGACTGGTACTTCAGTATGAAGAACATTGAAACACTCAATATGCAGCTCTCCTGTCTATTGGATTTATGGGCTCCAGTCTGGGGAAAACTGATAAAAGGGATCGGTTCAGTAGCAAAATTTTCTTTCCCAGAACAGGCACCTGGATCGCTGTGCTGGTACTGTATGGCATGACTGACATGGCCCACAGCAGTATCTTACAGCCTCACCCAACAAACAGCAAGATAATACCCTCTTTAGGTTATTTCTACTGCAAGTATCATTCATATACAATTTGAATCATTCCCATGCAAGTTCCACTCAAGCCTTACCTTCTTCATTGTCACTGTACTGGTCAGAATCATTGTTTCCATTCTGTCTGGTGTTCTCAGTAGTTGAAATCGCTGGGAGAGGCACGGGTGCCTTGAGGTCAGGACCTTGTTCCATCAGTTTCAAAAGCTTTTTCTCATAAAGTTTCCTAGTAGTAGCTGTAACAAGGAAGGATACATGCTAAGGAAACAGGTTTAAATCTTTCCTGACTTGACTGACAGAACTTGGTCATTACATATTCTTTGGAAATTTCTGACCATGTTTTATTTATTTTTAGTGTCTATATATATATATATATAGACACACACATATATATATACACACACACCTCTAGGTACACAACTCTACCTCTAAGGCTTCTAACTTTTCAGTTTAAGTGACTTCTTAGATAAGCTTAGACCTCTTTGTACACTGAAAATTATAGGAAGGAAATCTATGGACAGGGAATTTACCTGCTTCTTAGATACTTTGCTTCATACAAATTGTTATTACCTCACAAAAAGTTTGATATTGCAAGGGCAACAATTTCCATGCAGATTACACTATTATTCTTCTAATTCCCTTACTCTGGAATTAATGCCTCTGCCTTGTTGGCAAATTTAGTCCAATAAGCATCAGAGGTGGTACAAACAAGCAGCAACAACAGAACTTTCTGCTTGCTGCCATCTAGCCATCAAGCAGGCTTACATGATCCAAGAGGACAGCTGTTTAAAATATTTTAAGTCTAGCACATACTTCTACATCTGTACTTTGTTGGCAAAAATCTGTAGAGGTGACTGATGCCTGAGCTATTAGCTGCAGGAAAAAAAAAATCTAACTTTTCAAGTTTTCTGGTAAGAGGAAACCACCATTTAAAAGAAATGGCAACCTCTCAAGAAAGACTCCATACCCTCTAAGAGCTAAAGGCAATACGTTAGACCAAATGTAAATGCCTTTCCAGTGGACTACAAAGGTTCTTGAGTTTTTCATACTTGAGTACTATCCAAGAGCTACAGGATGAATGGCAAGGCATGCAGAATCAGCCAACAGATAAGACTTTGAATACACACAGGACTGCAGGCTCAGTCATGGACACTTCCAGCCACCTAGGATTTCAAGAACATTCCACAGAAGGCTCTGCAAACTACAGACAACAATCTTTTTTTGAAGAGTTGTGAAATCAAATTCCCTTGCCATTAGGCTACTGCACGATCTGAAAGGCAAGGAGCTTTGATCCCACATCACAGCTGAGTGCCCAAGGCAGGAGATTAGGCTGGGGTCAGGACTGCTCCTGACATAGGGCCAGCACACTGGACAGAATGCCAGGCTAGAAAAAAACATCAGCAAAGGAAAACATTACTACACAATGCAGTGAGTAGGAAATGCTCTAGGGAAAGGGAAGTTCCCTGTTCTCATTCTGTTCTCAATACTATTAAGTTATTATGTAAGATGTATTTGCTATTTAAGTGGTCCCAGATCTAAACCTCTGTATCAGAAGACCTAACCCCAGCACTGAACTGTAACTAATAGTTACACAGCTTCAGAACAGAAGCTGGAACATCTCCAGGTGGCTTAAAACACCAGAAGCAAACTGCAGACTTGCTCACCGGCAATGCTTCAAGACTTCTCAATGTAAACAATTCAATGAAAATATTCCAGGTGGAAGGAAGGTTTCAACAGTGCTGGCACAAAAAAGTAACTGTGTCCGGGAAATTTCACAGGAGAGGTTTAGTGGGAAATGAAGCAGATTAACACCTACTAGTTCAATTGACCTACCTACAATCGGGCCAGGATTGACTCCATACTTCATAAGTTGCTCCTGAAGGTCTTCATTACTCATCTCTGTTATATCTACATCATCCTTCTCCTCTGGTCTGGGTTTGTCAGTTTTCTTTGTAGCTTTCTGAGAGCAGGAGGGAGAAATGAGAGACAGGGAGTGTTTTCAGTTAATACTGTACACATGTTTTTCTTCTAAGGGAACAGGAAGACATAAGACTACTAAACACATAAACCCATAAGCAATTAATTCTATTCTCCCCCATGATCTACTAAAGCTTATGTGAAACAGTACATTTACACCTACTAAAAAAACATGACCAAGTTTTCTAGTTAGGAAGGAAATACCCATTTACAACTCTCCTCTGAAGTTAAAAAAAAAATAAATTACTCATTGTTCTGGTCTTGTGTTTTAATTTGAAGTTCAAGTATACTGTGGGAGGGAATTGCTTTCCTGCAAATGGAGAAGTAAACTTTTAGCTGTTTCACCATCACTACACAAAACTACAAATATTTATATTACTTTGGCACTTCTTTGCATTATTTTGTACCCAGTAGGTCAACATTTCTTCCTCTAATGATATGGAAGAAGTTCTTTCAGCCAAGTTTCCAAAACCCCTAGTCCTACTTGTCCTGTCATTCTCTGTTAGAGTACATGATGTTCGAAGGTAAGAGCAGGAAAGGCAAAAATCAGAAACAGTCTCAATTTTCAAAATCCTGCTTGTCTGCTTAGGCCTCTGCTACTTGTAGCTCTAACAAATTCTCAACCCAACTCTGGCAACAGTACCTGAACACTTCGAAATACACCATCACCACATACAGCTGGTCTATCAAAATCATCTGCTGAGATGCTATTCCTAAATTAGCAGTTTTCTCTCAATCCAAACAGAGTGATCATAACATTTCTTCAACTTGGGAAGCCTCTGTTACTACAACAGGCATTGTAAAAGTGAAGAGGTAAGACAAAAAAGCACATTTAGGATTTGCATGCTCTTTACTAAGAAAGACCTTGATACTGCTTTAAAATAAGTTACAGTTGTATCTCAAAATCATATTATATAAACAGAAATAATTTTTGCACTTAGCATTTTTCTCAACTCAGAGAGGGTTGAGAGGATAGGACCTTGTCCAGAGGTCCTATCTGGTTTCCTTTTGGTACTAACAAATGACCAAAATTCCAATACAAATATGCTATAAACACTTAGTAACAATCAACAGCTATTTTTCTTGATGCATTTTAAAAGACAGCAACAAAACACTTTAATATGATATACATGACTCAACAGTATCTATCTAGCTATTAATGCTAGATAAGCATCTAGATATTAATGTTATAATGTTCAGTATTTGTTTGCATGAAATCTTGGTCTCGCCTCAAATATCTTGGCAATCTAAAGCTAAACAGGGATTGTGTGAGGGTTTCCCAAATACATCTGACTCCAAATTTTCCTCTGACTCATAGATATTCCAGCATTATGAATTTAAAATCAGCTGCTGAAAAGCAACAGAATCCCTATGAGATCATGGTATTTCTTTATTCTTAAGAAATAGACTCCAAACAATCTGAGGAAAGTACAGGGTCAATAAAGTGGCAGCTTTGACTAAAGAGATTTAAAACTCACTTGATCAGTCATTCCACTCCTAACTAGTTTCTGAAGCAATTGAGCCTACTTACATAGTACCCAAGAAACAATAACCCTGCAGCTGCATGAGACTTTTCGTCACTTTTGAACATGTTTACCATAACATTATGTCACGTTAAATATCACATTAACTTCAATTTCATATTCAATGTGTTTTTTTCTGGACTAGTAACTGTCCAATGTCCAAATATTAAAAAGTTCTGAAAAAACTGCTGGGTTTTCTTGTTGAGATCTGTTTAGACTAATGCCAGCTCTGGTGTTTACCCACATCACCAAGCAGATTAATCAAGATGTTATTCCATATTTGAGAAGAAAACTACCACAGTGCAGGAAATTGGCACAATGACACTTAGGAGAAATGTATTGTAGTGTATCTGTACCTTTGTTCACTCAGAGACCACAGAAGATACTATAACAATATAAACTAGAAAAACTACTCAGCACTCTGGATGCTTTACAGAAATCTTAGCCATCAAAAATCTAACTGCAACTAATGAGTACCAGGGTGCTCTAACACAAGTAAGCTCACACATCTTATGTTTTTTTTATGGCTTTTTTTCCTTCAAAATACCATTTCACTTTTTCCTGCACTACTGTCACAAACACACATCATCAAAACAGCCAGCTTCAGCAAAGAAAAAGAGTAGGGAGGAGATGAAGAAAGTTGAAAGTAATCTGTGTTCTTCAATAATTGGGCCAGATGTGTTCATTGTGTGCTCTGCAAGGCCACAGCTTTTACTTTTGAACACCTATTCTCCTTAGAGCAGGAGCCAATGTACAAGGTGAAAGTTGCAATTTAAGTACTCACTGCCCCACAAGGTGAGTCTGCAGCGGCACAAGGCAGGAGAGAATTCTTTGCCTCGGCTGCGGAATGACAGCATTGACTTCAGCAACATCGCTCGCTTTAATTACCGCTACTGTTACAGTGCGGAGCGCCACTGCTCTCTCTCCCTGTGCATCATGACAGCCTCTCTGCTGGACTACACCACGAGACCGACCAAAAGAGCTAGCTTAAAGGTTAAACACCGTAACTTAGAAACAAAAAAACAACTCCCAACACCCCTGCACCTGCATTTATTTACCTTTTCTATGATCACTAGTAAAATCTGTCTTGCTGTGGTGCAGAGATGAAGTGCTTAGACTGAAATTGTGGCAATATCCAGGATTTGCCAAAGGATTTGCGGTGCAGCTGACCACTTTGCTCATAATGTAAATATTTTTGCAATAATATACCCTAACTTATGTAAATATTTTTACAACAATACATCCAAATCAATAAATCCTTATCTGAATATCTTCTAATCCTATCCAGAGCTTGCAGCATAAAAATACTTTCAGTCATTGCTATTTTCTAGAAAAGAGAAGAAGATGGAAGACTATCTGCATACTTCACTTGAGAGATTTGCTCACATCAAAGATGGTGATTTGGAGTGGTACCTATCTGGCTCAGTTCCCGACTGCCTAGGAGCTAACTCTTCAAACAAGTACTGAAGTGAATTATAAGCAAGAGGCTGCCGCACAGCATTCTCAGTACTAGGGCCACAGAAAAACAAGGGCGTAAGAGAAGTTCACCTTCTCCAAGTATCACCTCTTGACAGCACAAAGCTTTCATGTTCTTTTGCGAGCAAGAAGAGCAGAAAATGCAAGCAGCCAGAAATCAGACTTGGAAGCTACCTACCCCTTACCTTACCTTTGGCACTCCTGCTGAATAGAAATGAACCAGAAATGACATAGAAATGAGGCAGAGACCAGCTTAATCAGGCAACCTTCATAAGCACCTGTACTAGTCCTAGCACTGTCCCAAAGACAAGCACAAGAAACACGTCAAAGAAGCCTTTAAATTATAAAACAAACAACTATGAGACATCACCAGAAAACTATTTTCAAATCCCAAGTTAAATGACATCTACATCAGGATACACAATGATTTTAAGCCCAAACAGGTGCAGCTTCATCACTAGACACAAAAAGGGTCAGGACATATTTACCATTTCTCTGAATGAGCTTAAGATAGGCTAAAGAAAGCCCAAATCACACCAACAGAATGATGTTTGATACTCCAGTCTGCAGAGCTCCCTCTGGTAACAACTATTTCTCTTAGGAGAGGTGAAGATAAGGAACTGGATATGCAAAGTGTCAATAATAGATTTATACTGTGAAATAGGTAGGTCTTTATTCCCCTTCTATCTTTCATTCTACCATACACAATCATTTCTTGCAATAGAATTTTCTTTTTTAAAAATCAAATTCTACTGAACTTTTAACCTTAAAGGCCTGGAAACAATATTTACCAAAAAGCTACAGGACAGAAAAAATAAATAATGGAAAGAAAACTATGCAGCAGCAACTCAAAGATACTGATATACACAACTTCAAAAATTCACTACCTTTTAACCATAATTAGTAAGTTCCATACTTAGAATGTCCAAGCCCACGTACAGTAACAGTTGTAAATCGTGAGATTATGATCTGTTCAACCCTCCCACCCCCTTGTCCTCCCAGACACTAATTTCCGTGTTACTTGGTGAAGGAAATGTATCCATTTAAAGCCCGAAGGTGCAGAACAGCATGGCAGGACTTCTCACTGTCGAGGGAATTACTTTGGTCATCTCATCCCTGCTGCCCTGAGCTTCCTCTCAGCCAGTAGATGAGCAAATGCCTTTTAAAAGGCCACAAAGGATTTTCACTGTATCTGGGTAACATTTGAGCAGCACACCATAATTAACATACAGCCACACAGGAAACACCGAACAGGTACTCTACCTTCACAAAGAGATGCTTTACACTGCCTCACCTATCCAAAACACTTTCCACACACCTAATCTTCATAAACTACCAGTTTCACTATTACCTTCCCTTTTCCAAAAGGGAAGGGGTTGAAGCTGTTGTTACCTCAGCTAGAGGTATCACAACCACAGCATTCTGACTATGAAAAGCTGAACCTAGCTCTTTATTTACTTGGCTACTTAATTAGAACAAAAACCCAAATAAACCCAAACATCTTTATCTGATAGGTCTGTTGTATGACCTCTCAAACAGGCCCTTAAGGTTCAGATGTTCTCACCGTACCTTCATTAACAGGAGACATTTTACTGATCTTTTTCATATCATCACTTTAAAGGTCAAAATATCACTCAATGTATGTTTAAGAAGAGATTCTCCCAGGACATGAAATACACAATAAGCTCAGTCATAATAATCTACACATTCTAAGCCCTGAACAGTTCCTGTTTGGCAACAGTGTCTAGACAGTATTTTTGGAACATGCTTTGAAATACTGGCCCTAGAGAGGCAAAAATGTAATTTCCTAGTTACTTTTCCTGTGAACTATCTGCGCTGATATTCAGCCCATAACTAACCAGGACAAGGGGCAGTCAGATGCAGATGGTTCACCCTGCAGCAAAACAGCATCTTGCATACCTCCTCACTGTCCTCACATACCACTATGCTAAACAGGCTTTGGGGAAAAAGGAAAAAAAAGTTGCTCAAAAGCATTAGTAGAGCTGGAGAAGCTGGCTCCTCCAGACGATATTATCAGACTGAGGCACAAACAGGCATGATTTTAAAAGCTTTTCCTCTTCTGGTAGGAATATATAGCCAAAGCAAGCTATATGTTCTTGCACTGGATAGTGCTAAGCCAGAAGAATGATGGATTCAAAACATATGCACATAACACATAAAGCAACAGAATTCAAACTATGGGATTTTATCTCTGCACAGCTTTTATCAACAGAAAATAAGCACCTAAATGCATTATCAAACGCTCAGAACTTAGGGAAAAAACCCCTAAAATGTCAGTGCAGGCAGCCCAAAGTTCCTAATGCCCCCTGCGGTGCCGATGCTCAGAGAGCTGGTGCAGCTTCCAGCCCGGGCACTCAGGCCATTCCCCGCCGGAGCCCGCGGCCGGCAGCGGGCGCCCCCTCGCGGGCGGCCCCGNCCGAGGGGCGGGCAGCTCCCGGCCCACAACAGCGGGAACGGCGAGCGGGCCCGCTCCTTCATTGCATTCCTCCTTTCCACAAAATCCCTGCAGTTCTAGCTTCCCTCCTTCCCCTTATTTCTAACTTCTTTCAGACGTCCGAGTGCTTTCCTCCCGTCCTCTCTTAATCTTATCAAGACGTTTTGCTTTGGTTTTTCACAATCCCTCGGGATGTCGGACTTCCCTCACTCTCCCTCTTCTTTCCAACTGCTCTGGGGGCAAATCGCCCTGGGGACACACACGTTAGACTTTTTGAAGGAGAGCTGATCAGAAACGCACCCTTGTGCCAAAAGACATTAACAGGAGCAACAGTTATCAGGCTACAAGCCGTCTCGGAGCTACGCAGGTGGAGCAAAGGAGGAAACGAGCGCACACATCATCCAAGTTTGTTTTACTTGGCAAGTATTGTCTGGGCTTCTTCTGAGTGTTTTGGTTTGAGGGGGTTGAGGGGAAGGCGACACAACACAGAACACAACGGACCAAATCTGAGCACCTCACTAGAGAATTTGCTGAAGTTCTGGAACTTCTGATGATACAATGCTCTCATACTAACAGGCCAGATAAGTGTAAATAGCACAGAGCCTTCCAGATATTGTTAACGAAAGTGTGGGAGTACCACCCATTCTGTAAACATCAAAAAAGTCACCCATAATTGTTTAAACTAAAGCACCGTGGAAAGGAAAACTCGGATCTAGGACAGGAACGAGCAGTTCTGAGACGTTCCTCCTCCGACAAGCATGAAACAAGTCAAGAGTCAAGCTCATCCTGTTTTTCTCAAAAGCACCTTACAAATGCTATTAGCCGACCACTCTAAGTCAGAGGAAAGTCTGTTTCACTGTAACTGCACTCAGAGAGCGCCTGTGAAGTGTCTGATACAGACAGATGTTAAGGTTAAACAACGAGATTTTAGAGATCTCTTCTTCTTCTTGCAGTTTTCAATTTTTTAGTTTAAGAACTCCTCTCTTGGTCTTTTGAAGGTTAAAGCGTGAGAGACCTTCAAAGGACTCCGCTTCTGGGCACTCGCTTAACTAACGACCTTTGAAACACAGTATCTAAGATACAATTAAATAGTTTACTATCACACACATCGGGACTCCGGAAGCTGATAATCATTATTGAAATCTTTTCCAGAGACCAGACATCTCATAATTATCAATTAAAAGAGTGCTTCCTCAATATATGCAAATTGATAGTCCACTTATGAAAAATACGAAGGAAATCACATTTTTCCAAAGAGAAAAAAAAAAATCCAAGTGGCATCAGCTTTCCCTCTTTCCTTACACATGTGAAGTCTAAGAAAACAAGCACAGTGGACGAACTGAACAGGCACCAGAGGCGCTTTGCTACAGAACACATCTGAGGTATGAGCTAGACACCTACATTACACAGACACTCTTTACACTAAACAGCCCACTTCATTAAGCGAAACAAACCAGCTGTTCCCCCACAGCTTCATCCTTTCATTTAGAGGGATTTACACCGAGCAGCGTTGCTGCTGCACAACCGAGACAGGACGGGAGTCCTTTCCGGAGCAAGTTACAACCTCGTGCAGTCCTCTCGCTTCGTTCCTCCAGCATACACTTACTTACACACATACATTATACATGCTTAGGAGACCGCTGGCCAAGCTACAGTGAAGGTTTCCCAATTTACAGCCGGGGGGCTGCCGCTCTCCACGGCCGGTCGCGCTGCCCCTGCCCCCCCTCGAGCCGGCCGCTCCAGAAGGCGCTCAGGGTCGCATCCTGGAGGAGCAGCCGGCGGCCCCCAGCACTGACCCGCCGTCCCAACTC
>VWZN01013660.1:46693-57533 GCA_013396955.1 Regulus satrapa
CGGCTCGGGTGTCTTTGCGTTTGTAGTTCTGCATCTCGTTCACGCAGAGTTTCTTTTTACGGGAACCTGAGAAGTGCTGGAGTCAGCAGTCCTTGAGGTTAAGGAACCAGAGCACCTGCTCCGTACCTACCTAAAAAAGGAACGAGGGAAATCGAAACCAGCTACTTTGAGATTTGAGAGTAAAAGGCAGAAGGACATGGGCTGACCATCTGGCTTGATGCTGACCCGGTCAGCAGAAACATGGTTGTAAGTTTGTATCACAGTCACATTAGACAAGAAACTATTTTTAATTTGCTGACTTCTGATACGAAGAATGAGCAGCATATAATAAACAAGCGATTGGAGCAAATGGTGTCCTCTTTTGATGACCTCCACTACTGCGGCTATTTGCTTGCATAAATGAACCCCAGCGTAGCTTTTTCAGAAAATCGTAGCTAAAGAGCAAACAGCACCCTTTATGTAGATTTCTAAATATAAGTGATCTGTAAACAACAAGAATTCTTCTACTTATTTAAACATTTGAATGTGTTTCTCGGTAGATGCAACGGATTTAATTTTTGTCCTGAAAAGTGAAAAATAACCACAGTCGCACAACAATTTCAAGACTTTCAATGTAGTGTAATGAGTCATACTGTAGGGCTGTGATCTGGTAATGGGCTTTAAACCTCCCAGAGCAAGATCAAAACCAGTGTTTCCAGGCTGGTCTACACTTGCTATGCATGTTCAAATTTTATTCAAAACATGTTCATGGTTTCCTTGAAGCTTGGAGACTCTCTGGTGGATCAAACATTGCCTATTTGCATTTTATAGGACCACATCCACTTAGTTTAGAACTTTTTCCCTGCAATTTCTCAGTTCCTTCTGTTCATTAACCCTTGTGGTCAGGGAGCTGAGTTTGAGACATCTTTATGTACCCCAAACAAGAAGATGGCTCATCCAAAAATACCTAAGAAGGGAAGCAAGAAGAGACATGGAAGTGTGAGTCAGCCCAGCAAAAGTGCTCTTTTGAAGAGGATGGACTATTATGAGGCTGCAATGATTTGCAGTTACAGAGTAAATGCATTCCTTGTTGATTTGTCACAGAGACATGCAAAGCATAACAGATACTGGGAACTGCTATCAGTGCTCTGAGATCTGTGGAGGCTCCGTCTTCTCCTCAGGATCTACATGCAGCTATTTTATTTGTCCAGTTCTAACAATCTTGTTGTGGGATTTCCTCATCATTGCATCAGCTCTGTTTTTAGCTTGTGGCTGCTAAAAGATGACTGGTGAAAGTCACCTGCAAGAGGCCCATAACAGATCCAGGCAGGAGCAGGGCTGGGACCTAGCACATCATTGCAGCTGGATGCTAGTTACCTCCCCTTCAGCTTGCTTAGCTGAAGCTCATCTTGCAAAATGTCCAGATGAGTTTTGAATCTCAACATGGATGGGAAATTCCACTACCTCTTTGCCACAACAGGTTGTCCACCCTCACTGTGAAGAATTTTCAGATACCCGCCTCCTTGGGATTTGCCATGTTGCAACTTGGATAATTTTGCTGTGCACCTCCAAGAAATCCATCTTCTGGCTCCATCTTCTTTATTCTCTCCTAATGGGTAGCTGAAGACATGTCAGACCATCCTGTAACCTCCTCTTCTTCAGGCTGAACAAGCCCCCCTTTCTCAAGTCTCCTCCTTTGTCACCTGCTCCAGCTCTCTATTTGTTTGGTGACCCTTCTCTAGACTCATTGTAGTTTGTTAGTACCTTTCTTGTTCCACACTGCCCCAGACTATGCACAGTTCTCCATAGGCAGCCTCACAAGTGCCAGGAGGGAATAGGGACACTAATCACTTCCATTGATCTTAGACTGTTACTGATATTTCCCAGCATATCACTAATTTTCATTGCTGTAAGAGCTATCACTCACTCGAGCCTGCCCTTGTTGTTCACTGGGACCTGCAGGACCTTTTCTGTAAAGCTGCTGTTTACCCAATCAGCTCCTGGCTGCTTGGGTTATTATATCCAAGGTGCAGGACCTTCTGTTTGCCTTAATTGAATTGGAAGAAATTCATACTTGGCCCACATCCTCAGCCTTTCAAAGCATCAGTGAAGAAACACAAATGCTAGATGAGGAGGGAAGCCCTCTACTGAGTGTAGTCTTAAGGATACCACAATCCCGAACAGCTGCTGCAACTTGAATATATTTGATTCTGATTAATCTTCATAGCTATTTTATATGCTCTTATTCCTGCCCATTTCCACATATCCAACACTCCATCTGCTCTTTGTGTTTTATTTTCCTTATAGTTTTTATCTGTACTCTCACACTGTGAAATTCACAGCACAAGATTTAGTGAGCTTTTTAGTAAGAACATATGAGTTATCAAATGGCATCTTAACTTACAGGGCTTCTTTCTGTATAATTTTGGCCTTATACAATTGCTGTCCAGTGAAATGGGTTTGTAGTGAGGTCTGTACGGTCCTGTATGTATGAGGTCTCTTTCTCTGCTAATGTATTTTGATTTAGCAAAAATGAAGTTTAATAAGTTACTAGAAAAATCAATTTACATCTCTTAAGGGAAGTAGCAATCAGGCATCCTGCATGATATTAACAGCTGAAGAGCTGAAAAAGTTCTGGGTAAAGAGGACAGTGACATTGTAGGTCAGTGCCTGGGGATTAGTGTGAGGAGGGATTAAGGGGCTTTCCCCTATTAGCCTGGCATAGGTTATTCAGTACTAAATGCAACCACACAGCTGGGGAGCTTCCCCTCCATGTTGAGTCATGTGAGCCTTTTAAAAACTTGTTGGAGAAATCCCAGGGCTTGAATATTTATGTCCTAAGAATTTCAAAATGAAATAGATAAGAAATGTCCATGCTGAATTGCGTTTTCTGTTGAGGTAAAAAGTTGAATAGTTGAATCCTAAAGCATGGTTTATATCCAGTGGATGCTTCTAATAAGAGTGAACTCCTTCTCAGAGGGGATCTGCATTCTCATCACTTGTCCTCAGAAGGGATTGCCAAACAAATGTACTAAAGAAATGCCATAAAAACTGGAAAATGAAAGCTGGGAAAAATAGAGGCTGACTGGTTTTAATGAATAATTTCAACTTTACAATAGCAAAAACTGAGAGAGGTCCTGCTTAGAAACAGAATGATAAGACTTGGTAATTAAAATAAAGAGGATTTAAGTTCATGTGCAGAATAAACCTCTCTTCGTTTATGAGATTTATTGTTTCAGAGGAATCTCAATAGAGGGTTTATGCAGCAAAGTATTTAGACATATGTCAGGACACTCCAAAATTTAAACAGATTGCGTACTAATCTAAACATTGCTATGTAATGTAGGTCTGGATACCACAGTATGTCTACCAAATGACTACAAGTGTAATCATCACTTTCTAGCTGGGATGAAAGACTGCAGTACACTCAACAATTTCACCATTGGTCTGACTTGGTTTGAAATATGGCATTTCTTATAATCTTGAAATTGTCAATGATTAGCCTCAAAACAGACCCGTCACATAATGCCTGTGAAGGTAATTTCTAGGGACAAACTTGGAAAAAATCAAATACTCTAATATACAGTTATAAGAATCAAGATTGACTCTCACATCATATCTATTCTAGAAGTAAGCAACTGTCATTCAAATTAAAAAAAAAAAAGGAATCACGAACAGAATAGCCAAATCCACAGAAAGTAATGCAGGAAAAAGCATCATAGATTGAAGTTAGGTAGTACAAGGAAGGCGTCATGGGATAAAGGCACATGAAAATAAATTAGTTATACTGTAAATAGCATGGGAAGACTTTTAAACTTATTGGTTTTGCAAAACCATAAGTCTATAAATGCAATCAGTCTGACTCTAAATGAGTCTATATGCAATGAATTTAACTTGGAAAGCATCACACTTTCATGCATTCCAATAAATACCTCATGGACAAGTGCAGGCCAAATTATTACAATGAGGAAACAGGACAATGAAACCAAAGATGAGCCTAGGGAGGAGGGAGGAGTTGCTGTTAAAGCCAAAACCTTGGTGCTTGCTTAAGGTATGAAATAATAAATATACAAAAGACCCTGCAAAAGACAGAAAAAACCCCCAATCATCGTGCCACTTCAGAATGTACTGACATTCCAAATCTTAAGCAGTTCTTCCTGTTCTCTAACTTTGAAAGATTGCACTGTTGTATTACTGAAAAAATCAAAGGGTAAAGAAAAATCAGGGTGCAAAGCCAAGAGCAAATAGAAATTAGGTTTTTTAAAAAATCTAGTAGTTAACAAAAGGTAAGCTGAGCTCACCTTGAAACAATGTCAGAATGTGTAGTGAAAGTATAAATGGAAATTTCTGTATGTTTTGCTGCTTTTGTAAAGTTTCTGAGAAGATCTAGCATGACAGAAAGGTATGCATCACTGAAAAATATATTAATAGAGACAAAACTCAGAGTTTAGAAAACACTGGAGCTGAGAGAGAAAGCAGGACTGTAAGCAGATACTGAAATGTCACAGTGTGTCATCAGGTACAATTTTTCTGTAGAAGCATTGAACACAAAGTAGAAAGCATAACAAATGGCAGTTTAGAATCTTCTACATGGTATATGAGTTAATGGAGTTTCTCTAAAGAGTATAAGTTCTGTTAGCAATCTTGCTTTAAGAGTTCAGCTAGAGAAGACCTTCAGAATCTGAAGAACATTTTGGGGAAAAGAAAATAAAAATGTTAAAAAAAACCCCCAAAAGTATTAAGAACAGTCTCAGCAAAAGAAAAAGTTGATAACTTCTTTCTTTTGACAACCAAAGTACGTCAAAGCTACCAGCACTCCAGCAGTGTGTTGTAGTGCAGGCTTCAGTGTGCATTCCGGGTCCTCCAATCTCCACCTTTTGCTACCTCATTGTACTGTGCACAGGGAACAGAAGAACAGCTCCCTTTCTAGACAAAGCTGTGGCTTTATAGGGTGCTAGTAGTTTCCTCCCTTCTCCTTTCTTATGATACAAGAGCCACATTGGCATGGAAACCCCGCTCTTTTCCTTACTTAGGGGCATGCTCCGATGATTGCAGTAATCCATATGCACAGGGAAACCTTGAGAAATCCCAAGTGGTCCTCATAACTAGTAAAAAACCAGTAAGGCATCATTCACATTTCAGAAGTTGATTTTTATCTTTGCTACGTATTGTACTATTACTGCTACTTTTGACTTCTCCGCTCAGAAGTTTTTTTGTCTTCTTTTTCACTATTCTTCTTCCCCCCTCCCCCTTTGTTTTTGTTTGACTCAATTTCCTTAGGAAAAAGCAGGATGCCCTACATCTTACCTAAGTCATGGGACAGCAAAAGAGTGACCTGAAGGCTCAAAGAAACTACTGGTCCTGTTCAGCCTGCCAGTGCTGGGATTGGCTTCTTCGGTTTACTGGCACAATTCTTGGTGGGTGAATGAGCAGAAGGGAAGTGGATAGGTTTTTAGATTTAGCAGATGAAAAATGGTAGATGATATAAAATAAAGTATTAAAAAGCCATTAGAGAAATTAACTACCATTTCTGAATTTATTAATGGCAGAAAAAACCAAATATGCACGTTTACCATAAGTGGCTCAGGATGTGATTGCTGGTTAACTATCTTGCTCAATTATAAAAGGCCTTAAAAAAAGATGCAGAAATCAACCACAGCATGCTTTAAATTTGAAATAAGAGATGAATATTTAAAGTCAGTTGAATAACCAAAACAAAAAATGATGAACTGATGAGAATTATGTGCTTGGGTTGCAGCTGCTTGAAATCATATCTTAACTCTATTATGTATTAAATTATGTTGTCTGACAATCACCAAAATATTCTTAATTCCAGTAAAATCAAAGCAAAAGTGTTTAAAGATATCAGATGTGTTGTTAGGTAGAGTCACAGGATATTTTACAGCTTTGTCACAGCTGATGTGGGGCAGATGGTGATCTGCAACCACTGGTTTGGAGATGCCCGTTTTAAGAGAGGAGAAAAAACCTGAGGAGTTGGTGTGGGGCAAAATAGGAAGGGAGACATTATCAAGGTGATCATAAACGATGCAAATAAGAGGTTATTAAAGAGCAGTGTAATGCAAAATAATGCACTTCCCAGGGAAAAAAATAAAAGCATGGTTTGGTTTAATTTATGTTATTAATCTCTATTATGTGTTATTTTGAATGTAAAGAATTTTGCTTCAAAAGACACAAACCACGATGCTTCTGAAGATCAGTCTTTATTTTCTTTGAAGTCTGCTATTTTGCAGGATAATGATCCTTCCTAATTTTTTTTTTTTTTCCCCCCACAGAACTTAGTTTCAAGTTTTCAATTGCACTGGCTCCCTCTGGTGGAATTCTGAAGTGCTCCACTTTACAGTCCAGTAAAATTACTGACTCACTTCGTTTGATAGATGATACGTGAGGTTACTGTTTTAAATAATTGTTACATTCAAAAGAAGAAAAAAAAGGAGATTCATATTTCATAAATCAAATTCTTCTTACACAAAATGAAATGACATGACATAGAATGAAATTTTAGCAATCTGGGTCAAAATAGCTGGAAAAAACATCTTTCCTTTTTTCCTCCCTCACATTCTCTTAACTGAAATAATGGATAGTATTTTGCTAGCATGTGTTTGGGAAGGAAAGGAGTTACAAAAATGTCATAAATACCGGACTGGCCTGTTTCACTTGGCAGCAAAAATCAGTCAGTCTCTTACAGAAAGTTTTCATAGGAGAATTTCCGTTTTGAAATTAAGTCACTTGGCAGCGGTTGCCACTTGCATCCTGAGAGTTCTCACCAGAGCTGAACCAGATGTGCAGTCCTCTCATCCATTTGTTATTAATAATGAATATTAAAAAGAGAAAAGGAAGGATAAAGAAGAGCAGGAAATGGGGAAACTGATAGACTATTTCCCCTGTTTATGCATGTGGGAAGGACTTACATTTCTGAGGACTTTGCAAAAAATGAAACTAAGCCTTTCACCTAGAGTTGGGTAACTGTATGGTTGCCCTTTCTCAGTGTAGCAAGACTGACTGAGAGGAAAAAAAGTTTAAACTTGCATCATCACTCAATCCCAGTCCCCTCATTCTGCAGTGCGAGTCTTCATTACTGGACATGGTAGGTTTCCCAAATGAATGTATGTTTTTGCCTTTTATAGTTACCAAGGGTTCAAGAACTCTTGCCTGGAGCCAGAGAAAGGGAGTACTTTTTGTCAATTTGACCCTGCTGTATAAATCTTCTCAGGTTGACACACTGATACACTTTTAATTATAGCACTTTAGAAACTTTGAAAAAAAAAAAAAGAAGACATGAGACTTTAAAAACATTTCTGTAGATTAACTGTTCATATTGGAAGAAATAATGTAAGCTCCTCAGTTCTCATGGATAAGGGGACCACAGTCTTTTCTAACACAGTTTAATAAATGTAAAAAGGGAAATCCTAAAGGTATTTTTAGAACCATTGTTCTCTAAGTGGCATGAAGACTGAACTATTTGAAAGGACTTCAGTGCTAAAAACCAATAATATTTTACACTTATTCTAAAATTCTGCTGAAGATATCAAATTTTTGCTCAGTCTGACATGGGAAAAATTCTGAGCCTACATCCTTCTCTGTTTAAGTAAAATAATTTAAACAAACTTATTGATACCTTTTTAAAAATGAACTTATTTATTATCACTGGGTCTGAAACTTCAGCTTTTCAAAATTGTTTCAGAGAAGTTATGTCAGATTTTCACAAGAACTCCACAATTAACAGTATTCTGAGTAAAAGCTGTAAGAGCTGTGACAAGTGTACATAATTCCGCATACCTCAAAGTTCTTGGAACATTTCTTTAACCTATAAGACACACAACATCAGACAAGTAATATATTGCAGATGTCAACATGTTACTCAAATCTTTAATACAGACTTTAGTAATGTTAAATCTTGTTTCTTCTTATGCAGAAGCTCTATATCATTCAGCAAAATCTTTACCCAACATTTTCACAGTGAATGTTTGTTTTACGTTTACAAGCTTCACTCATTTTGGAAAGTGCATTTTTATTTTAAAAATCAACAGAACCAGTCATAAGTTACTAATTCTTAAATAGTTCTAGCTTATGAACCAAGAGAGTATATAAGAAATTTTAGCTGTATTTAAAAGGCAAAAGTTATTGCAACTGTGTATTAAGAATTGAAAATCACTCATAATATTCATAACATATGATTAAAAGCTGAGTTTGACTATTTTCAACTAGGTCAAGAGCAGAATGTCTTAATTAGAGAATCTGATAGATGGTGCACTCCTAGGTTAGGTGCATGTCAAAGAGACCTGTGCAGTGCAAGAAAAGAGAAGAAGAATGAAAATAATATTTAGAAACCAGAAGGCATGTCTAAATTGCTTAGATACACACAACTGTAAAATTGAAGGCAAAAAGAACTAAAATAGGTAAAACCATCAGCAACTATTTGTAAAGCAACTCTGCCTCCTATAGAGACTTAAAGTGTAAACTCATAATACTTTAAAATTTAGTTATAATGAATAATCATATTAGTATTTTTAATAGTTGTTTATTTCTACTAATAACTAAATCCCCTCCCCATCAAATAAATAAGGATTAATATATTCAGAATATATCTTTTCCTGAAGGCATTTTTTCAAACAAAGGAGGGAAAACAAACATTTTTTATAGGGGCTCAATTCCAGTACAATGTTGAATGCAAGAGTTTTCATTTTTGTTCTGTATTGATCTGGGTTATTTTAAGGATAATTTCAGGATAAGTGGCATGAAGGCAAGAACAGAGGTGTTTAACTCTTGGGAGTGTATTAATCCCTAAACTTGAGATCACTTCTAGAATGTCTGCCAACTGCTACAACCCCGTAGAATATTTAGAAGTTTAAGGGATGCAACTTTGTGAGATTATTTAGATCATTCTGGGAATCTGACCAAAATATGTATATTCAGGACAGAAGTTGTATCAGTAGATCAATGGATTCATTGAGCAATCTCCTGCTCATCACTCTTATTCAGAAGAAAACCTTTCCATGCATAGGAGAGAGTTCCTGAAATTTGACTATCTCATTGAATATCTAACATTGTATTTTCCTTGGATGAAAGATTAAAATATGAAATGCACAGGTTTAGGGTTTTTTTTGGGGTAAATTAATTATGAGGATTCTATTACAGCCTTCATTCTTATATGCCACCTCCTATAACTGCAGTGTAACAATCTGTTTTCCCTACATTTGCAAGTGAAAGAACAACTCAGAAACGAGCATATACCAGGCCCGTAATATTTCTGTTCTCTTAATGAGACACATGCTTGTGTGCAAAGCTTAAATCTTGGCCTGAGTTTCCTTACAATTTAGGGAGGGTCAGGAGAGCATTGCAGCTCTGCAAACCGGATGCAGAATTTCAGCTGAGATACTTGGGAGAAGGATGTTGTGGATAGATACTTATCTCAGATTCTAATACCTTTGTGTTTCAGGATGCATTCTGGATTTGGGTGTTGCCTTGTGAGAGTTCCATATTTAAACTTCCTCTGTGGTAAAACAATTGCTTGGTTTGGGATTTTGGTGAGAGGAATAAAAAGGATTCATGGGTTTTGAAAATACAAGGTAGTGAAAGCTATAAAAAGGAAAATATACACAGAAACTTGTGTGAAGAGGATATGAAATTTGGAAGTCTTAAACTCTGGTTTCTGCGGCCCATAAACCGTATTTCCTCCATATGTTCAAATAATACAGGCGAAAAATTATTGTTGTGCAGTGTGCTCTCTCCCTTTGACAGGCCACTATCTGAAAGAGAAAACAGCATGAAGTTCTGCATGAAGAATGATGGTTTAATGGCTAGTCCTAAATGGATGGATATGGTACAAAAAAGGATGGGGATATGTGATGGTATCGGGGCTGTCTAACAGCAGCAGGCGTGCCATGCACCCTGTCAGGAAGTCAGAGGTCTCAGCAGGTGCTTGTGCCTGCTTTCATCATCCCTCTCTGCATGACAGCCTGATGTAACATTGTGACAGCTCCTCTCCTCACTCCTAACTGCAATCCTTAATGAGAACACACTGGGAGCACTCCCCCTCTATATAGATAGACACGTGCACTGGTTTCGCCTGGGGTAGAGCTAATTTTCTTGATAGTAGCTCCTATGGGGCTGTGCTTTGGATTTGTGCTGGAACAGGGTTGATAACACAGGGATGTGTTTGTTATTGCTGAGCAGGGCTTGCACAGAGCCAAGGCCTTTTCTGACTCTCACCCTGCCAGAGGGGAGGCCAGCGGTGCATGAGGAGCTGGGAGGGGACAGAGCTGGACAGCTGACCCCACTGACCAAAGGGGTATTCCAGAGCTCATGGCATCGTGCTCACATATATAGCTGGGAAGGAGGAAGTGAGGGACGTTTGCAGTGATGGTGTTTGTCATCTCAAGGAAGCCTTGCACGTGATGGGGCCCTGCTCTCCTGGAGATGCCTGAACACCTGCCTGCCCATGGGAAGCAGTGAATGAATTCCTTGTTTGGCCTTGCCTGTGTGTGTGGCTTTTGCTTTATCTCTTAGAATGGCTCCCTTTATCTCAACCCCTGAGCTTTCTCACTTTTTCCATTGTCCCCCACTGTGAGGGATTGAGCGAACAGCAGTGTGGTACTTTGCTGCTGGCTGTGGTCAAACCACAACACCGCAGCCCTAGGGACAGAGACAGAATTTCAGTGTGAGACTAGCAGAGTGTTATTCTGGGCTGCCTGCAATGTCCAAAGTCAAGTGGGATAAAGGAAAGCTTGTTAACAAGGAAATTGTTGTTTCTTGTTTCTTATCTCCCTCCTTGTCCCAAGAAGTTAGTTTCTAGAATTTGTTGTTGTTTCAGTGACATAGAAACATTATCTACTTTCACCTT
>VWZN01013660.1:64906-98622 GCA_013396955.1 Regulus satrapa
TTTAATACATAAAATTGATCAGTTCACAGTCGGTGGAGGTCATTCATTTTGGGCTTGGGCTCACTGGACCATATCCAAAAACAACTGATGTACTTTACCCACTTGTGTCTGCCTGCAGGGACAGAAAACTCTGGTTGCTGAGTACAGAGGCCAAGCGCTGTTAGCTTCACACTAGAATTTAAAACAGATGGTGCCCCCACACCTTCAGCGCACTCTCATGGCTTTTCTCGTCACCCTTGTGCGCCGGCTGTGATACGACCCCATGTACAGACCATTTGCATTTCTTTGGTTTCCTCTGTTCTGTACCCTCTGCCTGTCACACGTTGCCTCTGGTTTTATACAGAAATTAGCGTCTCTCTGGCTGAGAGCAGCACAGAGGAATTGGAAGGGAGCCTGCCAGTTGCATCGGCAAAATCTGTGCGCGAATGGAAATCAGAGTCAATTAATAAACAACACGATTAACCATTTTGCTAAACACAGGGTTTTTCTCTCTGCCCTGGTGCGCCCGCGGCGCTGCGGGGCTTGTGCGGGAGCGGGGGGACCCCTCGTGGGCAGTGCGGGAAGCTCGCCCGCCCCGGCCCTCAGGCACCAAAATGAGTTTAGGCTGGATATCCGCTAAAGGTTTTTCACCCAGAGGGTGGCTGGGCACTGGCACAGGCTCCCCAGGGCAGTGGTCCCAGCACAGCTTGACAGAGCTCAAGAAGCATTTGGACAAATGCTCTCAGGAACAGGGTGTGACTCTTGGGGTGTGTCCTGTACAGGGCCAGGAACTGGACTCAATCATCCTGATGAGTTCCTTGCCATTCAGCTTATTCTTTGATCCTATGAAAGTTGCTCCATGTGGAGCGATTTTTGTGTGAGCACAGCAGTGCACAGTGGCTAACTTGCATCAGGACACAGCTAAAAACCTGCCTTGGAAATGTAAGCCAAGGCAGGGAGTGCAACAAGGCCTCTCAAGCTGGATGCTGTTGGCATTCAGTGATTTGAATGCTGCACCTCAAATACCATGTTCAGTTTTGGGCCTTTCTCTACAAGAAAAGAGTTTGAAGTTCTCGAGTGTGTCCAGAGTAGAGTAATGGAGCTGGTGGATTGGCTGGAGCACAAGTCTGATGAGAAACTGCTGAGGGAGCTGGGGCGTTTTAGCCTGGAGAAAAGGAGGCACAGGTGGAATCTTATTGCCCTCTATAACCACCTGAAAGATTGTATCAAGATGAAAGTTGGCCTTTTTTTCCTAAATTACAGGTGGTAGGACAAATGGAAATAGCCTCAAGTTCCACTGGGCTAGGTTTAAATTGGATATTAGGAAATATTTCTTCCCTCAGTAGTCAGATATTGAAAAAAGTTGCCCAGGCAAGTGGTGGAATTACCACCCCTGGAAGTGTTCAATAAACACATATATGTGGCAATTGGGGACATGGTTTAGAGGTGAACGTGCAGTGCTGGACTACAGGTTGGACTCAATGACCTTAAGGGTCTTTTCCAACATTAATAATTCTGTGTTTCGATGAATATGACCTTGAACCAAGAATGGAACCTGCAGTGTGGTCACACAGGCCTCACCCAGGCTGACCTTACAGGCCTTGGAGCTGAATGGGGGTAGGATTACAAGGGATCAAGCCAAAAAGGGACCAGGCTTAATGGGTCCCTTCACATGCTACAGGAGGCAGCTGGGACACACTGGCAACAGTGCTGTGTGGTGGCCTGGCTAAGGAGGGATAGGCAACAGGTCCCTGGGCCTGTCTGTGCACAGAGCCAGATCAGACCTGATGGTGTCACCAGTTGTCTGTGTTTGTCCTGTTCTCCTCATACTGACATGCATTGGGCTCTTTGCAGCATGAGGAACAGGAGCAAAAAAGCAATAATTTATCAGGATGGACTGTCACGTGCCTGCCTGGTATGTCCTTGGCTGAGAGAGTCTTGTGAATGCTGTTTCTACTCATGTCTGACACTCTGAACCTGTGCTGCTTGGACCTCGCATGGGGTCCAGCACAGTACACTCACACTATGGGGAATCACTACAATTCCTCCTCACAGCTTGTCCATTTCTGTCTGCCCAGACACATGGAATCCCAAACACAGCAAATCCTCAAAGGTAAATGTGTCTAAGAGGAAAACAAGAATTTGGGAATTGTCAAAAAGGACTGTCATTTTAGCCGGGGCTATGGAAGGATGGAGGAAATGAGCAAAATAGAAGAACAGCAATGAAAAGTATACTAGGCTTTACTGGGAGCTGGTAGTAGAAAGCCCTCCTCTGCACTTTAAAAGGTATTTACTAAACCTGCACTTAGCCTTCTGTGTGCTTTCTTCACATCCTTCTTATGCCCTTTTGGGTTAAGGGCTATCTGCATTGTGTTTCTTCAAAGTTTACCACAATAAGGCTGTTTTTTCTCAGTTTTATATATATTTCTAAAAATAGATAAGTACAGTCAGTTGCCACATTTGACACTCTACTGTAGAAAGGTGAGATTAGTCACATGAAGGGCATACTGACCGAACTTGGTAAAGTCTGCTTTTTATGGATCTGACAAAAAATAACATGGAAAATGTAGACCCTCATCTTTTATCTCGATTTAATTCTGTAGATGGGGTAAACAGATGTGCACCTTACTGTTTTAATCATTGCAATGAAACATTTGTTTTGATATTTCAGCTCACTATATTAGAAATATATATTTTCCTGCATTATTTAATTTACTCTCCCAAGATATTTTGTTTAACATTCTACACCACAGTCCTGTTTTAAGCTCTTCACTGCAAATCCCAAGATTGGGATGGACACCCACTATTCTGTGCACACCTTTTATATTGGTGAGCACTGCCACCTAACTCTTTCCTTGCACCCTGTGCCACTCCCTCTGTTAACATGATGTAAGCACCTGACCATCTAATTTCCATATTCTTACACAATATTGAATGTAATGAGATCCTGAGGCTACAGGCACTACCACAGTAGGGCAGAAGTAATTACAGGAACACCAGTAATGCAATTAGGCCACACATTTTGCTGACATGATGTACCCATAGCAGCATGTCCAGCTCCTGTGGCATTGAGCAACTGAGAGGTGTGGACAGAAATACTAAGACAGTTTTCTGATGGAGATTGCTGCTGCCTAAGAGACCACCTTGAAATCTTGATTCTTGCAGCTTAAAATAACTTGAACATTTCTTCAGAATTATGTACAGATTTCAGCTAGGCTGCTGAAGAACTAGGAGCTGCTCTTAATCTGTCTGGAAAATATATATACGGGGATACTAATGAAAAAAATTCTGCTAAGTCAACTTACATCTAGGATTTAGTTTCAGTAAACAGCTTAAGGAAGAGAAAAAACATTTACCTCTGGTACTGGTATGGATACAGGAACATGGACAATTTTGTTTTGTGACATTTTATAATATTTTTCTTCTATTTCCTACAGTACAGGCTTTGTATATATATATATATATATGTTTTTACCCTTGTGCTACTATTATATTTATTATATTTATATGGCATTGAAATGTAACATTTTCTTGGTTTGGCTTTGATCATTGAACATTAATGTTTGAGTTGCATTTTTAAAATTAGAGTTTTTCAGTTTATTTTCTATGTGGAAAGACTATCCCACTAACAAGCTCTTGTTTATCATCCTCTATATTTATTATTGAGTAGGCTCTCCAAAACCATGTGTGCTTTTCTCCAGTTTAAATTCCAGGACTTTTACTTTCTTCTTCCAGTGACTGTGTTTTAAACAATTTTCTTTCAATCTGCGCAATTTGCTTCTACTGCTGGTTGTGTGCATTTCTCTCCTCAGAGGGAGATATTGTATATTTCACAATGAGACAAAATAAGAGTAATCAGTAGGTGATTTTTTTGCCAAGGCAAAGAGGGCAACTGTGGGAACTAGAAAAACAAATGTGAAATCAGGCCAAACTGCAATGAAACAAAAGTTCTTCCAGCTGCAGAGAATGGTGTATCCTCTGCTAGTCTGTTATTGCTTGATTTATTAACATACAGACCATATCTAACAATATCCACATATTTAATGCATGTCTAATCACATTTGCAACAGAAAATAGACTTATTTTGCACAGTCATGGCCTAGATGTATCTTTAGGTTTATCTTCTATCCCAGTAAGTTTGAAAATGGCTTTCTTCTGTCTCGCATATTTACACTGAAAGGAATGCATGAAATTAGACAGTTCTGTCTCAGGTTTTGTAGAACAGATTCTGTGAGGTATGTAATATATATTTAACCTACGAATCAAAGCTAGACAGAATTCAAATATCTGCAGGGCACCATTGTATGCAATTTGAGTCAGTGCTTTCACAGAAAAAAAACAATGTCTCACACTGAACTGCTGGTAGGGAAATACCTACACTGGTGTAGCTCACCTTCAGCCTGACCTCCATTCCATCCACCCTGTGGCCCCTCCTATCTCCTACCAAAATAACGCAGGAGTCTAAAGCATGAAGCGTTATCAGTGCCACAGCAGAGGAAGCTGTTGCGGTTGTTCCAGAAGTGTTGCCTGGGGCCGTCTGCCTTGCCCATGTGATGGAGGAGCTGCCATAGCCAGTGCACTGATGGGCACAGTGTAGCTCAGGATTTGGCATGTTGCGGCTCCCCAGCTGTTTTAAAGCCTGATACATTAGCTTGCACAGTTTGAGTTCAGTGATGGTAGTTTAAGCTGCTGTGCCCTGTACCAGAGTCTGAAGTGGTGGCTGAGAGTCACCCCACGGCTGCGGCTGTTGCCTCATCTGTGGGCAACAGAAAGTTGTAATACAGATCTATGAGAATGAAATTCCCCATGTACTGCAAATATGCCTTTTGGCATATTGGAACCTGCAGGGTAATTTTTCAGCAGATGTTTGCTGTGGCTGCTGGTCCCAGAGTACTGACTGAATGGGCACAGATGGCTGGAAAGGACCACTGACCAAGCTCTTTTGCCCATTGGTGATGTTAACAACATGTCACCAGAACTATGGGAGACTGTTTTGTAACAAGCTGCTGAATTTTGAATTTTTTTTTTTTTTTTTTTGTTTCTGTGTATGAAAAAAATTGATTTTTGAAATCAAAGCCTGCAGTCTATTCCCCCTTTATACAAATGAATCACTTTGGTATTCCTTTTTAGATTAATCCAGCAGTTGTAATAATGACATTTTTGAAAGTGGCTGCTGCCTAACACTGTTTAATTTTCTTTNNNNTTTTTTTTTTTTTTTTTTTTGTTTTGTAATGATTGATCCATAAAATAGAATTCATACCATTCTTAATACACATTCTAAGTAGAAGCTGTGATGGTGTGTGTGCAATGCAAGCATATCAAGAAGTGTCAGAGTCCTCATTTCAAGGGGCATATTAAGGCCTTGGCTGCAGCAAAAGTAGGTATTCTCCCTTGGCTGGACTGGAATTTCAGTTGTTATCAGCTACAGAGAATTCAGTCTATGATCCAAACAAGAGCCAGACTCCAAAGCAAGGTATAGGAAACTAAAAGTAGAATGGCATTACATGTGAATGCTTTACTGTCTGTTCTAGACAATAAATGAAAAAAAGTCAATAGAAATAGAGACAGTGTGGGAAATTCCCTGCCTATGCCTGGGGTATTCTCTGTAATAAAGTAAAATGCAGTTCTGCATAGTTTTTTACTTGTAGGATCTAAGGTCAGTGTACCACAGTTTGAAAAAGTCAGTTGTGCCACAGTTTATAAATGAAAAGAAACATATATTTGACTCTTTATTTATAAATTGTCTTTAAAAATGATGACCCACTTGGTCAAACACACCTGGCTCAAATTCTTATATACGGGATATGCTTGAAGGTAGCTATTATTAAAGAAAATATAAGGAGGTTAGGATGAGTCAGAAGAGGAAAAGGCTCCTCATTAGTCTTCAAATGTACTACTGTACAAAATGTACAAAAAATACTTCAAATTTATTAAGTGCTTCAGTGAATAGTGTCTTTGTTTTTTTTGTTGGCGTGTGGAGAAACAGAACATTCCTTTCAGCACTGTGAAATATTCATGTCATCTGCTGTGTCAAGGGATCTATGCAGGTATTTTACTGGCAGCATCACTCGGCCACTGGGACAGCAATTTAGACAGATTCCTGCCTATTACAGTAACATTATTCCAGCTGTGTCTTTTCAAGAAGTTCAAGGATACATTTTTCTCTATTTTTGGTCCTTGATGGAAACTACATTCTCCTAGAATCTAAGGATCTGGTGAATACAGGCATTGGCATTATTTTTAATTTTGGCATCTGCTGGTTTAAACACTTTCATAAGTCATACATGAGGTAGGGAATTTGGTAACTACAGGTCTTAACAACAGCTGTGTTTTAAGAGCAACCTGTTCTACTCAGTACAATAAAGCGTGCTTTAAACAGCTGGCAGGTCCATTGAGCTACAAAGACTTTCCTGGACTATGACATTCTCTTCCATTAGCGTGTGAACTCCTTTCAGAAGGCTGCCAGTTCAAAGGGGCTGTTCAAATGTGACCTACTGAGCATGCATGGGACCCAGTCCTTTGTTTGCAGGCAGATGCTAATATCTGAAAGATCAAAGCACTTGAGGGACATTACCAGTAGAAGAACAAAGGTGGGGTTTGGGTGGTTTTCCTAAATTTTTTTTTGCTCTTAGAGTTATAATAAAAGAGAAGAAGTATAAACATAGAGAGTGTTGCACCTATAACATTACTGCTAGTTTTCCCCTACATGCTCCTGAGGTGTCTTCCTTAATGAGGGACCCCAGCCCCTAATGGAGAGTCCAGCCCCAGCTTTGGTTCTGCTTTTCTGGGACACTTGCTGAGCAGCAGAATCTGTATAGGTAAAAACAGCCTCTGCAACCATAACTGTTGGCTTTGTACCAAATGCAGAGCCAGCCTGGATGGAGAAACTGATGATCTAAAGATAAAAAAGTGGAGTTTAATAGAAGTGTAGAAGATGATTATAAGATGAAATCAAGCACAAAATATCCAGTGCCTGGCAAGGTAGCAGAGCTGCAGAGTCTGGTGCTTATACTGGGTCGCCAACTGAAAAAAGCCAGTTAGTGAGATACTGTGATATAGAAAATCAATCTCCCTCTGGGATGTATTAGCAAGAGTGTCACTGAACTGAGCTGAATTTGCTCTTTGCAGTGTTGGTCTGACATTATTTGGAGAGGTCAAAGCACCAGACATTTAGAGGAAGACATGCCCAAAAAGAGCAATGAGAATAGTCAGAGGCATTTAAAAACTGTTATTTGTGAGAAATGAAAGAGGAAAGGATTTATTAATTTTTGGAAGACAACAACTATGACTGGGGAGAGGCAATGCTGATAAACTTTCAACCCAGTAAAATTTAAAGATTATTACAAGGTAAGAGAACAGTGATCAATTGTTCTCACTGCTCATCACCACAGACCAAGGAAAACGGCAGCCGAAGATTCAGCAAACATTACTTTGGTTAAGAATCAGGAAAAAATCAATCTACCAGGTTTTTCAGTCTACCGGGTCAGTTCCCATGATAAACTCAACCTACAAAGAACTGCTTGCATGGCATCCCACTTCTGTCTGAGACACACCATTACTCCCTTGTGTCCTCTTCCATAGGATCCAGAGACAGGCCTGCGGCATCTGGTACAAACCTGTGAAAATTTGAACTGCTACTGAATGTAACAATTGTTTTCCCAGTTTGTTTGTGTCTTGACTCCTTTTTTAAAGTCTGCATCTCTTTTCCTACTTCCTGAACTGTGTCTAAAGTAAGTAGAGATGAGTTGAAGGACTTAATGTTGGCAGCCTGGAAGGCAAATAATTCTGTGCCTGGGACTGTAACCAGGCAGCTTAGTCAATACCAACTTCAGTAAATCAGCAACACTCACTGCTCTCAGCAAAAATTACTTCTTTCTCTAAAAGAGCACATTCTTGGAAATCTACACTCAAACCCCACTTCAGAACATTCCAGAGAACTAATTTGCATTTCTCTGACCTTTTAACTCACTTCCCCTCACTCCAATAGGTTAAAAAATTTGGGCTGCTCAAAAGACCACTGTAGCAATTGCAGGAGAAAATGTCATTACTCGAAATCTATGCATAGCTCTTTTTGAACTAATAAACTAGGTGGTGAGGTTTTTTTGAGCTGGGGACAGAAGAGTATGCAGCACTGTTTTGATGTGGTATAATATACATGAAAATAATTTGTATGTAGTGATGAACAGACTCTCAAATCTGTTATTACTCCTGTTTCTTTGGCAGGCAGAAAGGTGGGATGATGTACAAACAAGGAATATGTTCAGGTGTATATTTTAAGTAAGTGTTGGAAATGTCAGGAAAATCTTGGTTCTGCGCAAGATCTGTGCAGGTGAAAGATGAGTTTTTACAAGTCATTGTCCAACTTCTGTTGCCACCTGGGGATCCCAGGGCAAGTAAACTCTATAATCTTTGACTGACTCCTTAAAATATATCACTAGAAACTGAAACACACTATTTCATGCAAGAAAGGTTTCCTACATTTTGGATTTAGAGAGTATTGACTGCTGAAAGGCTGCTTTCGTACAGCCTTCTCTGCTAAAAATTGGTTTTCCCCAAATGATCCCAAACTTTCTGAAATAACCTGACAAATCCTAATTCCTGCAGAACTTTTTTTCCTTATTTTTGGTGTTATCATTGGTAAACATACCTCTAGGCTGGTATTAAATGGCAAACTTTTAACGTACTTCTAATAACTTCAGCACCTGTTTCTTTTTTTTTTTTTTCATGGCAGAGTAAATCCCACTGAAAAATATTTATAGTGATCATAATTTCAGATGCCTTTACAATAAATCCAGAGGACTTAAGAAAAAGTGTTGATCTTTTCTGTGCGCCTCCATAACTGCAGTGAGTCCGACTGCAATAAGTCACAGCTCCCAAAGGGACTTTGATTATATAGAATCAAATGCAGAGAGAGCAAAGATAAGCCTAGGAGTTAAGAACCACTGAATCGAGCCTTAAAATTAACAATCACCAAAGCAGTATCTATTTAGAGCTTTGATTTAACTAAGTCTCTCAGAGCACAGATCAATCGTAGGCATGGCATCATAGCCAATCACCGTAATGTTTAAGTGAGGTTATCCCAGCCTTATTCTTCCTGGCATTAGCCTAGACATACAGTGGGACCAAACTCCCTTGTTAAACACTCAGCCATTCCTCCCTTTGCATCTACAAATGACAGGCAAGGGACAGAAACAGATATGTCTTGCAGTCCACAACAGCATATCAATATCCCAATCTGCACAGCACACAACAGGGGTCACCTTGCAGATGGATTAGTGTGCTGGCTCCCTGTTGCAGCCAGGTAATACAATGAGTTACATAAAAGTTAATTAGCAAAGCAAAGAAAGCAGAGAGCCCGAAAGACTCTGATGTTTTGTTTAAATACTATAATCCTCTGACTCTCTACAGATTTACAGCAATACTCATGGGTTCCTCTTCTTTATGGGAGGGGATGGGTTGCTGCTTGGTGAATTTGACTCTTTAGAAGCATAGCTGAATAATCTATAAGGCATATTTATAAGAAAGTATAAATGCTCCACAAATCAGACCCAGAGCTACATGTTATTTAGTGTCCTTTTGATTTATTCTGTTTCGATAACATTTAATAGGATTTTCAGATTGTTCCTGAGCTTGGCTAGCCAAGGCCAGACTTCCAAAAGGAAAAAACTTGAAACAGTTTGGGATTTCAGGCCTATTTAAAAGATTCTAATTTCTTTGTTTTACTTGCCTGGGTATTGCAACCCTGTTGTTACCTTTACTTTTAATGAAGTCGATTACATTTTTGCACTAACCCTCTTATCTTTAGTAATAAGTGTGACCTTTAACTTAACTCCCATGTTCCATCCAGCCTAGTATGACAGAGAGAGCAAAATGTTTATTCTCAAAGGTCTTGTGTCCTTTTGTAGCATCCAGTCTGAATGCTGCAACTCTATAGAGCTGAGGAACAAGCTCTAATCTTCTGCTACAAAGACTGCTTTTCAGCTGGGTGAGATGATGGTTGTACTTGTGGGCAAGAGCTTACCTTAATTGAATCAGGATTTCATTGTCATGGGATTCCAGGAATTGCAACAGGCACAGGATGAGAAAACATCACAGCCTGGTGGATATCAGATGAATGTGGTGACACAAAAATAGAACCAAGTGGTTCATGGATGTGGAATAGGAGCAGAACCTCTTAATTTCCACCTCATGTGGGCCATGACTCAAACGAGCTGAGTCATAGCAATAACTAATACTGCTACACTCAGTCTCATTTCCTTCGGATTAGCACTTCCATTGCAAAAATATGGCTACTGCTGCAGATGCTTTTATTGATAACCAGCAGTGTTCTTCACAGAAATTAAGCCCTTGGCTGAATTTCTGCAGCTGTGCCTCACTTGGGCCATCTGAAAATCTCAGGGTAGCAGAGGGACAGAGGACTTAATAAAGACCAAATTTGTTCCCATCAGACCAGTGCTGAATGTGCATGACAAGGTGGCAGAAGAGAGGCCACTATCAGTCATACTCTATCTCTTTTTTGGTAACAGCAGCATGTGCAGCTTTTGAAAGTTTTAAATCCCTATAAGGAAAAATCAGAAGTGAGTCTGTCAAGGAAGGAAATACCAGGACACCCAAGGCACAGACAGTATGAGATAAAATGAGAATGGGCAATATCATTCAGCTAGAAAAACAACATTTTTTTGTGATTTCAGGATCTGGGCTTCATGGCCTTTGACGTTTCATTCTTTTGGGCTTTCACCTCTAAGTAACAAACTCCTCTTTTGATGGATACACTGTAGATGCAGCAGTGACATCGTTTTTTCTGAGACCTAAATGTTGATACCATGCATTGTTGTAAGAAAAAAATAAAAAAGTTTACTTAAACTGAAAACTTAAGGGAACTTCAGTCCATCACTGTTGGAATTTTCTGCCTAGAATTGTGATGCTAATGCAGAGATCACTGTGGTTTTGTGAAGAGAAGAGGAATGACATAATCCACAATATTTTTCTCTTCCACAAATGTTTTTGTGGCCGATTGGCAATTGTACAAGCAGCCACTAGATGGCAATGTTTCACACACAATTTCAGTCTCAATTGTTTAATAAGACTTGGACTGCAGGTGCTCATCTGATTAAAACTTTCATCTAAATCCTAGTCTAACACTTATTTCAATTCCATGTTTGTGTCACTGACAGAAATTGAACTGACAGTTGTATTATGGAGAGGCTACCGGCTCTGCATTGCTAAGGTCGAAACTTGTTTTCCATTATAAACTCAATCTTGGCCTCAACTCGGAAATTCTTAGTAAAGACTATTCCTCTTTCACATATTGGGACCACAATGAGCAGCAAAGAGAGACGTTTTGTTCCCATTTCAGATAAGTTAAGCAGGGTGTTTATTTGGTTCAGGTCTGTGGGCACTCTGGTGTTAAAATGTATAAAACTTTTTGCAGTGTCTCTTCTCTGAAACTTCTATGAAATTCATGACCCCCAGAACAACACAGGCTGGATCTGTAAGGCTTATTGAGTAAAATGGGAAGTGAAGTTCCTCTAGCTGAATTCACCCTTCCTGCCTTATATTTGCTTGCAGTGAAATTCACCTAACATTTCTGAAGATTTTCAGCAAATGAAAATCTAGTGACAAGTGACACGGTGACAGGTGCAGCTGTTCTGAGGAAGCAATTTTTTACACTCATCTGTCAGTATTCATGCTGAGAGCACTCACACCTGTATTCAGCTAGGAAACAAGCACAGCACAAATCGGGTGACTTGGCTGGAAAATTAGAGCTGACCAATACAGCTCAAAAAGAAAATGCTGAATGCTTAGATAATTAAGGGAGCATATCCATACACTTGGGCTTTTTTACTCCTTAAAAAAAGTAACATAAGGAAGTAACAAAAGTAACAAAAGTAACAAAAAGAAGACAATATGAGACATGAAAGGTGAAGAATCCTGATCATTACAAGTATTCATTGTGAAAAATCAAAACACTAAAATAATGGATGCTATTATTTTCTTTGCTTCACTCACCATGTTGTAAAAGCCTCCTTTCTCTTCATACACCTGCTCTTGTTATCTCTTGCTGACCAGCACATATCTGACAGGTATGCCATATGCCAGGCCAGCAAACAGAAAATCACAGTGCAAAAGAAATTATCCACAAATCTTTGCTTCTTGTTTCAGTGCAGGTTTGAGTAATAATTGTGGGAATCATGTTTACAGTACATTCCTCCCTGTTAGGGTCAATTTGGTATGGTGTTTACTGCGTCTGAGGAAATAGACTCCTTTGGAAGACGATGTCTCTTGAGATATTTCTTGATGCTGCAATCATCCAGGAATGGATACACTTTCTACTCTGCCACTGGTTTTGAGCAACAAGCTTTTTATACCTGCCCTCAGAGAGTTCAGAATAGCTCTACATGGGAAAAATCCAATCTCATTCCTATATTGGCACAACCTCTGAATCCTTTGCTTTACTTCTGCAGATCATAGAGAATGCTCCTAGCGCTTTTTGTGTAACAGATAAAAAGGTACACAGAGAGGAGGACTGAAAGCTTGGTATTGCTGTGGAAGAGAGCTAAGATTAGAACTCCACCTGGAGATCATTTCCACTTTCAAGAATTCTCAGTTTAGTCTTACAATGTGTACCCTAAAACTGTAATATTCTCTTGGAGAGTTAACGTACTCTTATGTTTTACTTCTCTGATACTGACAGGCACTCTCACGCTGTATACAAGCTTCTTTCTGGGAAGTACACCACTTCTTTTCCTTTGCTGCTGTGTACAGCTAAATTCAGAATTCAATCACACTTTTTCAAACTTGGCGCTTCCACATTTTTTGATTGTAAACAGTGACATGCCAAAAAAGTGTGCTATAATACAAAACTGAGCTATGGCCAGGCAGTAAGGCAGAAAATAAATTAGACTTACATTGCCTAGGCCATTCAGAGAAAATGATGTAACCTAGTCCTAGTAGTAGCATAGTGATAACATTTGCATCACTGAAACTCATTAATAACGTCACCTTATTTTTCT
Source organism: Regulus satrapa (assembly GCA_013396955.1). Taxonomy (NCBI): domain Eukaryota; kingdom Metazoa; phylum Chordata; class Aves; order Passeriformes; family Regulidae; genus Regulus; species Regulus satrapa. Next base: position 77,899 of record VWZN01013660.1, read on the forward strand.
CTAAGGAGCTATTGCTTCAGAGGTTAGCAATCTGAGTTTGAATATTTGCTTTAACAGGACTTTCATCAGTTTGTATATATTAAAGTAAATTAATTAAAAAGGGAAATATTTTAAGATTATAAAAGAAACAATGAAAACAGATCATTAAAATCCTCAATATTTCACCAAAATACATTTTAAAGGGTATATTATAAGGAGTTTTTGTTAACAAGTATCAACTGACAGCCTCAGAGCTCAGGTTCTTGGCTGATGCTGCAGGTCAGTCATACAGAAAGGGTAAGTCTCAATAGCACTCAACAGCCACTTGCATACCCTACTCAAAATACCCAGAGCCTGACTTTTTTAAGTTAATGATTTTATTGAAATGAGTGAGTTCAGATATAACATACAGCCATGCATCCAAGCTTGGCCCAAGGAATTCACAAAACACATTTCGTGTAAGTAGAACAGGTAAATAGTCATCACAAATAAACATTTTAGTCTAAATGTCCTGTCCAAAATCAGATAGGGCCCCCTTTTTCAGAGACATGTGAATACTCTGTGCTACTGAAATAACAAAAGACTCCAATGACTTTTTTTCCCCCTCTTTCAAAAACACTAATGCTTGCATCTCTGCATAAAAAAATGGAATATTTTATTTTGAGGCCTTGACTGAGGACAGATTACGTATTGACACAAATCACAATTAAAGTTGTGCCAGTGTACCCCTTCAGGTATTAAAGGCCTCCTGAATTAACTCTGCCTATGTTTGAAGATAATCATACAGGTTTAATTCTTCAGCATCAAGCTTTTATGTCAAGTATGTTGTGGTGGACTCAGATTTAGCAGAATTCTAGAAAAGGTACTTTTAATATTTTAGCAAACCTCTTATGGAGGTCATCAGGACTACTCCTGAATTACAAGTGTAACATTTTCCCCACTGTTTGTGGTAAGTCAAACAAACTAGTAATTTTCTCCTTGTCATAAAAGAAGACAGTTCTAAAATACTCCCCCCACAGTAGCACACAGCAGCTCTCAGGAAAAAAATGAAATTAAGGAAAATGAGAAAACACTGAATAACAATGCTTCCACAATAAAACTTGGAGGTGACTTCAGGACAGAAAGAAGGAGGCCACCTAAAGCTTATTTTTTTGAGAGGTTTTTGGATATGGGAACTGTATTTCCTGAAGAATTGCAAAAATTAAAGTGGCTTTGAGATACTAATGTCCTAGTATAAATATTTTAAGAGGCAGTAGGAAGATTTTCTTAGAGGGAAACCCTCTGTAGCACATCATCACCAAGCACAGAAGTGATCCAGAGACACTGTGAAACAGTATGCAAAATGACGCTGGAATTTTTCAGTGTGATAACTTTTATGGTGCCACAAAGCCAGCTGAATGTTAGAGAGATAAACTGACTTGAAAATGCAGCAAAATCATAATATAAATTCTTACTATTAACTTTTTTTCCCCCATATTAATGACATCAAAATGATTTGAGAGATTTCATTTATTTCTTATTTAATATGACAATATGCTGATACTTTCTCCACATCAGTTTTGTGTGCATACTGACATCTGTTCAGGGATAATAGTTGTCAAATCCAAGGCTCATTAATAATGGGAAAAAGCCAAAGAAGAACCAGGCTGCATGAGACGACACATAAGATCTAGGATACTGTTAGTGATGTGTGCTTGTAGAGCTGAGTGGACAGAAGGATTGCCAGGATGGAGATTCAGCTGTTCCAGGAGCTGACAGCTACTCCATACCTGAGGTTTTGAGGGGAATGGCTGAACTTTTAGACAAATATGTTCTTTTGCTTCACCAGCACTTGGCTCATCAGCTCTGCAGAAAGAATGTGATTAGAAGACAGTTATCCTCTTTAATGCAGGAATAGTGTTTCCTCTCCATGCTGCTTTAGGAAAATGGTGCTTCCCTCCTCAAAGTGTGACACCCCAGAGAGGAAGCTGACGCTATGTTCTACAAAAGACAGATGTGTGAAAGGAAGTGAATGCCAGACCAGCATCCTTGCTTTGAGGCTGAGCAAGGGTTGGAAGGTGTCAGCAGGACATGACACCTGTGGCTCTTCAAAATTGCCCATCAGGCTCCTGCAATCTGGCTCCCGGGCCTGCCTTGCACCTTCATCCCATGTGTGATGGCACCTGCCACAAGGCACTTTGTGCCACCCCCCACTCCATGTCAGATGGATGCAGGCAGAGCAGTGTTCCTGTGGCTTTTCTCCTCTTTGACCAGATAGGGAGGCTGTGGGCAATGAGAGTATTTCAGAGATATTCCCTTTCCCTGCCTTTTGATGGTTGTGGGAAGAATAAGAACATGTGAAAAACAGGTAGGGAAGATAAAAATCCCTGTAAATAGAAGAGCAAAAGAGGTAGAATATGAAACCTTGCTACCACTGAGGTCAGAGGCAAGTTTCTCAGGAAATCCATGAGACCAGTCCTTCTGCAACAAGATTGGAAGGCAGAGAGAGATGGAAGCTTGAAAATGTTGAAAAAGAGGCTGGCTAGTTGTTTTATTAGTTGCGCTGCAAATTAGATGTGGGAAATATCAAATATTTCATGCCTTGGCAGAAGCTTCTTTTTCCCTATGGGAAATGAAATAGAGAAGAATTTGTTTGAAAACTTGTAAAATGGAAAGGATGTTTTGGGGTTTTGTAAAGCCAAGACCAAACGTCTTGAAGGCTGAAAAGGGAATATTTTTTATTTTGTTATTTTGTCAGCAGCAACTATGTGTTTTAATAGACAAAAAGAAAAGCCTTCAATAGCTATTTTGTGCACCTTCATTTCCTATTAGAATATTCTCATCCATTTCTTTTCCTATTCTTGCCACAGTTTCCATTAAACTATTTATTTGCCATTTTCTCCTCTCATTATTTTGGTCTACACCAGAGTTTGCAAAATTTTTTTTTTTTTTTTTTTTTTTTTTCAGAGAAGCTCTGTTAGGCTTATAAAAAAAGTTAGAAACAGTATTTAAAGTGTCAGAAAGTAAAATGCTAAATAGTTGAATCCCCTCTCTCACTGTTGCTCTCCTGCCTATAGCTGTTATTTTGTATTCACATTCAGTTTTCAGAGTAGACAAGATTTCTGGCTGCATTTTGCAGTGGTAATCTGTAGCTGTGATACCACTTAGCTGTTCATATTTCTTAAAACAATCCCTTCAATTTCAATCCAACAAATGGCTTCTTGTAAACACCCTTTGTGCAATTGTACAGTTTCTTAGCTTTGTTTGACAACAACTTGAAAAAAACCTTTACCTGTAAATCTATAAAGAAGATCTAATTCCTACCTTAATTCCAGACACAAGAGAATAAATAGAAAACTATATACCTGTTGATTGATGTCTGAGAGAGACTTGAAGATGGTAACCATTGCAGAGATTGATTCTGCAGCCTCAACGATTTTGATAGGAAACAGAAAGTTTAAAATCACCGTCTGCAGCAATTTCGGAATATGAAAAATAGTGGAAGTGCAAAACATCTTGCAGTTTGGAGCCACAGAGCAACAAGGGGCAACAGCATCTGTTACATTATGACTTGTGAATTAGACTTATAATTTGTATATTTAGGAAGGCTTTATTTTGGATCAGAGGAACATATTTCTCATGTAAAAGAAAGGAAAATTCCATATAATGTGCAAGAAATTTGTCATAACCTGACTAGTTATTTTCATAATAGAATAGTCGGGGTTTTTTTTCTTTAAACAAAAGAGGATCAGTTCTTTGGAGAAACTAGTCCTAGACATACTTAGTCTACAGATTCACAGCCTGGTTTTGGATGCTTAAGTGGCAACAGAATTTGAAGTAATGTCTTGGGAGAGCCAGAGGTTAGTGCTCCAGTGGTTTCCAAAAGCTCCATCAGCAGGAGTCTTGATCTTCTTATATTTTTCTTTTCTTTGAGGTGCCAGATACCTGTCATGCTGCATAAACAAACAAAACATCTTCTCTGATCAGCACAGTGAGAAATAAAAATGCATGTTGATAACACTGAAATGTTAGAATGAGTTTATTTTTCTTCAGTGCTAGTGCTAGCCTGTCTGAGCAGTGGTTGGAAGCAAAGCAATGAGAGGCAAAAGCTTCTCTTGAAAAGTCCTACCCTGTGTAAGGGATTTGCATCTTGGTTCTTGCTAGCAATCCAAACTTTTTGTACAAAATTCTGCTAATGATGGATTTGTCAAGAGGTCTGTTGAAGACACTGCCAATTGTCTGGATAACTCGAGGGCACCTCTGGTGATCATACTTGTGTAGTTATGGGATTGTGTGAAAAAGATAATTAAGAAATATAAATTAAAGATAAGACTATTCTATGCAGGGAAAAGGCAATCTTGTTCAACGAGTCCAGACCTTTACTACCATCTTGCTTTTCCTTTTCCTATGATTCTGACTTTTCCATTCTAATTGCATTGTTTACTGCCACCATTACTTTTATATTTGCTTAATTTGCTGGCTCTGAGAAGGAGCCAATCTGAGAAGGGATCAGTTGGGTGGCTGATTTCCCCACTGAAATTCTTCTATCAGCTTGTCTGGAGTTCAGTGGGTCTAGGGAAGTTTGATCAGCACACATTCACACTCCTTGTCAGCAGTTCTGTGAAAGCCTTACAGGAGACAGAGGTGGTTTTAAGGTATTTCTCACAACAAAGTTAACAGATCACTGTGACTATCACAGCTAAGGCACTCCAAAACTCCTCAGATCAGCATGCCGGCTCTGCAGGGCAATCCTTTGATGCCTGTAATTAATAACTCCCTTTTCCAGGAAAAGTTTGGAGTGGCATTCACCCACCGGCTCTGGAGAGAGGACAGGTGAAAAGTACTTCTACACAGCTCCTTTTCCTTCTTGCAAGTTCCTGTTTTCATTCACAGCTCCTGACTGAAGTCCAGCCATACACTCTAGAGCTTGTCGGATTTCTTTGCCAGGGGATGCTCTTGTTGGCATAATGGGATCAGCTGGTCATGGCAGGTTATGTGATGCTTGGCAGCTGCCTCTTTTCAAACAGCTTTAGTGTCTCCTAGTCCATGCCAGTCCCAACGTTGAGACACAAAGTCTTTTGGGAGCTCAGTCTTTATTAAGCAATGTGGAGAAACCCTATTGTTTTAAAAATTTGAAGCAAATGAGGAGGGTGAATGACTACTTTATGTCTATCTCCACCAGAAATTTTGCTAATCCAATGAAAGAACAAAAGAGAATAAAGTGGGTCTACTTTCCATATGTTCTAAATTGTTAAGAATTTCTGCCCCAATATGTTTTCACCACATAATGCAGAAAAAGGTTTCACAAACATTTACTACTTTCCAGACGGGTGTTAATTATGTAAGTTGCATGCATTGTTTCTGCTTTCTGGTAGAGTGACTTAGGTAACCATCCATTTCAATAAAAATTATTACAATCAACCTTGAATGTGAAGGTTTTGGTTTTTTGTGGTTTTTTNAACTCAGAATTCAAAGGTGAAAATCAATATTTTGAACATCAGTGGAAGTGAAGCTTGACTGCATGAATATTTACTAACAGCTAAGATGTCAGACTGGAAAATCATGTTAATCAAATTTGGGGTTGCTTGCTACTATTTTCTAATAATAAGTGGTTGTGGGAAAGTATTACTTAGTATTCTTTCAGTTTTCAAAATATAGTGAAAGCCTACAACTAAGAGTGTGAACTTCAAAGAAGTTACACTGTAAGCATAAAACACAGGGGGCTTACTGGCGTTGCAACAAATTTTTGCAAAATTTCCCCTCTTTTTTCCCTGCCTCTTTTGTTTCTCTCTCTCACAAAAATATATTCTTTTTCCAATTATAAGAGCTGCTATGAAAAAATGATTTAGAGTTACCACTTTATATTCCCCAAGATAGGGCTGAATGAAGCTTTTAATTTCTCTAACTTCTACAACTTCTTTGTCTTAGAGGGAAAGAGAGGAATCAAACCACCCTGATCACATGTCTGTGATGTGAAAAGATTCAGTTCTATTTCTGATGAACTTTTATAATTCTTTCTGCAGAGGGATCTGCTTCTCTCAGAGCCAGAATGGAAACCTACCAGTGGCTTGTGTACTTCATATAGGTAGGAGGGTTGGATAAATTTCCCTAAAACTTTTCTGTGTCCATTGGAAAACTTTATATTTAACTCTTTAGATGATGTTAAGAAACTTCCTGCCAGATTATTTATTCAAAATTGAAATTCTGGCAAATGAACTGTTTGTCAAGATTGCTTGTTGATAGTTCACATCTTAAGTAAATTTTCATAAACTGATGAGTAAATTAGTATGCAAAAAACCCCAGACCACTGGATTTAAATTTAAAAAAAGGTAAGATTTAATAGTAGAAATAGTAATCTTAAAGTTATAATATGTAATCAAGGCATAAAATCATGCACAGAAAGCTATACACTCAGTCCAAAGAGTTATAATGCGACATTTCAAGCACTGAATCCCTTCTATGGATTAAACATAAAATGCAAACATGAATTTATTTTTGAGTAAGCCATCAACACAATGTTTGAAATAATGCATACATTCAAGAAATCCATAGTGAAATAATAACAAGGTAAAAAATTCATGTATCTTTTCCACTTGCAAGAAGAGTTTGTTGCTCAGAGGGAGAATCAGCCACAGAATTACCAGCAAAGTGAAAGAAAGCTTCAGCAGCCTTCACTAGCAGTGGCTAGCAAAATGCAGACTCCTACATTACCTGATGTGGTTGCAGTAACCTGCATTTAAGCAAGGGGTGCTTCCATCCATTCAAGGACCAGTTCAAATTTAATATATCTGTCTGTCTGTCTATCTATCTATCTATCTATCTATCTATCTATCTATCTATCTATCTATCTATCTATCTATCTTAACAGGTAGTTGAAGACCCTCAGAGCCATGCACTAACTGCAGTATTAGAAAAGAGTGAAGTTCATAGCCCCTAGCCAAGATTACAGTAATGCACCATATAAAATCAGAGTGAGAAGAGACAGATGATACAGAGCTTGGTCATAAGTCAAAGGGAATCAGTGACAGAACATCTGCAGGCTTCAGGGTGTTGGGATTGAAACCAAACATCTAATCTCAAGACTGATCCTCACGTTACCAGTAAATTTGGACAAGGTATTTCTATTTTTATAGACTTAATTTCTTTCTGAAATGGTTGTGAGGCTTCAGTTAGTGTTTCAGAAGAGTGCCAAAACCTTAAATGAAAATACAAACAATTATTATTGTTATCAGCAAAACAAAAATATGTGCTTTTTACCTTAATTGAAAACAAGCAGCAGCAAGATGAGGATATATATCAAGTGCTCTTAAACTTCTGACTTGCAAATTCAATTAGAGAGATATTGCAGGAGTATAGATGAAATATGTAAGAGTACCGAGGAAAAGCAATAAAGCATCCAAAACCACCCAAATGTCTGTCATATGAAAACTTCCCCCGTCCTCACCCCCAAAAACCCACAGGTACTGAATATATTGGCAAAACAAAGAGAGAAGTTTCTTTCAAAGCAAGCCTGTGCTTGGAAAAATAAAACCATTCAGGGAATCTCAATGAATAATAATATGACTACTTATCACTTACATAATGAAGGAAACATTTTTGCCAAGGGCTCAGTGCTAGTGCAATTTAGCAAAAATTGTGGGTGAAGAAAAAGGAGTACTGTCAACATGCGTATCAAAAAGTTATTTGATTTTATACTGGGATATTAAAAATTTCCCTTTCTGTGTCTGGATCACCTATATTTCGAGCTCCATGAGAGTGTTTTAGCAAGAGCTAATTAATCCTTCCGGTTGTTCAAATATGTATATATACATAACTGCACCTTTTTGCATAATTTTAGCCTTACCATTTTTGCAAATTAGAAATCATTTACTCAGACAGTTTAAGCCAAAAGGACATTTTAATTGAATTGGCATTAGAATTGGATTTTACAATTGTATTTTACAGTAGTATTGACCTTGGGGAAAGCATTCTCTGCACTTTAAATTCTTAGAATTTAAGAAAATTCTGTGTTATTCAGAACTGACCTTATATACTGAAATGACAGTTTTCTATAAATTCTTCTGTATTCCCAAACCATCTCTTTTCAAACATGTTTTTAGCTGGCCTCACAAAAGTTTTAAGTACAAAAAACAAAATATTCTTTGGCCAATAAGTTTTATCACAAACATAATTTTGCCAAGTATTTTCATGCAGGCAAAAGTACAAGTCCTTCTGTCCACAAACTGCAGCATAATAAAAAAAATCAAAGCTATTTTTATACAGATCAATTCTCCCTATATATTAATAATAGAATTTTTTAAATTAATTCCAAAAGTTAACTTAAAAATATAGCTCTAATACATGTAATTAGATATAGTGTAACATAAGTCTATAAAGCTACACTGATGTGAGCTAAAGTCACTGGTGCTTTCCTAACATTTTCTGACAGCTATATAATAAAAGGCATGTATAATAATAACATTTAATTTTTTTAATAGGGTTAAATTCTCTCTATGTTAATGAAATCCTGAAAAATGTGATGTATTTCAATTTCACATGAAGAGAGGTTGGTTTATCCATGATAACGTTGTATAAGCCAAAAGGATTCCATCTACAGCTGTTGAATAGCGTATGTAAAAGACAGGATGTGGGAACAGTCAAGTCCATTGTACCCTATATTGATGCCCCCCTTTGGCAATTTTACTATAGAAATCAAGAATTAGTGTGCCTGAAAATAATTACCCTCTCCTCACTAGAGACAGTCCTTCTGTACTGGGATAATACTATGTGGACAATGGCTGTGGGACTGCTTTTGTCATGCTCCTCATGCAATCTGTATTTGACTGACAAACAAAGACTTTCAAGGGCAGAAGTTCAGGTTTTTACAAGTGCTAGTTGTAAACCCACAAGGTAAAATCCTCTTCTCATAAGTGTCAAGATCCTCTGTTCTCCCTCAGGTATGAGCCATCTCAGAAGGTGGGTAGCAGAGAATAATGACTACGAAAGCACTGATGTAGCTTTGAGATGAGACTTTTACTGTGAGAACACTCAGTTCATTTAAGCAGAAAAGGACTCATTATCCTGTCTTCTGTGACAAAACTTTAAAGGCTAATTTTGTTTCGGTCCTTTTGTCTGCCTGTGAAAAACTAACCATTTGCTATGAGAGCAAACTATCCTGTTTGCTCTCATTTGCCTGAACAGAGTAATTTCAGGATTTGTGTTTCCTGATTTTAACAACAAGTAGACCTTTGGGCATTGCTGAAGCAGTTTGGATTTTTACAGCTAAACCTTCATACTTCCAGGAGTGAGGAAAAAACCAACTACCCAGTATCTTCCCCCATGTGGGGGTTTGCTCAAGCTCACTGCTATTACAACCTTCCCTGCCCTGATGCATGTGTTCTAAATCTGCTTTTTCTACTTCTGAAAGGGCAGAGTGTGAGAGTGAGTTCTTAAGGAAGGTGTAGGATCCAAACCCAGGTACAAGTCTTGAAGTTGCCTGCAGGCACATGCAACCTGGGTGCTTTGCCTCACCTGTGCTCCACAAATCCTCTCCAACACTCCACGACAAAGTTCAGCAGGCAGAGCAGAAGGCTCAGAAGCTACTCTTTGTCCCAGGATGTGAGCAGGCACTTTTTCAACAGAGTCCATGGAGTTTGTCAGTCAAGAAAGTCTCAATGGTTCTGAAAGAGGTCTATCCCCAGAGTCACCAAGGCAGGTAAAAAAAAAAAAAAAAAAAGTTTTATGTCTCTGCCAGTTTGTCTCTCCCTGACTTCAGACACAGACGCTCCTTTGATCTTTTTAAATGCTGGAATATTTTGGCAATCTCTTCTGGCTCCAACAGGAACAGCAACTGCATGTCTTGGCAGGCACACTCTGGACCGAGTGACCAAAGATGCAGAACAGAGCTCTCTCTGGGAAGAGGTGCAGGCATTGGAGCCAATGTCATGTTTTTGCTGGGATGTGGGAAAGAGAACAGGTATAACTTATGCTAGCTTAGACTCTTTCAGACCTCAAGTCCTATTCATTTGGATATTTTTTGAAAATTTTTAGCATCTGTCCCTGGGCTCTATTTTTCAAATTTACTTACAGTTGAGCCCTGGAATAAGCAGGTAGATTTCAAAAAAGCTCAAACTCTTGGACTGAATTCTTCTGAAATTCTGGCTGCATTTGTGGGTGATGAGTATTTGCAGATCTTGCTCCAAGAGCCTTTGAAAAATGAGTGGCTCTTGCAGTGGAATAACAACTGAGATTCCTTTTTGCACATATAAGGAACAGTACAGACAGATACTGTCTGAAACCTTTCCTTTCTCATCCTGTCAATGCCTTGACTCAAAAGTAATATGAAACTTGGTCTATCTGTGGTTTATTTCATCCACTAAAGCAAGCAATATTTAAGATGGTTTGCTCAGATAGGATCTGAGCTGTTAGCTCAAAGCCTCTTGGGAACTTAAGTGCCTTTTTTGTTCTGTTCTGTAAACACATGCATGAGAAAACTCCTGGAGGAGTAACTTGTAAGATACCCATGAATCATCATTTTGGTCTTGTCTGGGTCAATAAAAAACTTCTGAGATATCTACTAATATGCTGAAAAACCTGTTAGTTGAAGATAGTAATTTTAGTGTCCCCTCTGGGTACTCTTCTCATTCTTTGAAGGAAGGGAATCATTCACACAGGAAGATATTAACAAAAATGAGAGACGAATAAATGCACCTGTCAGTGTTCAGCAACAGCTGAAATTAATTCACAAATCCAAACAATCTGTAGAAAACTGAACACAATTACATAAGAAATTAAGTTATACAGTTGCCATGACCTTTAATCAATCATTCCAGCTGTTAATGTTAATTTTGTGATCTGAAAATCATAGTTCTATTTGCATTTTAATGGCTGTTAAATGAGAGTCATCAGGAAGAAATAGTGACAGCTTGGCCTTTTGATACCAAGTTCTTCCTTCTTAATGTGATTTGGAAGATTTGGAATTCCTCTTCAGAAGGGATTTTGTTTCAAACCACAGCAGGCACATGGAGCCAATTTTGCAGAGGGAAAACTGGCAATTCAAAAGCTAAATACCTTTTTTAATCCATCTGTATCTATGAAAAGATCATAAAAAAACAGGTGAAAAAGCTGTAATGGCAACTTCATTACGCTCAGACTAACAAAACCTCTATTGTCTTTTGAAGCCCTTTTCACAGATATATGCTGGTTTAATATTTCTTCCGTGAGTGGGGATATGTGTACTTAATGAACAGAACTTTCTGTCAAGTAGTCAGTGAAATAAGACCCAGAAAATTCAAGAAAACCACTGAATAACCATGAATTTCAGGATTAGTTCAATTAGTTTATTCTACATTTACCTGACCAAAGTGTTGCATACAGGACTGCCTTACAACATAAGTACCATTCGCTGGCATATTTTGCAGGTAATGATGTTAGTGGTATTGCATTAGATCAAAACTCTAATTAAATCCAATTCCCCTTCTGGAGTAACTGTCAACTTGTTGATTGCTTTAATTATTAATAAGATCTAAATGTCTTCCAACCTCTTGTGCTAGTATCTTCCATTTTATCATTAATATGATTTCTTATTAATAGGAAGACTTTCATTGTTACATGACAATTTATTTGTATGCGAAGTGCACAGTTCTGATTAAAATGTGATGTTTTAAAATCTTCATCTAAATATCCTAGGAGACAGTTACCAAGTGAATCCTCTTTGCTTAAAAAAGGAGGTTTTGGAACTACACATTCAGAAAAGGAAGCGGTAAGCTGCAGACAGATTTCAGAAACTGGAACGCAAAGTCAGTATTAACAATGGAAGAAGAAAATGGTTTCACTCTATCCGAACTCCTTCTTATTTAAAGCAGGTAAATTGTAAGAGGAAGAGAGTTTCAGCAGATGTTTCAGGCTGAGTTTCATAAAGGACTGAATAGCAATAGGGAAGAGGAACATTGATAAATGCCCTGCCTTTTATCACACAAGTAGGACTTCTGTCCATAAAGGAAGTCTAATTTGAATGCAATGAACAGCATACCTTCTTCTTTCCCCAAGCACACAACCTATGCATTTTCTGCTTCTACATGACTTGTACAAACTTGTTAAGGTGGTATGCATGCCAGTGGCTCTGAACTCTGGATTCAGAGCACTGACCGATGCAGGAAATTGTCAGAGGGCAGAAGGACTCCCCTCCTCATTGTGACAAGCCCTGCCCTCATGCAGACATACTGTTTTTATGCAGCCATACTGTTGCTATCCCAACTTCCCATTTTAAAAGCTAACCCGAAAAGAAGGCTTGGCTGAAATGCAAATCAAAAGTAACAGTGTCAGGATGTCCATGTTCTGGTTCTGCAGGATTTCAGGAAGTTTGCTTCCTTAGAAAGGTAAGGATTTTTCTCTCTGGCCAGTAAAGTTCCAGCCTGTAGTAGGGCTTTGCACAATGTCAGTGCAGCCATGTGTGTGAGTGCATGCATGTGTGCAAGTGTGTAAGTAAGCAGCAGCATGCAGTGCAGGAATGGGAGCAGACACCCCCAGTCTGAAATCCTGGTTCCACAGAACTCACTGGGAGCTTTGCTCCCACTCTTGCTGGAATCAGGCTGTCACCCTGCAATCTGAAGTCCTTGAGGCCTTTAGACAAAGAATGGGTGAAGTGTGGGGCTCTGAGGGCTTCTTCATGCTGGACAGAGTTAAGAACATTTGATGTGAAATGTCTCTCTTTGTCATATTTAAGTAGAAGAGAGAAATCTCCAAAGCTTTGGCGGTTGATTTGGCCAGATGTTCAGAAGGTCTATGGCTAATTCTATCGCTCTTCTCTGGACCTCTTCAGTTAAGTCATCAGGTCACAGATCTCCTGAGCACAAACTCTTTCATATAGTTTTTGTAGTAATTTCAATTCGGATGAGGTTAGAAATAAGAACAATTTTTTCCCCAGGTACCTTAGAGTTTTTGTGCACATCAAGTAAATAAACATTGGATAATAAACATTCTTCAAGAAGAATGGCAGTGAAATGGATTCATCCAGATTCTTTGCTGAAGAATCATGTTTCTCCTTTTTTCCCAGCCATACACTTCTGTCATTAATTTCCATTGCTGGATTAAAGGCATTAAAGAAATCCCAACAGAGTGATTACTTATTATTTTCCACCTGTTGATAATCCTTGGCATTTAAAATGTCACTGTTTTATTTTTGAGACGGAGCTTTCTCAGGAAACCCTCTATGTGGTGTTTATCATGCAATACATATCATGTTCCTGAACAAACCTCAGGAATCAAGCTGGCAGATTATCCAGGAGAACAGACAAATCTCAAAGGTATCTTTACAGCTATATTGCAGGTCACAAGCTCACTGCAAATGGGACCCATTTTGTTGCTCAGAAATTGCTGAATTGCAGGAAATGTCTGCATTAATATCCTAAACAAATATATTCTTCCTATTATTCTTGATCATTTCTTACTTGTATTGCCCTTTTAAAATATAGATAATTTAGCACTAAACTGAAATGGTTTCCATAAATCAGACCCTAGGGTACTGTAGGGTTGGTTTTGGTTTGCCTGTTTTATTTTTTCCCCCTCCAGGTAGTCATGGCTTTAAGTCACTTAAGTCACTTTTTCCCTGATTTTTTTTTTCTTTTTTTTTCTGAAACCATCAGAATTGCTACCTGCCCCTTTCAGACAGATTAGAGTTTAGGAAAAAAATACTGTTCAAAATATTTTTATCCTGATTGAAGATATTTATAACACTTGATAATCAGATTTTTTTTTTTTACGATGATGTAGCCTGGAGACTAGCACATGATGCTGGCTGAAAAGTCCTTCTGCAAAACTAAGCCTAATTTTGATTTCCTTTTTGAAAGCTTACCAGAAGCCATGATAGATGGTGCAGAGTTTTGGTGTCATGTACCTTCCTCCTCTTCATGAATATGCTCTTTTTTTTCCTTCAGAAAACTCTAGCAACCTTGTTTCATCTAATCATAAGTGTTTTTTAGAAGTCTTACATCATTAAGATGTACTGGTAAGAGATGTGAAAAGGAGTGCAATTTCTATCCTGCTACTCAGATTGTCATCAGTTACACTAAAATACACTTAAAGGCCATCTGGCTCATGGAAGACAGTTCTCATACAAATAGGTGTATGCCAAAAGGTTTATGAATACAAAGATAAGTAAGAAGACTGTTGAGACTGAAGGAGAAGACTCTTGGTAAAACACTGACTATTGGGGGCTTTAATGTGACAGAAGAACTGTGTTTCCTCATATCCCCTTAGGGAAGACAAGCTCATAATAGTCTTGATTCCATGGTAGGAGAGGAGAGATTTGGGGATGGTAAACTTCTGGTCAGGCAGGACCTGGAGTGGGATGATGGGAAAGAGTGAATAGCATGCCCCAGGTGACTCAAAATGTGGAAGAGTGGCATCATAGTCAAACCTCGAGGGCAGCATTGCTGAAACTGCTGACCTTACCTCCAGAGAGACAAGAACCGGCCTTTTGGCTCTCGGCAGCTGCCTCCAAAACTGCTTTGGCAAGTCTCTGTTGCAGGTCTGCTGGATTCATTGCTCCTCAGCCCCCCACCCTCCCAGTTTTTCCCAAGAGGTCCCCTTGGGCTCCCAGCAGGGATTATTTACAAAATTATTAACATCATCTTTAATGGTAACTATGAAAAAAGGGTGAATGTCAGACATTTAACCTGAACCATGCTACCACATCCCCCAAAGAGGAGGTAACCATTTCCTTAGCTGCTCGGTGGAAGAATTGATCAGGTCTTGTTTAAGTAGTAAGTTTGGAATAGTTTTTGGTGTCCTGCTTGAATGACTTTCCAGATAGTAGGATTTCTCATTTGCTTTAGGAATTAATCTTTGAAGATGGGTCTGGAATATGAGGCTTTGTAGACTTAATGGTAGTAGAAAAAACTCTGAAGAATGTAATAAAGTGAACGAACAATAAAGTAAATGGCAGTCAAATAAGTGACATAAATCTTCAAAGAGAAAAGATGTCTCGGCAGAGAACCAAATTTAATGGAGCAAAGAAATTTATCAAGAATTTAAACAGAATCGGCAGGAAAGAAGGTTAAAGTCAACTAATCAATAAACATTTAGAAAGTTGCCATTTCCCCAAGTCTCCTAACACTCACAAAGTCCTAATCCCAGCTTCTAAAACTGTATAGCATAGCTGAGGTTGCAGGACAAAACAGTATATCTGGCCTGGTGCTGGCAGACTGAAACAAAGTTCTCTATATTTTCTTCATCCATAGGACCTACAAGTAGCTTAAGTTGATTTACCAGGGTTGAACTTCTGACAGAATAGCCCTGGAGGCTATAAAACAAAGTTTGCACTGTTAGTCAAAGAACTGCATTTAATAACTAAGAATGTAGATGATTTCAGCTAAAGATATATTTTAAGTAGCTTTCCTGCTTTTGGTTTTAGACTAATGGATAGTTTAGTTGCACAAAACTGTGTAATAAATATAACTCTGCATTACATGAAGCACTATTAATAAGTTGCTTCTAGTGACAATGTTATTGCTCCTTATATATGAGAACATACTGCAAGTGTCAAGGTAATTTCTCAAAGCAATGTTCAGAATATTTACTGATAATCGAGACAGGATTATTATTTCAGATGGGAAAAATCAGAAACAGTCTCTCTTCTGAATTTTATATGACTGGTAATAAAGAGGTTAACAGAAATTCTCCATCACTGCAGAAGTATTTAGAGCGAGGTGCAGTTTTACCAGCACAAGAATAAGTAAAATCCATTTTAGACTAGGCTAACATACAGCACACTGTATGGAATTGGAAACTTTTGCAGTATGACTGTGTTCCTGTTATACAACCTGAAACATAAATTGACAGCTTTAGGAGGAGCTTTTCATTCATTGGCATAATGGTTCAATGTGCTATGGAAATAACTTAGATTCATTTATATTCAAGGACTTTGGAAGGACTTTTATGTAGAAAGGTACTCAGATGCAAATTTTCAGCATATCTAAATTCACTTGACATATTTTTCTCTTAAAATGAATTATCAAACACTAGGATAATATTATGGGGAAAAATGCATGTTTTAACCAGAAACAGTAATCTTATCATGGGGTGGTATACACATATGTCCTATTACAATGAAAAAGTCAGGTATTTTCTGTACTTATTTTGCATATATCCAAGAATATGTGTGTGTTTCCTTGTACATTCAATATTTAAAATTTCAGCAGGACAGTAACAAATAGCTCCAGACCTAAGTCTGAGAGTAGCCCATTGACAGTCAACTTCTGAAAGTGATCTGAAATCCAAGTGTAGATGTAGACCATCCTGAGAGCTGCTGTATCTTGTGAGGAAGTGGGGCAGAATTCAGCATCCAAAGCAGAAGCCATAAAAGATTGCTTTGCTGGAAGATGAGTGGGTGCTGATTAACATGCTCTCTGAACTGTCTTTATTATTGCCATTGTGTGATGCCCAGAAGAGGACGGTGGTCAGTGACAAAGCCACTTAGATCAAAAGATCCAGACTGTTTTCAGCTGTAAAAAATCAGTGGAATGCTGATTCTCTGTTTGACCCTTATGCTTCACAGCCATCAGGAAGCATTGGAGCCCAGAGGTTCCTCCTCTCAGTCTCCATCAACACAATTCTGTCCTTTCATTCACTCAGAAACCTTAGGAGGTAACCACTGTCCTCTTGGATCTTTCATGTTAGAGACCACAGAAAACATATAAATAAGCAAATCTACCTTTAGCGAAGTCTAGGGCCTTAATTTTTTTCACTAGGAAGTCTTCAAGAAATATTGGCACACGTGTCTAGTGAAGATATCTCCTTTTCATAAGAACAAGCTTCTGGTCAGGCAACCCACTAAAACCATCATAGGACACAAAACAATTTGATGATAGGCCATAGGACTTACCCCACCACCAACTATCATCCACTCATTTATCATGGCCTTGAATCCACAGTCTGGATTATCTAAAAGTCTCCCGGAGATTTCTGAGGGCTTGCTAATTGTTGATGTTTGTGTACATTTATAGAAGACTCCGGTGAATCTGTGAAGTTAATTAAAGGCAAATGGGTCTTTATTTAAAGAAGTGAAAAATGTAAATGTGAAGTTGGGGATCTTTTTCAGTCAAGTGAGCAGAGATCAGAGAAGAAGGGAGGGAAACATAATAAGGCTCTGGAAATCCCACTGCAGAAGAGCTAACTTGGACAGAAGAAATGAATGAATTCTGAATTTCTCTCTCCTGAATGCTTAAATATTTTCAATGTGAGTCTAAAATAAACCTTTAAATGAAACTTTAAAATGCCACTGAGTAGTTCAAGGAAGTTCCTGTGAATATAATAGACCACAGCTAGGACCCAAAGTGTCAAATTCAATCCAGGGGCCTGTGCTGTCACCACTGCAGCTTAAAGGGAAGTAATGTCCCTCAGGCACTAATTGTGTCTTGATCATACCCTACCTACTCAGTACCAGCCAGCAACAACCAACACGTAGGTGGTCAAGGAAGCAGATGTGGGTATCACTTTGAAAGATTGCCTTTTTGACAGCTCAATAGCCTATCCAGGAACCTCCAAAACACCATTTTCTGTGGATGTCATAATGACTCAGGTTCCTGGGAAGTCATATAGACCCTGTTTATCCCAGCAGCACGGAAGATGTGTGTAGAGCCAACAAGTTCTCACTCACCTGCCATGTTTATTCTTGCTCTGCTTGTGCTGCTCAGGCTAAATCACAGGCACACGTCACAAATCCTCTGGGATTCACAAACTGCAAAATTTAAACACTGTAGGTTCAATGCGCCTCTGCTGAGGAGGCAGCCTTTCTGATCTCTTTTGTGCAGGCAGCAGCAAAAGTGGAAGGATGTGAGTAAAGGAAAGCCTTTTTCTCCCAAAACTGGGTTGGTTGACTCAATTCCATGGTCTTCCACTCAGGTCTGTCCTACCATCTTTTCCCTCTAATGATTAGTCCCTGATCCCTCTCTACTGAGCTGCCTTGAGGCTCCCTGCCAGCTCCCCCATTGCTTGCTTATGCAGGATGGAGGCTTTACACACTTTCCACAGTTTCCCAGGGGATGCTTCTAACCCCAAGTGGTTTACAGCTGAATGTGTATTTGCAAATTGATAATTTTGCGTCATGCTGCTTAGCCCTGGGCAGTGTTGTATTAGGGATTAATTCCTCCATGGGGCTCCTAAGCAGAAACTACAAAGACTGGAAATAGAGCAGAGAGCTGATGCTGGCAGCCTCAGAGGTAGCTGCTGGCAGCCCAGAGCAGCAGGGAGGACTCAGGGTCCTGGGATGTGATGCACAAGCTGCTGCAGCCAGCTGAGATATTCACTTTGTTCCCATTCACCGCCTAATGAAAGGAAGAGTCTGACCTCTGGGACTGGAGCCTCTCCGAGGATTACAAGGAGCCACACTGTACTCTCAGAGCTTTACTCTCAGTGGAGTAGCGAGCGGAGCCAAGTGTGCCATGCACGGCATTCAGCCTCAGCAGGAAAGCACATCTATTGGCATTGCCCTGCACTGACAGAGCATTCACCAGCTTTGCTGTCAGGAAACCTCCCAAAACTTTCTACTGGGGGCACAGGCAACTCTTCCCTGCCAGCTGTGGAGCTGCTCTCCTATGGCAGTTATCACGCCTCAGGGCTGCAGTGAAGAAAAAATAACTAGAGAGGGGAAAGGCATAGTCTAAAGAGAAGACCAACAAGGAGGGAGTAAAAGATGGAGGATACTAGGAAGCAAAAATGTAGTTCAGCCTTAGAATGTCACATTTTTATGGAGCAGTGCTGGAAGAAGAGCAAGTGAATAGTTCATGTGTAAATAATAGCTGGGTAGTTATTGTGCTAAAGGACTTGGAAATTCTCACTGATGAGAGGAAGTCTGATGTAGCTGTCATTTCAGGGCATTAACAGGGCGATTCATGTGCATGGAATCTAAAATCAGTGTGTAGTTCTAGCAGGAAGGACTGAGGGGGAGGGATGGCACCCTGCACTACCCCCTTTACAATGATCTGTAGCTGGAGGAGTGTGAAAACATGCAAATTATAAACTCCAGAAAGGATGTTGGGAGAGCGAGGAGTAATGAAGTGATGAGATCTGCTACAAAACACTAAATCAAACCAGAAAGTAGGATGAATTACTCCTAAAGCATCTGTCTGCACTGAAGGATAAAAACTGCATTATTATAGAGAACTTAAGTATGGAGGATCTCACGCAACTGAGAGTAAAACATTACAAGTTTTAGAGATTGAATTTTTCTTTCTTTCCACGAAAGGAGGTTGCATGTGATAGCAATCTCCTTTTGGAGACTCAATCTGACATTAATACTAGGACTACAAGTTTTTGATCACTTAAGGCTTATTTGATCTGGTTACATTCATTATGGACAAAGGATAATTCTAACTAATAATATTTCTATTTGAAGCTTCATAGAACTGAACTTCTCATCTTTAATGGATATTAAAGATATTTTGACCAGAAGGTGAATAGAAGGCAGAAAAAAATGCGTGAAAATCAGGAGCTGTTTAAGAAGTTTGCTAGATGGGCAAGAAGCCATGGCCTAGAGTCAAGAACAGGGACAACTTTGGCAGAAAGCTCAGGGTAGTTTAGAGAAGAAGCCCATGACAACGGATTTCTTAATGCACAAAGGGCTATAAAGGGACGGTGAACTGTTGCACAGAGACAACCACAGCATATGGCTTCTAGCACAGCACATGGATGTCCTTGGATATTGGCAATTTTTCTACCGCTCATCAGGCCTTTCAGAGGGAACTGCTGCAAAGTCCATCCTCTAGGAGGATGACCCTGGCTGAAGGACATGGATAACCCATGATGCAGCAGTGCTGGGCTGGCCTCAGAAAGTTAGCAGTTGCTTTCAGCCTGACACAAAAATTCTGACGCTGGGAAAAACAAGTATCTTTGGTATCGCTTGAGAAACTACACTTTCCTCTTGGTGAACGATGAGCCTGTGTTAGAAACAAAGGATATTTTAGCCGGGGGAAAGTAACTTACATTTAGGGAAAAAAAAAAAAACCCAAACCCATTAAAAAAAAACCCCAAACCCCCAAACAAACAAACAAACAAACCCAAACAAAAACCAAAAACAAACAAACAAACAAACAAACAAAAAAGAGCCAATCCAACAGCAGTGGCAAATCAGGGAGTCCTCACAATTCAGCCGTACAAATAACACGTGAAATACCTGATTACAGACTAACCTCCGGTAGTCTTTTGTCTCACTCTTCTCATGTGCCTTACTGCTCAACAAATGACTGTCCTTTCACAGGATGCTTTCCTCCATCCTTTGGTTTGTTGAAGCCCCACTCCGGGTCTAGCATCACTAGCTGACAAGGTCCAGAATGTGAACTCAGGCAGGTGCTGCTCCAGCTCTGAGGAGAAATTAGGTTGTGTTTCCGCGACAAGGCCCCTATGCCATTTTTCCCTGAGTGACGGTTTTCCAGGTGACTCTAGAGGCTCTCTTCTGCCAGCCTGGCCCGCTCCCGCAGGCCAAGCGTCCGGCAGCCACCCACCGCCACCACCCGGGGCGGCCTCAGCCNAAGCGCCACAAACACGCGTGTTCGCGGTGCATCCAGAGCAGAGGCAGGATTCCCGCATCCTCCCGACGTAGCGTTGGATAGGGGGTTTAAGGTACAGGGAGTCCCTGCGCCCTGCTCCTTGCCTCTGGGGTGGAAACCGCGGGGCGCTGATTTGTGTAAGCTTCTGTACGCTCAGGAATAGTTCTCTTTTTTTCTCTCTTTTCTTAGAGAGGAAATTGATCCTTCTATGGGTTTTTTTTTTTTTTTTTTTTTTTTTTTTTTT
>VWZN01013660.1:99161-244480 GCA_013396955.1 Regulus satrapa
TGTTTTTTTGTTTTTTTGTTTTTTTTTTTTGAGACTTTTTAAACCCCGAATTCACAAACGTTACAATTTAGGCATGAGTACAGTGACGTGAAAATAAGTTCGGGCCTCTTTTTGGAGATGGAAAAATCATCACATTCCATTAGAACTTGTTTCAGATGTACTTGCTCACTTTTAAAAGATTTTGCTTGTTTGAATGCTCTATGATACGTGTTAGTTGGCAAGAGTGATAGGAGGAAAACAAGTGACGTTTTGAATGATTGCAAGGGAATTCTCATCAAAGGTAATTTTGGGATTAAAGAGCATTAGAACTGGCATTAGAATGCTCTTTCTATAAGAATGCCATCTAATCAGGCAACAGAAAACTATCATCTGATACGCGCTATCAATCAATATTAACCAATACAGCTCAAGAAAGAATGTTGAATGCTGCCATAAATTTCTCTGAGCAAACTATAAATCAAGAATATATGCTTGAATTATATGGCAAATGGATTCTAGCAATGAATTGCATTGAGGTGAAAAAAATTTTATAAGTGTGCCAACACTTCACAAAACAAGAGCTAAATTCATGTGGTCATTGTGAAAAACACTGCTCTTAATTTTCTGTAACTAGTTTTGCAAGTACAATTATATTTTCTAAAACATAATGTCCATTTTTGTAGACAAGTAATTTTGATTTGATGGGATTAAGCTGAAAGCCCTTTGTTGTTTTAAAAATGATTGCCGTGTGCATGGTGATGTTGCAGAGCTCAGGTTGTTGAATTGTTGAATGCAATTTGCATGAATATTAATATGACAATACATACTGATGGTCACGTGGGTCTAGAAATAGTCACCTCATATAGACAGGAAAAATGGAACATAGAAATTATATCCAGCATTCATAAAATGGACATAACACTGACAGGCTTTCAAGACCCTATAAGAAGTGCTTCTGATGCCAAAAAGTGTGCTTGAAGATCACAGCCTTGTTCCTAGTCAGCTTGCTGCATACCCAACATCTGTGCTAGACTCTCTGTCCAGCACATGGAAAGATGTGTCTGCCTCGAGGGGGAATCCAAGGAGTCTCTGTGTCTCTCTTCCCTACTGTGAGAAGGTTAAGACAGGCAACAGCTAACACTACCAAATAGTGCACGTGTCTGAAGAATGTTTGTCCCATAGAAGCCTTCAGGAAGGCTCCATGCATATGGGAATGCTCTTCCTTTCTGGAGTTAGGCTAATGTGAAAAAGACATGTAAGCTTCTGAATAGCAGGATGCTCTGGGTACCTTGGTCCCAAGCTCTTCTTGGGTACTGACTAATAAATACTTCATACATAACTGAGATCTTAGACTGTGTATTTTCTGCTTTCAAAGAAGAGCTGAATCATATGAAGAGAACATCAAGTTCCACCTTTCCCTCTCCCATTTCCAACAAGCATTTGATTATTCTATACAGAACAGAACTTGCCCAGAGCAGAGTTAGTCCAAACCTGGCTTGGGAAACAGTCCAAACAGCCAGAGTTAGGGCATCCTTGAGCCTGTCAGGGAGTGGAGGGTGTAAATCCTTTCTGGTACAGGTGAGTGATAGCAACAACTCAGTTGAGTCCCTAGTAGAAAATCCCTGGGGTACCTCCACTGCAGCAAGCCCTGCAGAAGAGCCCAGCACCTACTCTGGGGGTCCTGACTGTTCCTGTCTGAGTCAGGGTTGAGCCACTCACTGAGGCTGGGAGAGGCATCTCTGGATGAGTCAGAGTCAGATACTGGACCAGAAAAAGGTGATGTTTGAACTATAAAATAAACACAGCCTGCAGGTACTTTGGTGTAAAAGGAGCAGTGTTTACAAATACCTGCATTTTGGAAGCAGAATTGCAGCACTAGTGTGGAAGGAGCCCTCTGCTTTCTAGAATTTTTTTTTTTAAATTTTTTTTTTGTTGTTGTTCAAATATAGGGGTAATTTATAAATGGAAAGATGACCTTGATCTTACAACTAAAAACAAAGAGAAGAAGAAAGGGTGTGATGGTTAGGAATTCCATTTATACCTAGGTCAATACCCTTAGATTTTCCACAGATATTTCCAGACCTCAGGCAAGATGAGAAAAGCACATAGAGAACACTCAAACTCTTCTTATAGTCACTGAGTAGGTGAAAATGTTTATCAGAGGGAGCAAATCTGAGTATGTAAAGTTCCTTGTGCAGTCAAGGTGTCCTAGTTTTATTCCCACAAAAAAAGTTTACATATCAATCAGAGATGACATGTCCTCCCCCATCTTACTTTGGCTCTGCTAAATTGCTTCAGGGTATATCAGTACTGTTGTAGCTCTGCTGCAGGTGCTTGCTGTTAATAAATACACTAATAAATACATGGGGCTCTAAGGTCTTCTTAGCTAAATGAAACAAAGTTTTCAGAGAGAAAAAAAAAAACAAACTTCTTGGAAAGGTTTTGTCTGCATGGTGCTAGAACAGAACCTATTTAAGTTTTTCAAAAACAGAACCAATATTTTAAAAGCGGGTTTGAGACACCATGTTGAATGATTTTTCTGCACAAGTACTCTAATGGACACACAAAGTGATAGATCAGACTGTGAATATTTTATACAACATAAATTCATATGCAATTCATAGAAATTTTGGCCTGAGCAGTCTGAGAGAAAAAAAAAGTTGAAGAATATGTTTAGTGCAGGTATCTTGGGATGCAGCTGCAGATTGAGCTGCAGATTGAGCTCTGGGTGCCTGGAGCCCCAGGCAAGGGTCCGTAAACTGGTGCCAACCCTTTGCACAGCAAAGGGCACAAGGGACCAAGCACTCAGAGACATGGCAAGAGCTGAAGACTCAGCTGGAAGACCCGAGATTCCCTCCCACTAACTGTAAGGGTATAAAAGCCCAGGGATTCCCATGTTCAGGGTCCCTCCTCAGAGGCCTCAGCTTGAGCTTACACTGTTGCTGCACCATGTCTAAATTGTTTTAAAGACTGGGATGTCTAAGATATTGTTCTGGGAAACTGGGGTCGAACTGGCAAGGAATCCTGGTCTGCCTGTGAGTGTGGTGAGTACAAGGAGTCAAGCAGGGTGCCTGTCAGGTCACTGGGGCCGTGCAGGGACCTCAGGCCTAGCTCAGGTGGTGTGGGTGTGACTGCCAGCATCAGAGAGGTTTCCATAACAAAAATACAAAAGAAATTTTAGTTTATACTGAGAGAGAAATAGGCTGTGTTCCTCTGGTTGTGGGCCCCTCATATCAGGGTATCTGATCCTCTGTGTGTCCCTCATATCCTGCTGGGGGCAGCAGGCAACTCGCTCATATGAGCTCTGCACAAGGGCTGTGAAGAGAAGGGAATTCGCTCCAGATTGCTGCAACATAGGGGCTATCCCTCCTGGACTGGCATGGAAATCCTCTTCACTGCTCCCAGGATTGGTCCAATGTCTCTCTGCTTGTAGGGAAAGACAAAGTGGGGACTGATCTGAGATTATTTGAATTTCAACATAGCCTATGACTATTCCACATATCTGAGTTTGGATGTCAGTACTCTCAGAAGTACAGAGTGAGGTGAATTCTCAGGCTTCAGAAAATTTGGATATATCAAAAGTTACATAAATTTTTAAAATATTAAAGTACAGCATATAAACACATAGCACATAAAGTACAGCAGATAAAACTGAAACCATAGCTATCTGGCTGAGTCAGTCTGTTTTTCTGTACACACACATGGCAAATGCAGAGAAGACATTTGCTGTTAAGACAACACAGGAAAGCTGAGTCGCTAGACACTACAAAGATATTACTACATTTTCAATTCTGAAGCAAATTCTACCAACTGTAAGAGCTTTTAGAAAAAAAAAAAAAAGAATGAAAGCCCTAACAGTGAGCACCTATTAGCTCCTGAGATGAGGGCTTCAACACTGGTGCCATTTTAATTTGCCACCGTAAACAACATTGACAAGTGCCAGATGTGTATTGGTGTGCATATCTATTTCTCCTTGGCCCTCTCTGCATCTACTAAGAGAAGGAGAAGGGAAATTTTCAAGAGCCCACAGTCTACCACAATGTTTGAGTGAACCCAGAGAGAGCTAATTGTTTTAGGCATGTCACTTTCTGTGTGGGAATCATCACTGCAGTCTTTTATGGCTCTTCCATCACTGGACACCATGATGGGGATGGGAAAGTCTCCTGAATGACTGCTGTTGGATTTGTATTAGACTTGTTAAACATATAGGTCCCCTGTGTGATTATCCAGGTAAGATTTCAGGTGATCCTGATTTAAGCATCTCAATACAGAGCAGAGCATCCAGACTATTGCTGATATTTGGCTTTACGACTGCTTGTGATGGGCTTGCTCATTACTGCCTGTGCAGTGCCATTAGTGGGTAGAGTGTACTACTGACACAAAGGCACACTTGCCCTGAGGAGTCTGCAGTCAAAAGCAGACACCAGGACAGTGAAGGCTACAAATATTCAAAAGGTGCAGGAATGAGAGAATGAGGGCTATAACAACTGAAAGATTATGAGATATGCTTGTTATGTTCACCTTTTGCTAGTGCCTTGTTTTTTCAGTCTGTGCTGACACCTAACCTGAACGATCTTGCAAAAGAATCATGTTCTGAATTCATATAGCTTCTTGTGATAAGCTGTTGATGTGCTTCTGGTATTTTTAAGACACAGAGGAGACATGTCAGGGAAACAGAAGCCCGATTGCACTGCAGATAGAATATTCTAATCAGCCAGCAGCTTATCAGCACACTTACCAGCAGCAAATGCTTCACAAATCCCTGAGAATGCCATCTGAAAATCCCCATCATTACTGAGATAACTTTCTCGATAAGCCTCCTCAACAATATGAGCTATTGTTTATACTGAGAAGCATTGCTGAGGTTCAGTGGAAAGGTGTGCAGAGTTTTTCCCCCAGACAAATGAAGTGCTGGATTCATGGGTGAGAAGCAGACCTGCTGGCACTCACTGCTCATATTTTATTCAATGGTCACAGCAAATGACACCATTTCATTTTCCTTTCTATACTTCAAAAGAAAAACTTAAGCCTAAACCAGCTATTTTTATTTTTGATTAAATCTGTTTCCCCTCTCCAGATGGTACATGCAGGAGCACAACATTAACCCGAAACAAAAATGAGCAACCAGAAGCAAGTGTGCCATTAGCTCAGCTCAATGTCTGATGTGTTTATTTTCAGCGGATCTGTGAAGCAGGCTGACAAGCAGAATCTTTTGCTTCACATACCACTTATAGAGCTCCAGTAGAGCAGGCACCATATGAAACAGTCAGTGAAAAATAACTTCAGCAAGGCATGGCTATATTTTGGGATTGTTTTTTCTTTTTAGGCACAGATACAGTCAATCAAAACCTCTATCTATGAAAGAGACTCATCAGAGACAATATTAAGATAATTACATCGTAACTACAAATTGTCATAAGAGAGGTTTTATGACACAATTTAGCTCAATTTGATACTATTGACCTCAGAGTGGTTTATCAAGGCAGGAGAAATAAATTAAGAGACACAAGTGCTCAGAATGCAAATGGTGAGCTGTGTTTTCCAACTTCTTTGAGGTAAGGTGGGATACTTATAGTCACCAAAATTAAAAGTTCAGATTTTTAAGCTACTGATATTTTATGGCTTTGTCTATTGCAGAAAACCAGACCAGGGTATGGGTCTGCCTATTAGCCTGGGATTATCCATACTGGAATTTACATTACAAAGTCCTTGACATAGTTTTGACCTGTGTCAGTTATCCTCCCTCCAAGGTTTCAGACACAGCCCAGGGGCTGGCACAGGCTCAGGACCTGCCTGACTGCAGGTCAGACGTGACCCCCCATTTAGCAAAGAAATGTAGCCATACAAATAACAGTAGTGCTGTGCCAGTGGATCTTGGGCTGGGGAATGATTCCTGTTTACTAATATGGATGAGTCTTGTAATATCAGATAGAGAAGGAGCAGTGTTTGTCTTGTGTGCCAAAAGCAATGTTCCAGTAAATAGCATTGATAACTGAACTTTCTGGCTGTGTTAGAGCACTCCACTCTGGTAAAGCCTCTCAGCAGGCATGGCTAGTTATGAAATATTGCCTTCCTTTGGGCTAGTTCCTGAACTGGGTATGCAGGAGGATGTGACAAGGATGTGCACTCGGCAGATATGAGCCAGCTTGTACCCAGAGGTGGTGTAGGCATGCCATGGTGTTGCAGCTCATGGGAACAGCCTAAGCCTGTAAACGCTGACATCATCCCTGTGTGGAATTTTTAGTGTGGGTTTTTGCTGGCAGAAATGACTCTGTGGTGCAGCACCCACCAGCACGTTCTCCCCCGGGATTTATGTGCCAGCTTAACACATAAAGGGAGGTGACTTTTTTTAGGCGCTGCACACTGAAGAGCACAAGGGTGAGAGGGGGCTGTTCAAAGACTTCAGCTGCTATTGAAGTACAAGTATTAGATAACAGGAATTGCTATCAATGAAAATTAAATGAGCATCATCAACATGAAAGTCCAACTCACCTTGAGAAACAATCCCTCAAACACAGGCAAAACTGAAATGTCCTTTGCCGCCTACAACTTCATTAAGGTGACATTTTCCACAGTATGTACTTGGCAAACACAACTCAAACCCTTACTGAGTTCTCTGCTGCTTTCAAAATGTGGCACCTCTTGGGACCTGGAATCTGCTGACACAGACGTTATAAAAGACTTTTTGTAGGATTGATGGCAAATAAAATATTCTGCTGCTTATTGCAAGCTTTTTGACGGCATAATTATGGGTATCCTTGCTCCAGGCTTCATGACTGATTCCCACCTGACAGACAGCCTCATAGATTTTATGCATTCAACAAATGTGCTGGCACTCTCCTTCATATTTCAGAATAAATCCAGGAATGGAACAGTCATCAGGTGACTGCCTATTTTGAATCTGTTGTACAGCTTTTCACTTTCTTGTCTTTACCGTGTTGTTACGCTAAGTCTTGCTCTTGCCTCTCAGCTTTCTGAAACAAAAGTAAAGGGCTGTGTCACAAACATCAGAAACAAAAGACAAAAAGCATTGCTCCGCCAGGGTCCTGTGTGTGTACATTACTTTGAGCAATTCCACATTATTTTATTAAAGCTAGCTTAAAAGGGAGTGCAGAGAAACTAGAAAATCAGAGTCTTCTGTTCATGGGTGTTGAGCTCCTTAAACTTCCATTAGTTTTCTAAAGGTCTCAATTTCTTTTAGGTTCATGGTGCTCTGTGAACAAAAAGCACTTAAGAGAAACATACTGCTTTTTAAATGGTAGTGGCCAATGACAGACAATAACAATTCATGGAAGGACAAGGAAAGTTTTCTGTAAAAAGACAAGAGCACCTCTGAAAAAAATCAGGGCAGCCTGATTTTTCTGTGCTCATTTTAGCAGGATGTTCCAGAGTAGACTTTAAAATAAGTGTCCACTAATCTTGTTTCCAAGAAGGATTGGCATAATTTCTGATCATGCACACCATCTTTAGCTTTGACTCGAAGAACACTAAACTACTTTTCCTTTATCCTTCCTTTGTAACTTTAATTGTGCAGTAAAGCGTTCCTAGCTTCCTCATATGGTACTATGGCAGCAGTCAGTTTCCTACTGTACAAGTCTCTTCTTTTATCACATCTTCAGCTTTTCTTATCTTTCTATAGCTATTGAGTCTTGATATCACTCTCATTTGTTATAACCCCTAGCCTAGATTTTTAAAAATCCCTCTCTTTTCAAAACAAGCTTTACACCTTCTCATCATCACTTCTCAAAGGTTCCTTTCAGTGAAGCAAACAAATTTCAGTGCTAACATGCAAAGCGCAACTCTTCTCTTCCTGTGACCTTGTGCCAGCAGTTGAGATCCAAGGAAGTTGTACCAGTGTCACACAGGTGAGTCTAGCTCATTATATTTGTGGTCCCAAAGGCCTCCTTGCTATTTCTCTGAAGTGTGTATCCTCAGACATTTTTCTTGCTCCCACACACCATGGAACCCCATGGAGTGATCGCTTACCATGGGTACTGTTTAAAGTCAGCAGCTGAGAATACAATGAAGAGTAAAGGCTTTTCCTCTTCTGATCTTGTCCCCATTATAACTCATACCTTTACATTTGGGTTACTTCCTCATAGGTAATGTTAAAGCCTCATAATGGAGTGTGGGGTCCCAAACCCTTCTAGTAGAGGGTTTCAAAAATAGTGCCACTACACCAATATTACTTTTAATTTATTTGGCATACAAAAGACAAATATTGTAATTTTGCACCCTATGGCTGCAGAGAGCAGGGCTAGATGCCCTTAAATCACATCACAATTTATAATGTTGTTGTTAAGGGGGTGGAAATATCCAACTTTATTTTTGACCTTTCAGAAACCAATGGATAAGTGTCGTGGTTTTAAGCGACAGGTATCTGCTAGTCTCCCTTGAAAAAAAGAGATTGAAGGAAACAAACCTCCCTCCCTCCGGATTATTTTGATTTCAAAATTGATAGGCTTTCAGGCAGAGGTATGGGAATAAGGAATAACGGTTCTTTACTAATAAGTTTATCACGGCAAACAAGTAACAGCAACAGTAGCAGTGAAAAACCAACAGGGCTAGGGTTCTCCCCTCCGTTATAGTTACAGTCACAAGGGTGGGTTGATCCACGCAGCTGCAAGGGCGCTCTGGCTCGGAGGAGACACCAGACGAAAGGCGGCCCGGGCTCAGACCGGGAGCGGTGGAGTTCCCAAAGCTGGGCAAGGCGTACCCAGGGTTGTGGTCCGGATTGTCAAAAAAGCAGAGGGNGCTAAAGAACTGTCTGAATAAATGGCCTGGAGGTGACATGTAACATAGAATTCACAGTTCCAAGTTTATTTCTTTGCACTGTACTGTGAAGTGTTTGATAATGCAGCTGCCAACTCTCTTCCCATAAAGAACATTATTTAAGAGAGTTGTTGTCTAAGCATGGGCAGAAAGTCCTGAACTCATGTCTCCCTAGGGCTGTGGAGGAGTGCTCTCCCCATGCTATTCCACCCATGCTCATACAAACAAGGGCTGTAATAATCCCTCACCTTCATCCTGAAAGAGCACATCACTCCATGAGAATGAAAAGGAAGGAAGAGATTTCTTCTATTATCCTTAATTTTCCATGTTCTAATTTTACTTCACTTTTCTAATTGTTAGAAAAGATTTTTTTTTTTTTTTTTGCTAAAGAGAAGAAATTCACAGATACAGTAGGAGGATATCTAAGACAATTAAAGACTTCCACTTTGTACATTGCTACTCTAACTTTAATTTCCTATTTAGGACTTGGGCATTACAGTCCAGAGCTCTCAATACCCAGGAATGAAACTTGCCTAATCACAGAGATTCCTGTGCACTGCACTCACTGTGAGACCTTTGCTTTCTCAGGAGCATGTACCTGACTTTGAAAGATCTGAAATGAAAGTCACATTTATACATTTTAAAGAACACTGCAATACCCCTCCTGGAAATAGCATTGCCATGGAATAAGTAAAAGAAGGGGTGAAAGAATAATATCTCTTCTCCAAGGCTCCAGTATTTCTTTTGAGAGATATGCATGTTATCCTGTCCACACACATTTGGCTGAGGAAGAACAACTGACTATTGACGAAGGAACATGCTAGACTTTACAGTGGATGAAGGAAGGACCAAAAGAGCAGAATAAAAATTAGCCACAGATATCTAAGATGCTTTTCCAGGTTGTAGTTATCACCAGAGCATGGCACTGAGTGGTACATCCAATAGGTAGAAAAACAGTAACAGTTTTGCTAGCTTTAACTGCTTGATATAGCACAATAAAGAATGGCCACAAGCTGTCATTTGAGATGTGATAATGCTTTTTAAGAACACCAGTGATGTTTCTTTAGGGCATCAAAGGAAATATTTGCAGAGAGGCTACAATGCAACGCCTGGCCAGAAATCCCACCATAGGGGCTATTAGAAGCAAGCTCCCTTGCAGCGGTAGCACCCAGGTGCCATGGCAAGGAACCCAAAAACTAATGACATCAGTGTCTCCCTGATAGTCCTAAGCCTGGAAATGCTTCTCTGCACAGGACCTCAAATTTGATGTCTCAGTGCTGTTGACTAACAGGCCCAGCAGGTATTTGTCAAGAATGGTGTGTGTGTGGGTCTCCTGGGTAGAAAGTGAGAATTAAAAAGTATCTGCATGTACAGCCTACCAGAAACATTGGCATTTTCGAAACTGATGAGACAAGGAGGCAGCAGGGAAAATAAGGGTAAATGCACTTCATTTTGGAGGGAAGCAGCAATGACCAGGACAAACCTGAACTCTTTCATCAAAAGCAGAAAGACCTGCTGAAGAGAAAAATCACGGACGTCCAACCCCGTTAAGTGAGCTCACAGTAGGAGTAATTTTAAAAATGAAAAGCATGCCCACTGTTCAGAGATACAAGCAGGAGAATGGCAGGGGAATCTACAAAAGGAGAAAGGTGATGAAGAGAGACAGCAGGAAATCAAGCTCCACTGAGAACAGCAACCCACAAAGTTCCAGTGCAGTCCAGCCTGAAAAATAACAAATAAAGTCTCCCTAAGATGAATAAACTGCTAAATGCACTGATCGCAAAAGGATGAGTTGTACCTACAGATACCTCACAGACCTTTTAAATGGTAACAGTTAGAAGTCCAGAAGTGAATACAAGCCTCCTTTTCTTTCTCTAATTCACATTATACATGCTTTTGTAACAGCAACATACGGAATAAGGAATTTGGCAACTCACAAAAATCATTATATTTCAAACTATCTATATCACCATTAAAGTATTTTCATTTTTTTCTGATGTATTAATCCTTTCCTGAAGGGGGTGTCAATTAAAGACCCAAATAACTGTAAAAACATACCCTCATATTACCTTTATACGTAGGTAAAATAAGTGAAGCCAGAAACTAGTGTAATCTCTACCTTAATCAGAAGTTGTCTGCTTGAGAAAATATTCTTAATTTGTAGGTGTGTCACTGCCCACTTTCATTACTCAGGTGTAAAAATATTTTCATTATTTTAGTGTGAGATATGAGCTTTCTGATAGGGAATCTTGCAATGAATTATCTATATTTCACCTTTGAAATGTCTGTGACATTTATGTCAGGTATGCCAAGATTTTTTTCAGGCAGATAAAGTAAGGAGATTTTTTTTTCAACTTTATTATCCTCACCAATTTTAGAAATAGCTACTGAACTCTTTTTTCAAAGTTTGAGAAAGCCTAAACTCATTACAGATATGAGCTTTGATTGGTCAGGCATAGTACACGGCTGTAAGAACCCGTTGAGGAGTTTAAAGGCGCTGCTCAAAACAATAAAGATGGCTTGATTTAATTAGTATTGGCAGGCAGGTCATTGAGAAGTTCACCATGGGAAGAATTCATTTAGATCGTGAGAAACAAAATCCTTACTGGTGGTTACTAGGTAAGGATACTTACTAGGTGGTTACTTCCTGTCCA
The DNA here is from genome assembly GCA_013396955.1 of Regulus satrapa. Lineage (NCBI taxonomy): Eukaryota > Metazoa > Chordata > Aves > Passeriformes > Regulidae > Regulus > Regulus satrapa. Next base: position 110,567 of record VWZN01013660.1, read on the forward strand.
AAAGAAAAAGCTACTTCTTTTTTTTTTTTTCTTCCCAATAATGGAGGTGGCTTTAGGATTTTACACAAACATATTGGATTATAGGTTTCACTGTAAAACTTTGGACAAACTACCTAGGCAGTGATTTGCACTCCAGCAAGCACACTAGCGCATCACTGATGTCTCACTTGAGCTTCAAGTGCTGGGTGTTTCAGTGCTGTAGAGAACATCAGGAGTAAAAGGCAGGGATGTGTTTGCTATAGGTATTTGTGAATTCTTCCTGACCCAAAGGATCCACTTGATTTAATAGTAGAAAACTGCATTTAACTTATTGCCTCAAATTAATTTGTGCAAATTGCTTAGTAACACTAAATCATTACAGTTCAGAGTAATGACTTTGAATTTTTATTATGGAACATTTTCATTAATGTCATTTCATTACTGGTTAGAGAATTCTTGCAAGAAAAAAATCATACCAAGATGGTATTTACTTCAATTCCCATAAGTGTGGTGCTTTAGGTTGGTGTCTGTCTGTAGGTGTCCTCTTCCACCAACACCCTGTGAACAGCTGCCCCAGGACATCCATGCAGCGTTTGGGGTGGTCACTAATGTGATACTTTGCAGCATGTTGACCAGGATTCTGATGAGTTGACAGAAGTGAGGTCAAGTCAAGAATAAGTGTCTTCTCTGCAATTTGTGAAATCCAGCAAGGCCACCATGGCAGTTACTGTGAATAGTGAATATCTTGCTGATTTTTAAGTCAGTGGAGAGCCCTGGGAGCCCTGCACTTGGACTCTTCTTTCAAACTGTTCCACTTTGTGTTGCTTCTGGCTTAGCTACAAGAATTGGACATTTATTATGCAGATGGCTAATCTGCCACTGCTGCTCTGCAGCAAAACCAAGAGTTGAATGTCTCCCAAGACTGAATTTCCAAGTAGATAAACCAAGCACCCCAATTTGGGGATTTTTAAGGAGTGCTGCAAACACTAATCTTTTGAGATGGTTTAAACTTTCACAGGATGAACTATCTCTACAGTTGAAAGTGATTGCCCTGGTGTGTTCAGCATAAGGAAATTAAAGATGTGCTGAACTTTAATATTACTGGCATCAGTATCTGTGCACCTAAGAATATTCACAACAGTTGCACCAGTTTAGTGTGTGATCAAGATTTTGAGATTGCTATGATAATCAGGTTTGTAAGTATATGTCCAGGTATGTAATATTTCTGGCTTTGGAAGTAGGCTAGGCATGCAAATAAGCACTCTTTTAAATCCCTTTGTTTAGAGCTGGAGATCGCTAGCTGTACTGTTCACTGTAATAGGTCAAGTAGACCCTTCCTTCCTTCCTTCCTTCCTTCCTTCCTTCCTTCCTTCCTTCCTTCCTTCCTTCCTTCCTTCCTTCCTTCCCTCCTTCCCTCCTTCCCGCCTTCCTGCCTTCCTGCCTTCCTCCCTCCCTTCCCTCCCTCCCCACCCACAAGGTGGGGATGGTAGACAATTTTTTTTCCAGAGTGAGGTGAAAGCCAAATGAGGGAATGAAGTGTGCATTCATACCTGTATTTGTACACAAGACATATACATGTATCATGTTGAAAAGTACACCTTGAAAGGATATGATTGTTTACAAAAGCAAGCCCTTAGAATTTAGAAAATACTAGAAACAAGTTGCTTGTGCATGTTTAATTGAGTTCTGTTTGCATTATGATGAGTGCTCCATCATACAGCTACATGTTTTTTATCCACAGGTGCCTGGGATGGATTAAGATCACTTGCTGGGAAGCTTTTCAACATTCTGTTTTATCTTCAGAGTTCAGCACGTGGCCCCATGTCTCGGGTATTGCACTCTATTCAACCTGTGATCTGGATACATAATTATTAATTCCATCAGCAGCTTTTTGGTGGCAGGCACTGCTATTGTTTTCGGGTGACTCACAAATAGCATTGAATTCTGGTTTTCCTCTCTCAGATCAAAGGACATTGTTATCTTAATTTTTCAGGTGGAAAAAAAAAGAAGGAAGATTGTGGTCCAGAGATGCCATTAATTTAAGCCACCAAAGATCTCTGCTGATTACCCTTGTGAAAGGCTGATTGAGTTAGCCACAGCCTTTATGTGGTTCAAAGCTAGCAAAGCCTTGTCAGCAGCCAGCGCAGCCACTTGGTGACAGGGAATGTGCTGGAGCCCCAAAGCACTGAACCCCCAAATTTCTCTCAAAGAGCGCCCCACACTCTTTGAGAGAAACACACCACAGACAGACACAAGCTCATCTGTCACCCCTCCACAGCCAATGATCTGTGGGCTGCCCACCTTGGCTCTAGCTGAAGAGGGCAGTTTCATCACTGAGAATGAGCCAAGAGGGGGCTCTGCTGCCAGCCTTGGTCACTGTCTCACCGAGCAGCAGCGGCCTTGGACAGCAGCTGCCAGGCGATGCTGAGGCACCCCAGTGGGGCCCATGCCCTGAAAGCACAGACTCTGTCTGGAATTTAACTGCTTTCCTGTGCTTGGACTGTAATCTCAGGAAAGCATGTAACATGGCCAGGTTTGGGTTAATTTGCACAGGAGTAGCAAATGTGCTGTTAACCTTTCAAGATGAGGCTAGGATATATATTTTTTCCTTAAACTTGTTCTTAGAAAAACAAAAAAAAAAACCCCAACAGTTTGAAATTGGATATTTCCCTAAGTGTACAGCCTGCAGGAAAATCTGCCTTGAATAATTCAGTCCAACAGGTTAAGGTCTAGCAAAAATGTTAGCAGATGAAGCAGGGAAATTCTGGATGACTTTAGTATGAAGTAGTTCCTGTAGTGACCTTGCTGCTAATAAGAAGGCAGATACACGCACGTATGCACCCACACACAGACTGTGCATGCACAAGCACAATAATTAGCAGGATGCTGGATGTCCTCTCATTTATTTTACTTGTTCTTTTCTGTAGAGCTTAATCTTGCAGACAGTTCGCTTTAATCGTGAGGTGGCGGAAACGGCAGGAGCTTGTATAAAATTGGTGTAACTTTTCAGCCGCTGAGAGCAGAACCCATCAGAAGGCAATGGTGAATAAATCCAGAACACCATGGCATTAATTGTGCACCGTGCTGAGCATTCCTACTGTGGCAGAAGGTGACTCCCACCCCAGTGATGGATGGAATCCTGAACAAACTAGGGCCTCATGTTTCACCAATGCACAATTGCTTAAAGCTGCATGCTGTAGCCTAATTGAAATTACTTGAATTTAAATGGTAAACACCGAATCATAAAAAAAAAAAAAAAAAAAAAAAAAAAAAAGGTTAAAGCAAAGAAACCTAATGCTGTAATTCCTCTTTTGAAATGCATTAACACCTTTGGAGAAAAAGTCTTGAGACATGGAAGAAAAAAGGAATAATTTGCCATGAAAAAAACCAAAAAATGTGTTAGATCTTTTGAAGTTACCTGCCTTTTTTCCTAATAATAATTATGTCTTAATGCATAATATAAATGGGAGTAATGTATGTATTATTAAGGTCTCCAGATTTGCAAGTAGTGTGAAACAATAATTTAATCCTCCTGAATTGTGTTTTCAGTGTCAGTCCCATGCTTTTTATACATGTGCAAAATTAAGTGGGAACCACCTTAACTGTTTTCTTTCTTATTAAACAGTAAAAATCTATAATTCATTGAGACATTAAGCAGTTGGCATTTGTTGCTATACAATCCTGTTCCACAAGCCCCACTGTGAATTCAGCGGGGTATTTGGCACTAGCCAGCTTTTGTTATCAGTAAATCTACATGAAAGATCTTGCATTTTCCTGCTAATGAAACAAACAGAAAAATAGTAAAGTTGTTCAGTGTTTTAAAACCTTACTTTGAATTCCAGCTCTGAGATTTCAGTACTGAGTACTGTTGAGATGCTCTCAAGTCTAAGAGTCTCTCACTGCTAAGTGCCTGTAAGCTTTTATCTCCTACAGATGAACAAATACAAGGTATCACAACTATAGAACATCAGTGAGATAACATCGCTAAATTCCAATAGGGGATCTCAAATATTCTATGAGCTGTATCTGTATTAGGAAATTACAAACTGAAAAGCCAAACTAGACCCTTGGGTCTGAAGAGAGTGAGCAATACAGGCTTTAAACACAGGTAGAAAGATCACATCCTGGCACATTCCTCCCCTTATCTTCCTAGCATGACCATTGCTTTTTAGGATTCATATTTTTGAAAAATGGTAAGAGTTTTTGCCCCTTAGAGAGTTTATTGGCTAATAAGTGTGTCAGCAGCACTCCAGTTGCAGGCACTGACATCAAATCCTTTTGGGACTTAAGCTCCTTTTGGCTATCTGTGTGTTTGTGTGGTGCCTGCTACTGCCTCCCCAGTATGAGCCCATGTCTGCTTGGGGAGCTAGGGTTTTTTCAGTGGTGGGTGGTGTTGCTCCTGAAATGACCAAGTGTAGTGGATTGAAGTTGCTCAGGGTGAAGTGTCTGGCCTGAACATGGTGGCATGGGGCTGCACCACATGCAAAGTCCTGGTGTTGTGTGGATCATGCTGGGGTGTCACTGGGTCATCCCTGGTAAGCCCCTCCAGCTTCTGGAAAGCTCAAAATTAAGATGATAAGAAGATGAGTCTCTGTGGTCTCTGGCCTGTGCTTAACTGTCCCATGCTTCTCAGGCTATCTGTGTACTGCCACTGTGGCCAAGACAGATCTCTCCATTCCCTTCTTTGATTTCTGGTAACTTGCCTGAAGAACAGCTTATTTTCCCTCTGTTATGGCTGGGGAAAGCACATCCCTACCCCACTTCTTTGGATCTCACTGTTTGTGTCCATCCTACTCTACAGTAGAAGATGTTAATCAGCATTGTGGGAGTAACATGATGTTGTATTAAGCTGGAGAAAATCTTTCAAATGGGAGAAATTTCAATTTAGAAGATAAAATACCATTTTGGGGAAGCAAGTGCTCTCTTTGTCACCGGAGGAGAGTCTTACACTGATTGTATCCCACAATCAATATTTGGGTGAGTTTGCACTGCTGAAACCAGGAAAAGTGTTGCTCTTACCTAGAGGTGGGCAGTCCAGAATGTTGTGTTTTTCTGCACTTGTATTTTTCAGGGTTTTTTTGACCAGATGAATTATTGCTGAAATAATTGTCAAGAAAAAATGCAAATATTTGTCTTTTACAGGAAAATTCTCCATTTCCTTCCCTTTTACACCCATAAAATCTACATCTACTCTATCTGCTCTGCTTGTTTGGAAACATCACATCAGAGCTAAGAACAAAGTTTAGTGGGAGGAGGGAAAGACAAGTCAGCAAAGTTGCAGAAGCTCTTGCATGGGATTTGTATTGCCTAACACAACGTTGTGATTGCAGAAGGTTTCCCAGGTGTGCAAAAATTTGCAAAACAATAATGATCCTGATTTAAAATTTATTTTACAAAGAATTTGTGCTAGTAAAATCAGTTTTGTTAACTGCTGAGCAACAGTACTTTTATTCACAGTTAGTTGTGGAAGTACAATGACAGACATGCAAATAGAAGCTGCGTTTAAACCAGCACATTCTATTTAAGTACATGGCTGATAACTACACAATTGGAGGCTTGTAACAATGGCTACAACAATTGTCAGGAAAGATCAGACGCCTGTTTGAATGCATGGTGTGGAGGCAACTTTGAGGGTTGAAATTCTGCACTCTCTGATGTCTGTGAGAAGAGCTGGATCTTTTCAGTGCAAAAACCTAGACTGTGGGTGTGAATGGGAAGCAAGGAAAAAGGTCATGGACTTCTGACAGTGGAGAATTGTAAGAACTCTAAGTATGCCAGAACAGCAAGGTCTCAGGGCCTTGATTTTGTTCCTTATTCTACAAAAAGGGCTTGTTCCAATTATGGAATACTGTGAAGACTGAGCATCAGTCCCTTTGTACAATAATTGCAACTTTGAACTATCCTGTTTGGGTAAGATTTCTTAGGAAGAAAGTTGGTAAAGTGTATGGATTGCTGAGGACAGAGAAAAGCATTGTATTTTAGGAGGTGTCAGTTCCCGAGTCACTTCCCATATTTCTACTGCTGCAAAAGGTGACTCAAAACCCTTTGTGAGTCCCTGATGTTGAAAGTCAAACTTTACTTCCCTGGGTAGCAGAGTTTGAAGACCTTGTGATAAGTCATTCACATGAGTACGATCATATTTTCTTGCCAATAAGATAGAAAGAGTTTCCAAAGTTTATTAGAAATCTTGGGGAAAAAATGGAAAGAGATATGTAGAGAAGGAAGAGCAAGGAGTCCTTGGCTTGTCCACGCAGTCCACAATTCCTAGCTTGAACATCAGGGGACACTTAGAAATACCTAAGATTTCTATAGAAATCTTCTTTAGAAATACCTTACGAAGATGGAGAAAACACTGGCCAAATCTCTCCTCATCGGCATGTAGCCAACTGAACACTCAGAAAGCAGCTAGCTTATTAGTTCCTCAAAGAAATGTCTACTTCTTGGCAGGGAAAACACAGGTTGAGATGCAGTGTGACACTACGCACCTGCCAGGAGCAGCAAGGAGATATGGATATTGGGCTTGGAGCAATATCCACATCCAGCAGTTAACATCTGTCCTAGCTGCTGGTGCTACAGGGAGGGGAGGATGACTCGAGGGGGCTGCCTGTAAGCTTGGCACAGAGCAGGACTCCTGCTCTCTCTGCTTCCTGTCCATCCACAGCTGGCACCTCAGGCAGGGCAGTCCTGCTCTGTGTGTGCACAGAACTCCCTGTGCCAGGATGAGAGACTGCAAAGCGTTCTGGTCCTCTGTAATCCTTTGAAATCAGGATTATCAGTGCTAAAGATGCATTGCAATTGTTCTGGACAGTTTTGCCATTCCCATTTTGCTGCCTTTCTGGAGGAGTCTGCACACCCCTGACACAATTCCTGGACTGACTGTAGTTGTCTGACTTGCTCATTTTGCCAAGGGGTGAAGTGAGATCAATTGGGGAGAGTTAAGTCATTGGTCTGATGATACTGACTGGATGGAATGGAAATGGCATGGTGTGAACAGAACAGAACAAAACAGAATATATTTTTAGAGCTGATAGCTGCTTCACCACCCTATTCCCTGGTGTCCTGATCTTGAGGCCTACTCATCTGCTGTGGCAGCAAGATCGAGAGAGGTTAACTTTGGAATTAACCATTCTTCATACAACCAACACAGTTTCTGCACCAGAGAGACATAAACAGCAAAATGTGCTATTTTCAAGGAAAAGTGCTAGTATGGATTCCTGGAGAAGTGGGGGAAATAAAGGGATTTTAGTGCCTGTAGACTGTGGGCTACAGTTAAGTGCCTTTGGGGCACTTCTTGCTAAAAGGAAGACTTGGCACAGAGAGAAGTGTGGAAGGAAGGAATTATTATTAATCAGGAAGTATTATCTAAATATCAGGATTACATGACAGCTAAATAGTTTGTTGTTCAGAAAAAAGGAAAAAAATTACAACCACCCTGATTTTAAGAGAGTCCCCTGTCTCAGGTGGTTGGCCAAAGGGCCCTTTTCTTAGGCAGCTTGAGAAAGCATCATGGAGACTTTTATCAAATACATGCATAAACAGCAATGGTATCACAATAGCCAGACTTCTACAATGTCTTGAAGTCCTCCCTGAGGACCCTGCTACAGGGCAGAGGGACAGTGGCTGGGCACACATTGCCCATTCTTACAAAATACTCTGTGGTTAAAAATTTTACTGCTAAAGAAAAATAGAACAAGACTAAGAATTAAACTTATTCAACAAGCACAAGGCTATATAGATCAGCTCTGTACTTGCTTTGCCTTGCCTGTCTATCCCCCTACACCTCTTTGTCATTCAAATTATGCCCACAGGAAACTTCAAGAGAAGCTGCAAACAAAATTATCAACATCAGAAAAGACGGACAAACCAATGACACAGGATATAAGTGAAAGGATACCACTGAGAAAAACTACACAGATGGTTTTAGAGATTAAAAAAGCTGGCATTTCTAAAGCTCAGGATGGTTAAAAACAGAGACAGATAGAGGGGGAGAGGGTGAGAGGGAGGAGTAACTTACTTATTCAATCCTTCTGGTTTGGTATTTCTGTAGGCCCCATCTGTACTTTGCAAGAATGAGTTTGTGCTTTTGGTTGCAATCCCAGCTTATTCTTATTGGTGTTTATAGACTATCCCAAATGTCAAGTTCTTTTTCACAAAGCAAACTGATAGCTCCTCACAGCAAGAGTTGTACTGGTCTGGGACTGTGCCAAGGCATTTTTGCATTTTTAAAGTGATTTCAAGCCCAGAGAAGTCCTGTGAGTAATGACTTTGCTGTTCCTAGGGCAGAGAAGTGCTGGGTCTCTCTCTCTTGGCCTGCCTGCCTTTTAGCTAGTAAAAATTCTTAGTTATAGTCTTTGTTCATTCATTCCCTCTTTGCTTAAAATAACTTATTCTAGTAGTTCCCAAACCACAATCTCTTGTACCACATCAAACAATACTTTCTGAGGGTGCTTTCCACTGCAGGCTTCAGGAAATAAACATCTAAGAAATTTTGTAGTGCAATATTTGAAAAAAAAAAAACTTTTGGAAAAACAAACAGACCTTTTCTTTTTCAGATGATTTATAGGATTACTAGCTGTGAGATTTCAACAAGAAGATAAAAATAGTAGGAGGGACTCCACAAACCTTCTAGAATATTTGCTCAAAATTGTGTGATTTCAAGAATTCTCACTTCTGAACAAACCACCCAAAAAAACCACCATCTCCTTCTTGCTAAGTAATTGACACTAAATGGATGTTACTTCTGGGCACCTCCTGGCACCATCTGTCCCCTGGCTCTCTTGCCAGGGTCTGCACCCAAACATACCCCAACTTCCCTGTGCATACCTCGTGTCTGACCTACAGTCCCAGCCAACAAGAAGGCAGCAGAGATCCTGAAATATTTTCCTCTCTCCCAGTTCTCTGGCTAGTTTGGCTTGTGTTGAAGTTTCCCTTTTCCACCTACATGACATTCATGAAAGGCACAAACTGTCGTTGGGTCACCTGCAGCATCTTGCATGAAAGAGAGGCTATACCAGGCTGCCATTCATGGCATTCCATTAAATAACCCAAGCCAAAGTAATACTGCATCTCTGTCAGAGGCTCTGTTTAAGGGTTTGAGGCTGTGACAAGTGTTTGGAGCAAAAAACACTTTTAAGGGGAAATATGTTACTTTCTCTCTGAGAACTGGAATGAAATAAGCTTCTGGGAAGTAAATAGACAGACAGAAATGTATAGACAGACAAATGGGTGAGTGATAAAATAGGTCCTGTACTCTGTTTCTAACATATTTCAAAATAACAGCTTTGCAAGATGGAACTTCCTTTTACAGTTCTTTTCAGAAATAATAAGTACAGTTTGCTGGAATTTTGGTCTAACTATTTAAACATCACATTGTCTTTTAGCAAAGGTTTGCCTCTCATCATTAAGTAATTCATTCAAGGAAAAAAGTGGAATAAAACCAGAGGGATGGTGTGGTAGTCTCAGATGCAAGCCTTATATTAAAATAAAACCCCAGTGGGGTTAGGCTTTTTCCAGACTAATTTTTTGGTGTTTTATTGCTCTGCTACAACTTGCAGAGAGCAGAAATTATAGTATGTATCTGCTGATCAATATTAAACTAGTAGTGTAAAATGTCAAGCAGAAAAAAAATTGAAACCATACTAGATTTCAACACCAACAGAGAAAATCCCAGCATTTGTGAAATGGCAGCAATAAAACTAGCAATTGTTATTTAGTTTTAAGTAATGAACTACATAAAAAATACAAAACTTGCTACATTGCCTCCCAAATGGAGCTTATTACACTGCTGCTTGAATGTTTGTAAAATCTTTAATTTAAACATTTTCTCTTCAGGTCTTAATAATAGGCATGGGTTGTTGCAATTTACTCTCTCTTCAAAGGCAAAAGATGAAAGAGGAAAACAAAATACTTTAACTCACATGTGAACAGAATTCACTCACTCAGCTAGAGGAGGGGTTGAAAAGCAGAAAATTTCACCCCCTGATTTATCTTTCAGCCAGGTAAGGGCAGGATTAGCATGTGGACACTCCAAAGCTGCTCTCCTAGTGAGAAGGAAGATCCATTCATCACTGTTTACTGGGCTTTTGTTGTGTTGCAAACCCTGACAGAGAAGAAATATAAGGAGTAATTTGTGTTTCTCAAAAGGAGATCAGCATGCAATTACGCAGATGGTTCAAGGAGGTTTTAAAAATTATTATTATTATTATTATTATTATTATTATTATTATTATTATTATTATTATTATTATTATTATAATATTTTAATATATAAGAAACTGAGACAAGCATTTAGAAGTGAATGTTAATATATTCCATTCCTTGTGGCCCACAGGATTCTCAATTCTCTGTTCAGTTTTTTCATTATATTTCTGGAATTACTGTGATAGTTTACTGGTTTGAAGGATTTTAGAGTCATAAATAGCAGCAGATCTTAACCTTGAAACTTGAATGACAAAATAATCCTATTTGAAACAACACTTGAGTGGCACAGGGAAGAGAAAGAAAGAAAAGAAATCAATTTTTTCCTGTACATGCCTACTTCAAGCTCAAGCTGCTGTTTAAATTTGATCATCTGATAAAAACCCCAATTTTTGAAATGCCTGGCTCTGACTTTTTTTTGAAGGAACAGAGGTGGGCTGTGGTGTTTATTCATGGCCTTGGGATCTGTGGATGCATGACCCTCAGTTACCTCCCTTCCTTTAGGGCACCAGTGCTTACAACTTTATATGCAGGCAGAAATAACTTTGAAAAAATTGGGTTCAGATACTCATCTAAAAGGTAAATAAGGAAATTTTTCTCTTGGGCTACATTTGGTTTGTTTAAATATTTTTGTTCCTTGGGTTCTGGTATGTTTTTGCAGTGAAGCGTGGCTCTTTACTCAAACTACCACAGCAGAAGCAGGACCTGAATGGAACGGCTGCTGCTTTGCAGGGGTCACAGCCACCCTCTGGGCATCTGCTCAGCATCTGGGTAGCTGTAACAGCCAGGTCAGTCCTGGGAAGGAGTATTTTGGGAAGCTGGAGGAGCAGAGAACCCTCCTTTACATCTTGTGTCTTGTCTTAGACATGGCTATGGGGGCATTTCTCTGAAAGTTTTCCAGTCCTTGTCCATGCTGGGTAACTGTGAGACCTCAGCTGCTTCTCTCAGAGACCCACAGTATGGATTTCTGTGGGAAATATAAAGCTATGAGCTTTTTACACACTACTGGAGTGACATTTAGTAGGCCACAACATGCAGAGGGACACATTAGAGATCATTGTACAGCATTTAGTTAATTTTTATTTTGCTGGTAATCTTTATCCTTCCTTATGGGAAATTCTCTCTCCTGATGGTCCACTCTGTACTAAAGATTGAAAAATCAAAAATGTTCTTAGCACAGTAAAGTAAACCAGACAGTAAAACCTGATGCCATGAAAGAAGATGTGCAAATACTCAGACTCTGCCTTTCTGCACCCCAGCACTGGGAAGGGAAGCCAGGAGCTGGCTTGCCCTTTTGCAAGGCAGCTGAGGGCACACTGCTCAAAGCTGATGCCACTGGGGCTGAGATCCCACTACACACTCCTGAGTGTTACCATCTGCATTAAGGGGTACTCCGGAGCGTGCCAGGACAATCCCCATGCTTCAGACATGGATATCCTTTTCCAGGTATGCATAAACCTTCAGGTCAGGACACAATTCCAGTGTAGCTGTGACTGCTGATAGAAGAAACCCGGAGCAAGTGACAATATTTTTCTGTCAGAAATCTGTAAGCCATGAGACACTGGCCATAAATAATTAGCATAGGAAATTATTTTCCAAATTATGCCACAATTTTTCCTAATTTACAGTTAAATTAAAAGGAAAAAGCAATTAGGAAGATATTACTTGAGCCTGAGTATATGTACAAGGCAAAGAGACAGTTCTTGCTGCCGACAATTATGATCTATCAGATGCTGAATGTTGAGATAGACGCTTTAAAATCTAGGACCAGTTTTACATAGAGAGAGAACACAATTTAGATAGAAATTTCAATTATGTATGAAGATCTAAGAAATACTACCTATTATTTTGAGGACATTATTCCTTGCTTATGGTGAGGGATGAAAATGTTGAACAAATGATACCAGCTGTGTATGGCAAATTGAGGAAAGTGCATCCTAAATCTAACTGGTTACCTAATGAAGTTCAGAGATATTATGATTATAGACAGGCAGAAAAATGCATTGTGATAAAATCAAACCTCAAGTGCTTACTGTTCTGGGAGACAATCTAGCTGAGGGAAAAAAATAACACATGCGCGCACTCATACTATCTACACATATCCTGTGTTTACAGGAAGCTTTAATGGTAATCCATCGTCAACATTAATGTGGAAGACCTTTCAGCCACATCAAGTAACCGGGAGTGTGTGGGCCACAGCTGGAGGTATGAAACCAGCCTTCAGTTCATCATAATTTTCCTGGTAATTCCTTGCTTCTTTTTAATCAAGATCTGTTTTGTACCTTCATAAACGTGAGGACCAGATAGTGTTGTTCTGCTCTCCCAGGCCAAGACCACTACTCAAGTCAGGGAATTTCAGGCAGTGCTTCCTGCATCTTAGGATACTTAATTTTGCCTTAGAGCAGGGGATAACCTTGGAACCTTCAGGAAGCTAAGAAAGCACCCAGATATCCAGTGATTTCACAATGATTTCTGAAGGTGTTAATACTTTCCCCAAAGGCAAAGAAAGCTAATCTGTGTTATTAGTAATTTAGTAAGCAAAAGGAAACAATGTTAAGAGATATCGAGTATAACTGATAAAATGGAAGAGTTTTCTATCTTTCAGTTTTTTGAGTCTGGCTCAGATAAACTGTGATCAAAATACATTTCTATCCTTGGAAGGAAGATAGAATGCTTTTGTCTTGGGCCTTTGCTCAGTGACAAAGGTTAGGTTTTTGCATCTGCAAATCTGACCTGAGGCAGCAGAAATGCTCAAACAGGAGAATGAGAAAAGTAAGGAGGAATTATCTACAGCTAAAAGGCAAGCCTCCCACTGTAGGTTAAAGCTTTTTGCTTTCAGCTGCTGTCTCTCATGTTATGTTGTCTGATCTAGCATCTAGCTGATAGAAACTCCCTGCAAAATGAGGCATAACAAAGGCAGGAAAGAGAGGTGAATCACTTCATTCTGCTTTAATGGTTTATGCTCACTGCCAATGAGGAGGGGAGGATGTATGAGCCAAAGGCTTTGCCCCTTGCTAGGTCAAAAAGGAAGAGCTTGTAGGTGGGAGCCTTGAGAAAAAACCACCAGTATTTATAGAGGCATGAAACAGGGAGGAAAATTACATATCATAAAAGAGGGGAACCTCTGTTTGAGCCAGGAGAAAGGCAGAAACTTAACACCGAATGAGAGGTTTTCTCAGAAGAAAAAAACAGGTGAGTATGGTGTTCCTGCTTAGAAGAGAAGACCAAAAGGAAAGACAGGGCAAAGAAGAGTTTCTCAGTTAGACAGGGAAAAACAATCATAGTAGGTTAAATAGTGTAGTTTGCATCATAAAATCAAGCATTAAATACAGAAGGTGAATGAAACTCCTTGAGAGAGGCAGTGGGACTTGTTCTTGTTACAGCTAATGCCAAGAAATATTACTTTACCCCACCAGGTATTAGTGAATATTAATATTATGTCATTAGCAAGCATTCAGTACAAATGCTAGTATGTTATGCTTTTTTCTGGGGTGAAATAAAAGAACTCTGTTTCTAGCCCAACTAATTTTCTCTTTTAAAAACAAAACATTTTCATCTAAAAAAAATTACATTATGTAAAAGTAGTAATTTACAGCTAAAGCAACTATTTTCTGATGTTCTCATTAAGCCTATTTTATGCACCTGTCTTCAATGCACTCTTTTGAAATTGTAAACCACAAAGAAGTGTACTGGGAGTGAGTAATTAGCCATAATTATTGTTTCTTTGTAATATTTTGGGATGTTGAGAAGATTTTTTGCATGAGGGTGTCCTTTGTGAGAAGGGAAACATTCATAATGATGCTGAAGCTTATGACTTGAACCTACACATCAACAGTAGCCTGCAGTGAGGAGAGAAGAAAAGAAATTGGAGCAGGGTGTCTGCAGCAGCAGGTTTCACCAAGGACAAATCCCAATATGGTTTAATCACAACTTGGTTTTAAATATTTTTCATGAAATATTTGCATTTTTATGTCAGCTAAAGGCTTTGAGAGTTTCAAGTTTCATTTCCTAAATTTGCTTTATAGGTGTGCATGTTTAAATACATCTGTATGTATAATGATTTGTAACATTGCTGATCCTCCATGTAATGAATTACACTGTTCACTGCTGTAAATAGGACTGATGTGAGGTAAATAAACCAGGCCAAAGAGTATTGATACATGGAATTGATGTAGACCACAGAGAGGAGAAGCTAATTAACATACTTGACTGATTTGCAGTCTAATCCTATAGAAAACATTGGAAACCTAACTTGTGAACACTGAAACAATGAATTCCAGCTTAAGTGTTAAAAGCAATGTTTCAAATTCTGTTGTTTGTCCCCTCAACACTCCTTAATATTACACAAGATATGATTTTTTCAGACTAAATATAAGCATTGGTATTTATTTTAAAATTTGATTTAATGTGAAATATGGTTTTCACAAGGATTTGTAAAGAAATGAGTAGATTTCTTCATCTATTTGGAAATCTAAACTATTAAATTCAAACAGTTACTCTGAAAGTGTGAAAAGCTGTTTTCAGGTCTGCAGCCATCTCTAGTTTCATCAATTTGTTTTTCAGTCTTTGTTATTTCTTGTTTCTTACGTATCTCCTGGGACAGCTTCTTGCTTGAGGAGAGAATGTTAATAGCACATTTGTCCTCCAGGATGTTTCCTCGCAACAATGAGAATACTCCCCGAGTTTCATTTAATTCCTTTGCCTCTTCTCTGTAAAATCAAGGAAAAAAGTAGTCAAGAAACATGAGGATAATCTGAATAAGGCTGCTCTGTAATAGCAGCCTGGTTTTGTTGGGTTTGTGCTAAAAGGATATTAAAATAGATTATAGGTTTAAAAAAAAAATTAGTGAAATTCTAGTCCATTTTAGGTCATAATTTCAGAATAATGAAGCTGCTAAATGAAGTTAATCTGAGAGGGGATTTTTGTTTTGGGTTTTTTTTATTTCACTAATGTATTCATCAAACTTGCAATAAAAGCTTGTGTATCTGTAGGTCAGTCTGCTGCAATATTTAAGAATTAGTTTTCATTTTCCTGGTACTGTAAGATATTTCTTGGCCCATGCAATATGATGATGCACTGCAATGTTCATAGTATCGTTTAAAAAAAACAAACAAAAAAAGGACATATGAGCATGAAAGCTGACAAATATTTGTACTCTAAATGGATTCTAGAGAGAAATAAACTTGAATTAGGTTGAGAGCTTAAGTTTTCTTAGATATAATATATGGGGAAAGCATCTACTATCTATCTCTTTGTCTACAATTTACAAGAAAAGATAATTTCCTTTGTTTGGGGTATATCTACCAGGGAAATTAACTATGATAGCTATTCTAGATTAATTATCCACACAGATCCTGGATTAATACCAAACAGAAGAAGAGCACTCTTATTCCAGAATTAAAGGGCATATGTAATGAAAAATAATTTTGCAACTTGCAACCATTCTGTTCATGCCTGAATTAATCCAGAATAATTTTTTGACTGCGTCAGGAAAATTGATTTTTTTTTTCCAGTCATCCTGGAAATAAATACTCTCTTTTAGTTTTTAGGAAAAGGATTTAGAACTCTGGAATGGCCTGGATCATTCCAGAAGGGATCTTGAAGATAATCTTGTTCCAACTCCTTGCCATGGGCAAGGACACCCCCCACTAGACCAGGTTGCTCAAAGCCCCAACCTGACCTTGACACCTTCCAGGGATGAGGCATCCACAGCTTCTCTGGGCAACTTGTTTCAGTGTTTTTCCATCCTCAGTAAATAATTTCTTCCTAATAACTTCAGTTTAAAGACCTCTTTCTGGACTTTTTAAATGTCTCGTGCACTTTCAGATTCCTTACAAGGTCAGAGAGCACTTCTTTATTCTCCCAATCCCTGCCTTTGCCTTCCACTCCTTGGCCACTGTGGATGGAGCACTTGCTGGTGAAGAATGCAAAAAAGTAATTGAGTACCTCAGCCATTGCCGTATGCTGGCTTACCAGTCTCCTGTTTCCTTCTGTAGAGGAACCAAATTTCCCCTATCCTTTTCACCACCAATGCATCTATAGAAGCTTTTCTTGTTGCCCTTGATGTCCCTGGACATATTTAATTCTGTCAGGGCTTTGACTTTCCTAACCAGATTCCTGTCAGTTCAGACAATCTTTCTGTTCTCCTCCCAGGCCACCTTGTTTCTTCCTTCTATAGGTTGTTTGTTTGTTTGTTTGGTGGTTTTGTTTTGTTTGGTTTTGGTTTTGGTTTTGTTTTTTTGAGTTTGCCTAGGACCTCCTTGCTTATTCAAGCAGGCTTCCTGACATTTTTGCATGACTTCCTCTTTGTTGGCATGTATTCTTCCTGAGTCAGGAAAACGTGGTCCTGGAGTATTAACCAGCTTTCTTTGACCATACTCTGTCAAGGAGAAGATGCCTGAAGATGCAAAGTCTGTTCTGAAATCCAGTGTAGTGAGCTTCCTGTGTGCCCTCCTTGCTGCCTTAAAGAACTTGAACTCCACCTCTTTCATGGTTTCCTCAGCCAAGGCTACCCTTGAGTTTTGCATTCCCCACCAGACCCCTTGTTGGTCCAGCATAATGCCTCTCCTTGTTGGCTCCTCTGCCACTTGGAGAAGGAAGTTATGATCAAGGCAATCTGGTGACATCCTGAATTACTTGCACCTGACTGTGTTGTCCTTTCAACAGATGTCAGAGTAGTTGAAATCTCCCACAAGGGCCAAGTTTTGTGAATGTGAAGCTGCTCCTACCTGTCTATAGAGTACCTTATCTGCTTGGCCTTCCTGGTCAGGTGGCTTGTAGCAGACCCTCACTATTCTGTCACCTGAATGGGTCTATCCTGACCCGTAAGCTCTCAACTGGCTCCTCATCCATCCCCAGACAGAGTTCCAAGCATGTCAGCTGATCATTGACACAGAGGATGATGCCCACTCCTCATATCTCTTGTCTTGTCCTTCCTAAAGAGCCTGTATCCTTCCATTCTTACTTGCCAGTCAAAGACCCATCCCACCACATCTGTGATGCCAGTAAGATCACAGCCCTTCAAGCCTGTGCACACTTTTAATTCCTCTTCTTTGGTTCTCAGTCTATATTCACTTGCATAGAGGCATTTGAGGGATCCCCATAAGTTAACCTACTGGAAATACTGGAATTTCTCTGTGCTGCTCTTCAGGTACTCTCCTGTTGATCTGCTATCACTCTCCACACTATGGATATCTATTGCTGACACTGGCATCAAACTGATATGAGCAGGATGGATTGAGATTCCCTTCCTCCAACAATTTATTTTAACCCCCCCCCCACCCCCACTTCAACATCTTCATAGCAATGAAACCTTGAAGCTGGCTCTGAACTCTGATAAAAGGAGAATTATCTGTGTAGTGATTTATTTCTGTGTATTTACTACTTTAGTTCCTGTCTGATTATACTTCTGGAGTTATTGGTGCTGCATAGAACAGATATTAGCTCTGTTCCAAAACCACCTGAAAAAGAAAAAAACCAAAATAATGTTCCCTAGAATATATCTATAACAAAAAAATAATACTAAATTCATAGTTAAATTTGATGTGATAGTCAAGTTGAGGCTGTGACTTCTCTGTTGACATCTGTACATATCTATAACATCTGTGAAAGTACTGCACCTTTTATCTTTCTAGACTCTGATGGTTTATTTTTTTCTTTGTTAACATCAGTGACTACCTGGTAGGGAGACCAGCTTCTCATAATAGTTACTTGATTATTGTCTAGCATATTGTAGCTTAACCTTACTTTTCCTCCCCATGTTGCCTCAAACAAAAAGCCCCTAAAAACCTATGGGAAATCAGGTGAGAAACTGTATTAGAGAAAATCAGTTCATATATATACCGACCAACAACCTTCTGACCTTTCTTGCCAGAATACACTCGGTAAGAGTAATTGCCAACACTGTTAGTTGTTCTCATTTTATTAAGTCTGTTTTTACAATAGGTGTTTGAGATAAGTACTCTGATAGCTATTTCTCCAAGATGTCTTGTTTAGATGTACCATGAAACATGCTGGATGGTACATCCACTAAGACCATATAGTGATGAGAATAGCAGATTAACATTAAACAATGTGTTAAAGGAGAAAATGTTTCTAAATTGCATTTGCTAGGGTTAGTTGCAGCCACCAAAAATAATTAAAACTGCAATAACAACAACAACAAAAACAACAATAATTTGAAAAAAATAATAATAATTCCTTCTGTACGCTGTTTATTTTTTCCCTTTCTTCAGTTTTTGAATTCCAGGATGCTTTCATAGTAAGGATATTCAGGTTTGGTTCTTCTGATACTATGCAAAGAAGTGAATATGTTTGAGCTTCCAGAGCCAGGAAGGAATCACAGATGTTCTGTCTCTGTTCCTTATCCACTTCCTCATTATTCACAGATACATTCTGCCTGTGCATTTTAGGTTATTTCATACACAAGTGAGATGCACCATGATTGGTGTTAACTACACAGTAGTTAAAAAATAAGAGCTTTTATGTTTTCAATATCCCTACTCCAAATTTTCACCTTTGAAAATCTCTTATGTGTCCTAAACCTAAGTGTTGGACCTACAATGCTGGGAAAAAACTCAGACTTTTAGCCTCTGTAAAGAGTCAATAGTCTTTAAATCTAAGAACCCATAATGCTTTATGAAACACACTTTCATCTATTCTTCTAAGCAGTATCTCTCCCTTTCCCCCAAAAAAACTGAACTGAACACTTCATACTTTTTGTGTGCATTGCTTTGTTGCCATAACCACTATCCTGGTTATATATTTCAGCTTTGGTGTTCCGCTTTAACTTTTTCTATAATTCATAAACAATATTCTCCAGCTACTTATTGCTTTTGTCTTTTAAAATGTTTAGATTTTTTTTTTTAACCCCATTATTGGATGTTTTTTCCTTTCTATCTTTTACATTGAGTATTTTTTCAACAGCAACAGTATTTGATTTCTGTGATTTTCCTTTCTAGTAGCTTGCATAGAGAAAACATACTTTGACAGATACTTTGGGCAGATAATGAGTATTTTGGAAATGAGTGATCATGTGGTCCTTGAAATCCCTGCTGTAATGAGTAACAGTCTTTCCCTGACTGGATGTGTTCTATTTCACTTTGCTTAAATCTCTGTCTCAATTTTGCAGATTATAGAGTAGGACTGAGTTATTTTGAAAGGTTTTCAATTAACATGGTATTCCCAAAATATCAAAGCAGAAATGTATCAGAAAGAGGTGGAAAGAAAAAAAAGCAAACAATTAACAATTTTGTTTCAAAATCCTTAAAGAACTTTGGTTACTTCATATAGCAAGAAACATAGCTTGAATGGAGTCTAATGAACTAATTTTGAAGGTCATGTGCTTGTCAAAGATTTTTTCCCCTTTATGTCAATACAGTGCATTACTTTTATTTCTAAGCAGTGAGAAGAAATGCATGAAACATTTTAATTGAAAGCTGAGCTTGTATGTTCAACATAAGGAAAAAAAAGCCCAAAAACAAACAAAAAACAAACAAAAAAAAACCTCTAGCATTTTGGTTTTCAGGGAGAAGAAAATGCTTCCTTTGCACCACCAGATTATGAAAAGTTCTCTTCTGTGAGAAAACAATGATTTTCATTTCTTAGTACCATTATTTTATGACCCCTCACAATGCTCCTGAAATTATTTTTCCTTGGCTTTGGACATTCACATTATTTTTCAACCTGAGAGCATGGGATAGTAGTACAACAGCTGCCACAAAGGAGACTGGCCCCTGAATTTAAACTATTTGATGAAATGGGAGCTCCTGGCATGAAGAGGTTAATTATATTGGTTGAAACACAGCCCTTTGAGACTGGGTAACTGATGACTGCCTTTTGCAGTTTCCTGTCAGGTAGAAGCGGGAACAGACATTAGTTTTCTGAGAGGAATATTTCCAAGGGATTAATGTCCTGGTACCTATATGAAGAGATTTGGTAAAAAGTTCTTGTCTTCTGAATTAGTAGATTTTTCTAGCTGTATTTTATTACTTCTCACTAGAGTTTAAAACCCATAAGGCTGATGCCCAAGTCAGACAGCCCTATTTTTTACCCACACCCTTCAGCAGAAATGCAGGGATTTAGTGGGTAAAAGAGGGCTTTCGAACTTTACAAAGGTGATCTTTTTCCTATGATCCTTTTTCTGTCTTCTCTTGCTTCATCCTGAACCTGGGTGTGGGGAAGCGGCTGAGTGTAGTTTTCCATGCAGAGCGGCCATTTGTCATCATCTGGAAAAGCTTCCCAGCAGATGGGAATTTAGAGAGAGGATCTGAGTTTGACAATGTTTCTTTCTTCCTTGACAGCTCATCAGCCTACCTCGTAATGTTTACAAGAGATTTTCAGGACAGCAAAAAGCTATGGCATAAGATTTTCTTTAATGGATTTCACTGCTGGGGCTTACTTTCACTTGCAATAGCACAGACATCTCCTGAAACTCCAATGTTTTCTTGACGACTTGAATGTGGAGGCTGTTAATTTGGTGTCCTTTTCTCCTGAGCAAGTGTGCTGGACTCAGCTAAACTTTTCATCAAAGTTAACTGAGTAAAAAACAGTTATGGGAGCTGATACTTGGGTCTGAGCTTTGGGGAAGGAAATCAGGGATTGTTATCCACTGGTGCTTAAAATCAATTCAAAGAAGTTAATTCCTGTGCTTATGTTCTTCAGAGGCTTCAGCTTCCTTCAGTGTGTGGTGACTATTTGTGCCCTCAGCACAATTTAACAAGAGACCAGTGAAGCCACAGAGGGCATGAGAGGAGCTGGAGTACCTCAGGACCCATGGTTTTTATAAAGTGGGAGAAGGTGGGTGAATGAAGGTGCTGTCAGGTGAAGAGGAACAGGAGGAAGGGAAAAGAAAGAGATAATGAAGGAGTAGTTAGAGTAACACCAAGGGGAGTGGATGAAATGATCATGCAAATAAGTGGAAAGTGGAGACAAAGCCAGAGTAGAGAAAGGATGGGGAAATTTGGCCTCCGTCATCTCCTGAGACTACCAAGAATACCACCATGTCTACAATGACAGAGAAAGCTTCAGTTATATATACAAACTCTGTTTTGGGCACTGGGGGAGGAATACAATTAATTGCCACAATTGCCCATTAATACAGGAGAAAATTAATCCAGGATGAATTTTATAGAATGATAAATTTTGCTCAACCACTTTTAAAATAGATGTTCTTTTGAAATGGTGTAAATTTTAGATGGCCATGTGAATACAAAAATACAATCTACAAAGTTAAGAATTGGATCCACTGAAACACTAGCGTTCACTGCAAATTCCTTTATGCAGAGTGATGAATACGATGAACCTCATTAAAAGCTGTTACACTTATAATGGATATGTCTTCAGAATAAAAGGTTTATTAGATCAAGTTATATGCTATCCATTTTTTGCTAGTGATAAAAATTTTTAAGGATTTCCTGTCTTTTTAGTATTTCTCTGCAACTAGTACTTCTCACAAAATCCTTTCTACTGTGCAAATAGAACTAATATAGGCATTTTGAAACAGGTAAGTTTCATCTTCTGTATAGCAAACAGTAGCAGGACCCAATACTGATGAACAAATACAGAAAGCAGGCCATTCTCAGATTTCTTAACACATAACTAATACATCTTTTCCTGTAGAAGAAAGATTTCATGGTGCCACTGAACATACTAGTAATAGCTGGCTCTGTGTCTTGTAGACTCAGCATCTGGCAGGTGTGCTAGTTTTGGCTCGGATAGAGTTATTTATCTCTGTGGTACCTGGTAGGGGGCTGTGCTTTGGATTGGTGGTGGGAACAGTATTGACAACACAGGGATGATTTAGCTGTTACTGTGAAGAGCTTACACAGAGCCAAGGCCTTTTCTAGTTCTCACACCTTCTTCCCCCACTCCATCAGCAAGCAGTCTGGGGGTGCACGAGGAGCTGGGAGGGAAAACAGCAGGGACAGCTGACCTTGATGACCAAAGAGATGTCCCCTACCCTATGACATTGCACTCAGCATATAAAACTGGGGAAGAAGAAGGAAGGGGGGGGAGGATGTTCACAGTGATGATATTTATCTTCCCAAGTCACCATTACATGTGATGGACCCCTCCTCTCCTGGAGATGGCTGAACACCTGCTGCCTGTGGGATGTGGTGAATGAATCCCTTGCCTTGCTTTGCTTGTGAGCGTGATTTTTCCTTACTCATTACATTGTCCTTATCTCAACCTATGAATTTTCTCACTTTTACACTTCCCATTCTCTCCCCCAGCCTCTGGGAGAGTGACTGATTGGCTGTGGGGTGGCTAGTTGCTTGCTGGGTTTAAACCGTAACACAGGTTGACCTTGACTTTCAGCAATAAGCTTCTTTCAAATAAATACCACTTTCCCCAGGTACAAATGGATGTTCAGCGAACACAGACAAAAAGCCAAAACTCAAGCGCATGAACAAACAGAATTCTTGTGTAATTGTATTTCAGAAATGCCATGAGTGTGTTTTAAAAGTATATGACAACATGCAGGTTTTGTCCTGGTTTGATAGTATTGAAAGCTCATAACATGAACCAGGAAAGTTTTGAAGTACTGCCTCTAGACACAGCTTGTTATTGAAGCAACATATTTCTGCTGCTCAACAAGAAATTTCTCTATTGAATTCCTCTTCTCCTTCTAAGTTCCCCAGACAAATAAGTAGCAGCTGGACCTAACATGGACCTTTCACATGCTGGAGAACATACCTACTTTCACCCAGCTAAGGCGGGAGAATTAATACTCTGCAGCAGCTGGGAAAACACGTGTGTGCTGCCAATTAGGAAACCTTTCAAAGTCAGGCTTTGCAGCTCATCTATGATCTGCAGACCTCAGCTTGGGAACCATTATTCTCTACTAATGGCACCTGTGGGCCAGGAGGGATGGGAAACTGGGGTTTGAGGTAGCAGAGTCTATTAAATGCTATGGCAACAGGTGGCAAAATAGTGTTCTCCCTCTCTCCCTAATTAGTAGCTGTTAGCATCTGGAGCTGACTGTTGGTGGATGTAATTTGCTGCAGTCCATAATGTGATGGTGCAAAGATCAGTGAAAAATGATGCAAGGACTATGTCAAGAGGTAAAATAAATATTAGGGATCAGCTTCTCTATACATACTTTGCAATATCATGTTTAAAATGAGATCATGCTTCTAGAGGCCTGGGAGTAATGTACCTAATGTTACAGTATTTTCTACCCCATCTTAGTTGTTGTGGTTATGTGCTTTGCATTCTTTTGGAAGAAAATACACACTGATTTTTTAACTTGTTTGAAATTTCCAGGAAATGAAATTGCCTTTGAAAAGAAAATTCCCATAGTAGATCTGAGTAAAATCTTTCCACTTACATGTGTGATCCAAATCCCTTGGAGAGGAGAGTTTCAGGTAAGCTCTGGTCTTGTGGCATGCTGATAGGGGGCTGTGGGAGTAGCCTTGGGTATGGGGTTGCTCCTGTCTGTAGGGAGAAGAAGGTTCCATGCAATCAATAGAGTGAAGTCAATAGTGAAGTTTTTCTTCTTACCAAAGCTGAATGTTTGCAGACCTCCATCTTTCTATTAGGTGTGATTATTATTAAATAAATTTGACCTTTAGGGTTTAAAATTGTTGAAAGAGAGAGGGAGGGAAATGTATCTGAAGATGTAGTGTATTTGCAAATATATTTCCTCATTTCCTGAAGAAACCAATAAAAAAGAAGAATTTTATTCTTATATATTGCATATATTTATTTTTTTTAAAGGCAGGAATGACATTAGACTATGTTCAATTGCTTTGATATTTTATGCTTGATTGTATTAATCCTTTTCATTCAGTGCTTGGTTAATGCAAAATCTGCAATTTCCTCAGTGACTGGCTGGAGAGGAAAAAGGAGCTGATACCAAGAGATGTCAAAGAAAAGATCTGTCAGCTGAAAGTCTGCCCAGAACCATTTTCTGTACAAAATAAAATGGGGTGCCAGGTATGATTCTGACATGCTACAAAACCAGCAATTATAGTTGTGCATGTTTGGTGGTCCAACAAATGTTCAGCCTCCTGCCTGCTTCAGTAGCCAAGAGACTGCAATACAAGTTAGTTATGTACCTTTGTGAGACTTTACAAAAAACCTGTGTATTTTTTATGATCCTAATCTGGAAAAATTTATTCATGGCTCTGTTTCTATTATTGCAAGAAATTCCAACTATACATATATATATATATATATATATGTTCAGAATGTAGATGTCTCATGATATGTGCCAAGTACAGCCCCTCAGGTTATATCACCTCTTTGCCATCTGCAGATGGACGATGTCTAGTGATTTAATAAGCACTGTTCTGATTATTCATGTACTTAGATTTTCTTTTGTTGTTTTATGTGAGCTTGGATGAATGATGCAGCAGCTCTGCAGGAACTTATATATTATGAGAAACTGTGAGAGAATAGAAATTCCTTCTAAAACCAGAACTCACAGTTTGTTTATTAGGTAAACAATATGGCTTAATAGAAGGAGGGCTTTTCCATTTTTAACTTATTTAAAACTTATTTAAATTTAACTTGTTTAAAACTTATTTAACTTATTTAGTGTCTAAAAAAAGTTCCAAATTTCAAATGTCATCAACTTTGCAGAAATGGGTTTTAATTTTCTCTTTGTTTTTAGTTTTGTACTAGCTTGACCCCGGGGGCCTAAAAAAGAGTTAAAACTGTCTTTTGAAAATGCAGACAAAATTATGAAAGCTATGAGATCTAGGTGGTGATAGGCATTTGAAAATCCCACTAGATACCCATCAGTGTTTTTAGGCACCTGGAACAGAAATTCATCTTAAACTCTGCAAAAATACCAGTTTCTCATTGGGTATTTGTGACAGCAGATTTAGGGATCTGCAGGTGTGCTAATAAGAAATCAGCATGATCTGCAGCAGCACAAATAGCTGTTATACAGAAGCTTTAAAATAGGGTAGGCTGCAGGAATGACTCAAAGAAAAAGATTTGTGAAGCTTGAGAAACAGAAGCTCCAAAAAGGACCATTGAGAAATGTTTGATTAGGGGAGTTTTGATTATCATTACTGTTTGGTGCATGTGTTTTACAAAAGATAATTTTTTTTTTCCCAAGCCCAGATTCAGCAGTTCAATGAATGGCAGTGGATTAAACCCTATTGACACATATGACAAAGCAATGCTGAAGTAATTGTTTGGGATTCAAGCATTGTCTGTGAGACGTGCAGATTATAGAGGGGAGAAAAAAAATGATATCAACCACACAAAAATAGTCTTAAGCACTATGCTGGCTTTTAGTGCCCAAATCCTTGAGAAGGAGAAGAATGGCAGACAAAGGCCAAATGAAATGAAGGTGAAATAACACAAAATTAATCCTTATGTTTTTCCTTATCTCCAAGTCCTGCCTGTCATTTTTCTACATTAAAAATGTATTTTTGAAGTACTAATTCATTCAACAGATACATGATACATATATCAAAGGTAGCCTAATGTTTTCAAGGACTAAAATATTCCCAGCTGCAGGATTGTCCTGGCTGAGATTATAGAAATTAATTTGTACTGCATTTTTAGCTCAGTGTCCCACTATACATTCACCCCCTTTTTAGCCTGTAAAAACAATGACACCCATTTTATGAGAAGGAGGCTGTAAATCACTTTTTTAGTTCTGTGTTTTCCCCCAGCATTCTCCTCTGACAGATCAGGCAGAGCTGGACCTTGAGGATTCTATTTTACCTCTCAGTCCCTAAGAGCACTGCTGGCATGTTGTTGGTTTTTCTTTGCCTTTGGATGTTTAAAATAGTTCTTCTGAACATCCAGTCACTGTCACTGAGCAATGGTCTCTAAAATTGATGCAGAAATCAATTATCTCTTACCTGGAATGACATACAATTTTGAGAAGCAGTTTTGGATTTCCTTCATTATATAGTCTGATGTGGATTTTTAAAAGTCTATTTAAAAGGAAACTAGATTAGCAAAAGACAAAAGATCTCAAAAATCTTGCATGCATTTACATTATCTGTAAAGGGTTTTCTAAAAGATGATGTTTTGTCAATATCCAAGGTGTCAGTCATGCCAAACACTAAAAGGCAGAGAAGTCCAAGGGAGTGAAAATTTGGTAACTGTAAAACTATAAATAAAAACATTTATCATTATTTTAATTGAGAGGTACTTATATTATTTTGCTTCTTTTATGAAGGCAAATATACAGAATCTTAGCCAGGTTGTGCAGTGTGTTGTTGCTTCTTATGTCTACAAATTCTTTAGCGGAGAGCATTATCCTGTCCTATTCTTACCTTCTAATTTGCTTTGTGTGTTATTTTAGAGATGGAAATGAGCAATCTTTGTTTTAATTTAACCAGAATCCACATTTAACCACAACTGTTTACATAAGGGACTTAATATATGATGAACTTTTAAGAGGACCACACATGTAGTCAGTGTGAGAGTGGTACTCATCATTTATTACCATTTTTGATTTACCGTAAAGTTTTTATATGTCCTGTGCTGCGGTTGTTGGTAGATAAGCAATGACATGGTGCTTTGTGATGCACAAAGGCATGAGCATTTTAATAGAGGAGTACTGTGGTGGTTAAAATCTTAATATATTTATTGAGTACTGGAAAAAGCAGGAATAAATATGTAGCGGGGCTCAGTCAATCTGGAAAGTCAAATTCTGTCCTTTTGAAGAACCTTAATGGCACAGAAAAGTGGTGGAATCACCCAAAAATATCTAGATATATCACCTGGGGACATGGTTTAGTGGTGAACATAGCAGTGCAAGGTTAACAGTTGTGCTTCTGTGCCATTAGAATCTTTTCCAACCTTAATGATTCTCTCTTGAACTGATGGGATATTTTTTGCATTCAATTTTCTGGATCTTATTATCTGCTTTTATTTTTAAACAGAAATGAGGAGAGCTGTTTCTTAGCATTATCATATGGCTGTCAACATTAGTTAGTCTTCACTAAGGATAGCTATGAAGGGTAGCTAAGCAGTCCCGACCAGGGCCTGAACATACTGCCATCTCTGCTGCATCAACAAAAATAAAAGTATGTGCCTTGTATGTATGGGGTTAGGAATTTGCTGCTGCAAGAGTCTCCTCATGAGAAGCAGAGGAATTAGAGAGAAGCAGCAGTGGCTGGAGAAGGATGAAGGAGAGAGAAGCAGCACCAAGTGGAGTGATCGAGTTTTGAGCGTGCAGCTCCAGAGGAGAGCTTTGTGGCTAAATGGGAGCAGAGGTGGCTACTAACATTTCCTGAAGAGCACCCATCCAGAGAAGCAGTGCACAGGCTGGGCTTCTGCACCAGCTGCTGTGCCAAAGGTGGATACAGCTGCAAGTGAAGTTGAACACATCAAAGGCCATGGAAGCAGGGGTGCTTAGATCCCAGCTAATCTACTGGGGCCTTCTTGATGAGTAAGGCTGGGTTATTTCACAAGTGCAATAGACCTGAAGTGGAGGTTTATTTTTCTTGACACATATTTTTAGTAAATTTGCAAACTTTTGCTTAGGTAACTCTGACTTAAAATAGAGGCAGAGGCTGATTTCCTGCACACTTGAGTATGTGGTGATGCTTTCAGGCAGGCACTTGTATGATTTCAGATGATGGTCAGCGCAGCAGCGATGACCATCCATGTTTTTCCTGCAGGCACTGCAGTGCCTCCAAGGGCCCTCACGTATATTCAAAAAATTATAGAATCATTTAAGTTGGAAAAGACCCTTAAGGTCATTGAGTCTAACTGTTACCCGTCATTACCCAAGTCTACCACTAAACCCTGCCTCTAAGCATGACACATTCACATCTTCTAAATATGTCCAGAGCTGACAATTCCACCACTCTTCTGGACAGCCTGTTCCAATGCTTGACAACCCTTTCAGTGAAAAAATTTCATTCACCTCATGGCTAAGAGTCTCAGTGCTTTTTTTCTACTTCTACCCTGCTGCAAGCCATCTGGGCTGCCAAAAAGTCTGATATCCGTCCCAGAAGTGCTTATCCCATTGCTGGTAAGAACTTTATTGTATTTGTCCTGTTGGTAAGTGGTCTGCAACATGCTCATCTCTAAGAGTACCACACAGATTTTAATGAATGGTCTTGGGGCTGGATGAGGTTTTTTGTGTCCACTCTGAACTCCTTGCAGCAGTGCAGGTGAGCAGGCTGAGGCTTGCAAGACCAAAAGTAGATGAATGATATGAGAAACAGAACAACCCATGGAGCTCACAGCAAGGGATTGAATTTGCCATTTCCAGAGTTAAGCAATTAGCTGATTTCAACTTTTCAACTGGTGCCAGATATATTTTGTAGTTAACTGCTTGAAAACACTTTAGTGGGACCAAGTCATTCCCCAGACTTGTAATGATAGACACTGATGTGCTAATTTGCAGAATGCGAAATTGAGCCAGATGACTTCTGGTTGAGAAGATACTTTGCCTTCATTTTTGGTTCCCATCAAGTGCTGTATTTCAGCATATATACTCTCTGCAAGGTAGCCACATTAGACAATTAAGGACAACAGTTTAGCATCAACTAGGACCAGCATCTTAGCAGAGGTCTGCAAACACATATGCCATCTGTTCTGCTCTCTTCAAAGTTTTTGACTTTGTTATAATTTTGGCAGTCAACTCAAAAAGGAAATGGTTATCGAAATCTGAAATTAAATTTCTTGCCAGCAGAACACTGCTTGCTTAACCTTGAAATACTCAAACAATCTCTACTCTGTTCCTAAGCTGTATAGGTGTGATGAGGGCAAAATAACCTTGTGGTATAATGTGAAGTGAGTGGATATTTATTTGAATCTGCAGCACTTCTGTGACAGGACTGGGAAGATTCATGCAGCCCTCAAACAGGAGGAGGTCAGTAGTAAGGAAAGGATATCACTAAGTCAGAGAACAGAAAAGTGGTGGAGGTAGAAATATTGTTAATGCAGACTGAAATGAAATCCAGATGACACTGTGAAACCTTTTCCTTTTCCATCTGTCTCAATACTCTAGGTTGTTGTCTCAAGGAATCACCTTATACATATCTTTATATTATACTCCTATCAAAAGTGAAGGATATTAACCACTAATCTGTAACAAACATGGAAATTGAATAATTAATGACAGGTTAAAAGATTAGGGTTTTTTTTTCCTCAGTCAGTCCTGGAAATCTCTGTGTTTTTCCTTTATTATTTCCTGGTTTGGACATTAATGTTTCATTTTGTACATAATTTCAATCCAAGAGAGTGGTTAGACAGTAGAAAAACTGTATAGAGTAGAAAACAGTAGAAATAGAAACACTGATAGTGCAGCCTGAAATTAAATCCAGTCTCTTGCTATGTGAGGGGTCTCTGTATTGCTAACATTGCCTACAAGATCGTCCCCCAAGGTTTTCTAGCCTGAGCCGATGTTCCCTTATAGCGTTTTCTTTAAAGCAGAAGAGACTATAAACTTAAACATACCACCCCTTCTCCCTCTCCCTGAGAAGTTTACAAATTGCTAAAGAATGTGGAAAAAAATTAGTTTGGTTTAGACCAGAGAACCATTCTCACTTCTATAAGACAAATTACACTTTCGTATTGCATGTGATGAGACACCTGTGAATGGCCTCAGGGACTGTTTTCACTATTTTTCAACCTGATCCTGATCAAAGGGCATGGGATAGCATCACAGAAGAGCTGGGTCTTGACTCTATTCTCTTTGTATTTAGCTGAAGGTACAAGCATGCTCATAACTGATTTTTCAGATGTTTTAAAATTTTTTGCCCTTTTAATTAATTTCTAGGAGCTTCACTGTGCAAAATCAAGTCTTACATACAATGCCATGAGTATTATTTTAGGTGTGAAATCAGAATATGTTTTAAATAACTTCACAAGCCACTGAGACTTAAAACATAAACCTTGTGTTTGAATATAAGGGAAAGAAAACTGCAAGGGAAAATAAAATGTGTATCAGGAGATTCTTCAGAACCAACCTGCCTACGTAAGAGACCTAGAATAGCTGTTTCTCCCACATCAATTTTTTGAAGATTTATAGAAGGTGTTTTTTAACTTTGGATGTATTAACTCAAAAAATTCTGGAGAGACTCACTTTTGCTTCCTTGGCTGATTTTTAGTTCCATACTCCATCTTTTTGTAGAAAGAGAGTTCCTTTTAATAAAGAACATTAATATTATTTTGCTCAAATAAATTGAAAGCATAAAGAAAGTTCTTAGAACATTTATTTTCTTGCTTGATGCCTGAATTTATCAGATTTAGAAGCCCAGAGAAAGATTTCTTCTGAACACATGTCCCCTTTTACATTTTGTCTCTATACTAGCAGCTAGTCAAGAAAATAAGGAGGTTACCAGCATGAATAAGCAGGAAACTCCTGATTAAGTGCAACATATATGGGTATGGAAGGAAGGAATAGGAACATCTATCAAGTGCTAATAGGGAGATATTTCTTAAGCCTACAGGGATGGACCTAAAACTAACAGGGGGTGTGAAGTGCAGGTAGATGTAGGCTGGTAGCAAAAAACACCCCAATAAATGAAAATGGGGGCTCCACAACTCAGTGGAACAGGAAAGCTAGTGTCAAAGTGGAACGGTAAAGACTAGGGTGCTAAATTCCCTTTTTTTGGCCACATTTTTTACTTTAAGGATTTGCTGGAGGGACTTGTGGACTTTGGTGAGGAAGAAGTTGAACTTGATTTGGCAGTGAGCCCTCAAAGACTAGCCACACACAGGATGTACTAGCAAGAGTGCAGCCAGCAAGACTAGAAAGGGAAGCTGTTGTCTCCCCACACATGGCACCACTGAGACCACAGCTGCAGTCCTGCACCCAGTCTCAAGTATGAGAAAAATATTGACAGGAAGAGGAGCATTGGGGAGAGATGTGATACTAGGCATCAAGATCCAGCTCATGCATTTTACCCTTAGCCCCTCAAACTGTGCCTTCAATAACAAACGTTTCTTAGGCATTTTCACAGCTAGAAGAACAGTGTGCTCCCCAATACACTGTTGGATTCACCATGAAGAAGAGATTCTAAATAGCTACCAACAAACCTAAGAAAACTTCATCACTTGGATTGAAAATCTAGAATACGTATTGATTTCTACCACAGCTTCATTAATCACTTTCTGTAAAACACTAATTTCCTGGTTACAAGCAGCAGCATAAACACAGATGGAATACACACAAAACCAAGATCAGTGCACCCACCTCTGCAATATTTTATCCACTAATCAATAATTTAAAACAAAGCAAAAAAATTGGGGTATACACTCAGAGCCTGAAACGCCAATGTATGAGCTTTGAGGAAATATTACATCTACCCAACCCACTCCCCCATCTAGAGCTTCAAAGAAAGATAAGATGCCTGCAAGGAAATTCTGTGAAAACGTACCCCATATGTAACCAAACCACAACACTACCACATAAAAAGTCTCTTCATTTAAAAAAATCACCTCAGTTTTATGCGGCTACCTGTATGACACCCCAGCCTTGAAAATAAATGATTTATCATCCACACTTGAAGAAAGTTGGCATTTATTTACTTTATCAGAAAATAAATTGGCAGCACATTCCCTCCCACCCTCTTCACCCCCTCTAGTCTCACTCAGTTCATTGCCCAAAGAAAATTTCTTGGAGTTCAACATGCACCACTGGTTCAGGGCATTGTTCAGGAACACTGGGAAATTTGGCAGGAGGTCCACTTGGCTAAGCAAGGAGCTTCTTAATGAACTAAAATGCAAAGCACATAAGAAGTAGAAACAAGGGCAGACAACAAAGGAAAAGTATAAAAGTACTACTCAGACATGTTGGGACAAAACCAGAAAAAATAAAGCCCAGTTGAATTTAAAACTGGACAGGAACAGAAAAGCTAACAAGATGTGATTTTACAAGCATGTCAGAAGTGAAAAGAAACTTTGAGAAAATGTGAGTCCATTTCTGAATAGAAGAAAACCTAGTGATGGACAGTGTGGAAAAGGCTGCTCAATGACTTTTTGTCTCACAGAAAACCTGCTCCCAGATGTCTGCACACACCAATGCTATATGGGAAGCCAAAAGTATATTAAAATCCATAGGACTGGATAGGACTCTTCAACAGGTGCTGAAAGATATGGTTGATATTCTTGTGAGGCTTGCCATAATTTTTAAAAAATTGTGGTGTTTTTGGGGGGAATCCCTGATGACTGGGCTAAAGGTATCCCCAGCTTTAAGAAAGACAAGAAGCAGCATCTAGATAACTGCAGGTTGATAAGCCTCACTTCAGTCCTTAGAAAAATAACAGAGCACATCTATTCATGAACACAGCAATGACAGGTAGCAATGAGAAGCAGTCAACAGATTCATCAGAGCAAATCAGTTATGGAGATGAACTTGGACTAAGTACTCATCTGCATTAAAAGATCACAGCTAGCGGGTGTGGGTGGGTTGGTGATTATTTCCCTCCTTTTGACATTTGTGAGGCCACATCTAGAACACCAGTTTGATCACCCCTATGTCCACAGATTAAAGGAAAAGCCAGACATATTAAAATGAATCTTGGGGAGGGTCTCCAGTATCTGTGGGAAAAGCATGACCCAAAGAGAAGGCTACAGGTTAAGTCTGATTGTTGTTTTCTACCACCTAATAGGTATGTATAAAGAAGGCAAAGACTTCTTGGAAGTGTCTGGCAAAAGTACATGCTATAGAAATAGCAGATTTGGTCCCTGGAATAATCAGACATATCCTAAGCTCAGTTGGGCAGGTCCTGAGCAATCTGATCTCCCCTTTGAAGTCAACCTTGCCATGAACAGGATCCTAGCCAGTACGATCTTGAGCTCACTTCCAACCAAAACCCTCCAATGTTTTTTATGATTCTGTGTTTAGATGATTGATTCCTTTCTGTGGTGAAAGAACTGGTGATGTGGATACTGAGTGGTGCACATGGGCTTGTATCCTTCCTGTCTGAAGGCTGAAGAAGAGTAGGCTGGACAAATGGACTCCTAAATGAACTGAAGATTGTCTGGGCCATGAGACTGAAAAGACAGTAATCCATGTCTTAAGGTCAAGACAGCAGCCAGCAGAGTGCTCAAATGAGGCTGATACCAGCCAGTATCTTCACCAGCAAAATGGATGATGATGCAGAATGCACTCCTAAAAGCTGTGGAAGGTTTGGTGGAGTGCACCATGACAGTCCTGAGCCTGCGGCATATGTCAAATAAAAAAAGATTGAAGGAACTGAGTGTGTTTTGTCTGCTAAAGACCCACAGAAGGAGAATCGACAGTCTCCAGTAGTTTTCAACAGCTTGAAGAAAAATTGCCAAGCCAACAGAGCCACAATCTTCTAGCAGACAGCAGATGGTACAAAAACATGTGATGGCCACAAGTCACAGATGTAAAGATTCAGAGTAGACATCAGGAATGACATTCCTTAGAAGCATAGGAAAAAAGTAGAACAGGCTTCATCACAGAGAAGAGACATCAACAGAGAGATGTTGAAGTCTTCTCAGGTCTTTCAATATTTGCTTGGCTAGACAGAGCCACAAAGATTTGGTGCTTGCCATACATCTGCTTAAGCAGGACTTTGGACTAATTGAGTACTCTTCCAATCAAAATTCCTATGGCTCTGTCTGCCATGCTGCATCTGAGCAACACATGTGAGACCTGCCAACATATCTCCATGTCCATGGTGTTAAAGGCACCATTAAAGAAGCATCAAAACCTCTGATTTCTGCACAAACACACCCCAGAATGCACTGTCCAGTGAGACAGCTGCCAGACTGTTTCCATGGCAGTAAAAGTGCAATAACCACACACTGGAAAAACTCAGAGATGAACAGTAAGTGACAGAAGATTCCAGGGGGCAGAATCTTTGGATATTTTGTTTTCTTTCTTTCACAAAATAGCAGTTTCACCTGAGCCTGCTCAGGCCTAATCATCCAGAGAGATGGTCAAAACACCTTCAGAAGAAGGGTGTAGGAAGTAAAATATACACCCCAGCTGGACACTAAACTTTACAGAAATAAATAGAGAGATTTTCTTTATAACACATTGTAATTCCCTCCCCAAGCTGCTCTATCTTTCACAGGCAGTGAATAACCTGTCTTTTTCCCTTTCCTCACACTAGGAGCTAATGACCTTACCAGCTTTTTCATTGCTCACATCACCCATATGCTCCTCAGGTACCCTCCACTTTCTTGACCAGATAGTTTAACTATTTAACATAATCAAGTTAACCTCAGATCACTGTTGCCTTTAACACTGAAGATGCTGCATTTATTTCAGCTCTGAAAAATGTTTCTCATAGCTGAAAGGCTTTCTGCTTCGTCTGCCTATCTGTTGGGCCTAATAAAAGATATTACCTTCCCCTAAAAACCTTTCACCAGTTATATCCATGGATTATCATGATCCAAGAACAATGTCACTTTTCTGAATTAAATAATTTGAAACAACCATGCTTTTGTGGTTTTTTTTTTTTTTTTTTTTTTTAAATAAATTAATAAACCTGTCTTCCAATGCCACCCATTTCCATATGTGGAGGGACATGCCCAGACTGCCTGTAAACTTAATTTTTCAATGGAACCAGGTGATATAAAACAAAGTTTAATTTACTCCAATTTGGAATGTTGTGGGTCTCAATCCTGGTATAGGTCAAAACTTACTTCTTACAATCTGCTGAAGGCTGATGTAAGTCAGCCTTTGAAAGTTACCTGTTTGTCTTTATGAACTGCATCAATCTCAGACTCCTCAGTCCAAGCACAAGACTGTGTTGTAGCAGATTTCTGTGCTCTTGGAAATAGCAGAGCTGAGCAATTTATACTAGTCAGATGGTCTGTCAGACCTGTATTCTTTAGGGCTACTGATCTTGATTGACAAGGAATATTTTTAAACATTTAATTTTTAATTTTTTACTGATTTTAAATCAGCACATTAGCTAGTTGCTGGAAATGCAAGGGAGCTTCTGAGGCCAAAAAGGAATTACGGTCTTCTCTTGATGGATTGGATTGTATCCCATGTTATAGACATAATTTCAATGCAAGACTAATTTAAGAGGAAAATCTCAATATTGTGTTAAAAGGATTGAAGCAAAGAATAGTTAAATTACACTGCATTCTGAAACTTTTGTGCTTGTTTATAAATCAATTGTAGTCTTGCCAGAAGCCAGCACCCTCTTTGGAGCTGTTCTGGATTTTCACTTTCAACAGTTTCACTGGAAGTCAGAGTTCACAATAAGCTGCTCTACTGTATAATGAACCAAGCCAGAGGGGTTGGCTCAGTAGTCTCAGATTAACTTTGAAATATCCAGACACCCTGGAAACAAAGGTTTAAATTCCAACAGGGCTGGTTCAACCCTTCTACTTTTTGAGGCTGATAAATCATGTGCAGTGCACTAGACTATCTATGGACCCTTCTAGTAAGGTGAGACCTGAAAAAGAGACATGCGATCTACTCTGCACACATGAAAGGGATTACTGCCTTTTTCTCAAGGACGAGTTTGTTTCAAATTCATGTCCAAAAGTTTTCAGCTCCAAGAGCTGTGCAGTTCAACCTGTATTGCTTTACTGAGTGACTGTTACCCCCTGAGTTAGACTGACTTCACTTCAGCGTGATCCAATGACCATCAAAATTAAGGTTGTTCTTTTAACCTTTATATTGATTTTTTTGGCATGACACCTTCCATTAAACTCTAGGTGTCCTCCCCAACCCAAATATTATTAAATACAATCCCAGTGGTACACTCTATCAGAGGTACAAATGCATGCGTAATGCCATATATTCATGACCTCTTAGATATGCAACTGTGCACACACCTAATATGAAAATGAAATCAAACAAATGCGATTCAGTCCTTCCAGATACCTCAGCCCACTTGTCCCAGTTGTGTAACATATTAGCATTCATCTCACTGTGATTTGCCTACAGAAATTTTTCAAGATGAAAGTTTGATGCATAAGAAGAATCTCAGGACAGAGCGGTTCCCTTAGCAACCTTGCAGCCGGCTCCAGCAGCCCTGACCCAGCTACAAAGCCTTTCACAAGCAGAGGAGACACACTTAATGACAGCTGGATGAAATTTGGGAGTAGTGATAAACTGCCTTCTTATCT
Organism: Regulus satrapa; assembly: GCA_013396955.1. Lineage (NCBI taxonomy): Eukaryota > Metazoa > Chordata > Aves > Passeriformes > Regulidae > Regulus > Regulus satrapa. Next base: position 146,744 of record VWZN01013660.1, read on the forward strand.
GGAAAACACCTTTGAGGAATATTATCTTTATTGACTTGCTTAAAAAAAAAAAAAAAAAAGCCCACAAACTGCTGCTACAAATTAGTACACAATAATAAGCAGCAATACCAATTTATTAGTGTGCCTTCCCTCTCCACCAGTAAAGCACCTGGGGCGCTGAATAACAGAGTAAAAATAAACACAGCATAATTAATTAACACTGATTACACTTCCTCCCCTCTAGACCTTCTCAAACATAGCTGTTTGGTCCTGTCTGTTTCACCCATGTCTCTCCTCATTCCACCTACACCAAGCAGCACCTTGCCACATCCCTATCTTTCCATTTCCTCTTAAGCTCTGGCCTTGCCCCATCCTGTGTCTTGGAGTCAATGCACAACTTTGCCTTTTTCCTATTTTTGTCTTCCCTCCCCTGCCACCATTTTATGAAAAAAAGTCCAGTTTTACCTTTTGTTGGACAGGGAAATCAATTATGGGTAGGACTGAATTGGAATAGCAAGGAAATCTTTAGAGAATAACATGGGCAAATGCTGCTATGATTTCCTGTGTCTTTCTTTCTGTGATGCTGAAAAAAACGTATTATTAAATTTTGGCTTTTAATGACATATTTACATGGTATCTCCGGGCCAGGTGTGAGCCTCCTGGTTGACTTCTGTGTTGCCTGAAATAAGAAAAATAAAATATTTCCTCTACAGAGGGGTTGGTGGCATTGACCTTTCTGCTCAGTTCCAAGGTGCTACTTTCTAGCCAAGTTCCAATGTGAATTTTGTAAATCTTCCCAACTTCACCCTAGTTTTGACTCATGGACAAAGGCAAGATTTATCAGGGATTTTAACAGAAAATTTTTGATGTGGTGGTGAATGTGCATGTGGAATACAAGGGAGGTTGAAGAGAGCTTTGCCTGACATAACACAAGGAAAGCCATTTTATATAGGTCAAGGTAATCCCTTTCTCTAGTCAAGATAATACTATCAATTTAAGAATATTAAATTGTTAGGTGTCAGGAAAAAAAGGCCTTTAGCATCCTAACTTTCTCCAATGTGCTCCTTTTCATGTTTAGCCCCTGTCACCACATGCCAATCTCTGCAAGGATTAACCAGCAAAATCTCCCCTGAAGAACACTGTGCCAGTGCACAAACCCGTGAGAAGTTTGCAATGCCTTCCAGACTCTTAGAAATAAAAAAAAAAGAAGAAAAAATTGTGCAAATTTTTTTATACTCTATAATAACTCTATTGCATGACGTAAACAGCTACATGTTGCAACAAATTTGAATGAAGCTTGTAGTTACCTCCATTGCGTTATTCATATTACTATTAAGAGTGAAAGATAATGAAAAAGTCCTAGGAAGGTTTATAAAATTTTGATGGGGATGGACCTCCTGTACTCTAAGATAAAAGTTACATATGTAAACAGAAAATCTGCATGTCAAAGGGAGATATTCCCTTTCACAGCTTGTGTTAGGCAGGAAACTGTAGAAGTTGTGGCTGAAAAATGAGCACTGTGTACTCGTGCAAGACTGTGGCTGGAGATGTGACAGTGCGTGTGACAGCAGCTTCAGCATTCCTTCACGCTGGGGTGAGCATGAGCCTTCTTTCCACACTTTCAGAGGGATTGTTTGTGGAAAAAGATGAGGTTTTTTAAGGACAAATACGCTCAGCCTAAACCACCACTCATTCTAACCCTCAATTCTGTACCTGTAGATGTCCAGAAACAGATATTAGTAAGTTTAGATTAAATGCAGATAAATCGATCAAATTTGCTTCCACATTTCATGTTATTTAAAGTGATTTTCCCAGCTCACTTGACAGTCTCCAAAGCTAAAAGATATCCCTTATTGCATGTAGATACACATACACAGTTTGTCATTTCAAATCACCTTCAGATCAGCAGGGTGAAGCTCAGGCACAGGCAGAGGAGGTGGCTGTAAAATTGTGATCGGCCCTGGCTGCCACAGGTTTGGAACAAGTGCTGGGTTGCATCTGTCCTTTCTCCTGGACGGGATGGGAATAGGCTGTCTGAGCCACTGAGCTACCCTCGGAGCAGACATCTCCCTCCCTACACAGGTGGATGTGCCACTGCCCTGTGGCTGGGGCCAGGGTGTGGTGCTGGCAGACATTTCACCACGATGGAGGGAGACAGACAGGTGTGTCCTGAAGCCACTCTCCATGTCTTTACCTTCCCCTTCCTTCCCCATGCCATTTGTGTGAGGGCACAGATTCATAGGGAGAAGGAAGGAGGAGACAGCACACGTATACCACCTCTTACTGCCATCAAACATCTTCTGGAGCCTGTGAAAGCTGAAACCTTGCAGATCTCTGCACCATTCATCCACTTCCTTCTCTCCTGTCTCCCCAGGTATTGCCAATTTCTGTCCCTGATATCTCTGCCCCAGCCAACATGTGCCTTTCCACACCTTCCCCATACTGCAGCTGGGTGTTGGTTCCACAGTGGGTTTGCCTGTGCACCTGACATAAGTATTTCTGGCCTCTGAGCAAACTACTCGTATGCTGGCTCTCTGATATCTTAGCTCTTACCATGCTCTGCCAGACCAAGCTCTTGCTGAGAAGCCACAGGGAGCAAGTTGAAGCTGTCAGCTATGCCCCTGCCCTGCACAGCACCGTGATGCCAGCCCTGAAAAGTTGACAAAAGCTCTGGTTATGAAAGCTGCTGCAAAAAGGAATTTACAGTCTCGGCAGACAGGTTGAGCAGAGGTTTGTGAGAAGGAAAACAGGAAAGCAGAGAGAAGAGAAATGACAGCCCAACGCAGAGGACATCAGTAACGTCTTCAGAGCTAGATGCGCTAAGATGGACCTGCATCTCAAAAACACAGAGTATGGCTAGGGGACCATGACTCACAGAATGCAGGGCTGCAAGATTTTATGATAAACCATATGATCCTCAAAAATGTTGAATTTAACTCTCTAAGCACCTAGCTCAAATAAAAATAATTTAGGATGTTACAGTCTGAATAAAACATTAAGACATGAAATATTTCCAATGGTCCCCTCTGAGTTTATAAGACCTGACTTTTGAAAATTTTAGACAGGGATGTGTCACCTCTGAAGTAGGCCAAAATAATTACAGCATAGATGGTGAAATATATATAGGATATGAGAAAAAGCATCCTTGTTAATACAGTATTCTAAATGCAGATTTAAGAATTTAAGAATGGTATTTGCAAATTTTCATAAAATGGAAATTGAAAGGAAAAAAGTGTGTTTCTCAGTATCCCAGTTTTGTGTTGTATTGCTGATTAGAAACAGCCCAATTTGTTTTATGATACCATTTGTTACTGTACCACAAGGTTCCAATAAACATTTTAATAAACATCATAACCCAAGAACTCATCATCTCTGGTTATGTCTCCATAAAAATTTATGACAGCATCATTCTGATAGGGTTTCTGACTGAAAAACTTAACTTAGATGGTTATTTATGAATTTTGGCTGGGGGCACATATTTGTAGAACAGTTGGATGTAGTTGGCTAATCACATCCTCCCCCCACATCCATAGTGGAAGCCATCTAGACTTTTCTTTGGGCATTTTGTGCCTTCTGCCTCCCACAGTGGCCTGGTGCAAAAGGGGATGAGCAGTGGAGCCTGGGCTGCAGCACAAGCCAGTGTATGAGACATTGTCTGTACCTGAACATCACCCTGCTGGCAACAAGTGCTGCTGAGTGACTCCTTCTAGACACCAGGAGGTGAATTCCAGTCCAGGCCTGCTGCCTATAGATTTAGATGTATCTAGAGCCTTTTGAAATAAGCTACATTATAAAGGCTTTCCCAGACTACAGAAGTGAAGGAGCAGTTCTTCCAACAGTGAGGTAGAGACTGGACCTGCCCACGGCCCTGGGCTTGCTGAGAACCAACAGCATCAATGGAGCAATTTGTAAGGTGGGACAGAAAAGCAACAAGCAAGCAAGAAAGGCTCTTTCTGTCAGCCAAGGTGAGGAGATTAGACACAGACATGGCCCAGTCCCAGTGTTCTGGAGGGGTACTGGGTGTCCTCAGCTTCCATTTGGAACAGCATGATGGATGAGACTGGGAGCCTGCAGGAACACTCGGCTCCATGCAGCAGCATCCATGGGAGCTGCAAAAAATAAAATAGGAGGAAGGGATTTGATGCACACAGAGATAGTTCGGTTTAATAGTGGCAACAATCTGCCAAATTCCCGATATTAATTGGTCGTGTTTGTCTCATCAATTGAAAAGAGACTTTATCAGGAATGTGATTTATATAAAAGACTGCTGGTTTTATATCTCTTTATACAAAGCAGGCAATCTTGGCATAAATCAGCATTAAAGCATTTAAACAGTAAGCTGTTAACTCATAAAACAGTAAGTCAGCTTCCACATAAGCCAGAATCAGTCACTGTCAGGTTCTGATCACTTGGTAGGAGTCTCCAGAAAATGTCTCTCACATCTGTGCCTTAAAAATAGATTTGTCTCAATGCATGGGAGGTTTTGCTCTGATTCTCATCAGGAAGAGGTCCATTTCCTGGCCATTTTTATAGCAAAGTCATAGTCACACACAAGTGTAGATTTTTTATTGGGTTATTGGCTTGACTATATTTTTTTTTAAGGAAATGCCACTGTTTCAGTTTTCATGCATATTGTACCACAGAGACCAAAGTATATGGGCTTCACCACTGTGCCTTCATTTGTAAGTTGTTCTATGGATCAGTATATGACTGTTCTTTACTACATTGGCTTATGCAGCTTTTTCTTTTTCAATTTTCTTAGCATTACTTCCTACTCTACAGCTTAAGACTAAAAATAAAGAATAAAATGACAATAAAGGCTCTCAGGGAAAAAACAAAAGGGAGTAAACATGAAAAGAACTTGAGAAGAAAAGAGTATAAAAGAACAAAGTACAAAGGAACCTAGAGTTGAAAAGATTATAGAATGAAGGGGAAAAATGTGCTAATGTAATTTAAAAAAAATAATTCAAATGAAAATCCATGAAAAGGAAGATTAAAAGGAGAACATTTTAAAAAAGGAGATATTTTTAGAAAGTCTGTTTAACCTGAGGGGACCACCCTCAGGAAAGCCAGATGTAGTATACTGAAATTATTATCCTAATAAAATGTGTAACAGAACAGAGAGCACCATAAAACCAGTTTAAGGGAGAACACAAAACGATCTTTTCCTTCCTTGTTGGTAACACCTTTGCTATGAGCACAACTCTTGTAAAGGGTACTGGCATTTCCAGCTTGTTAGTTCTGTGCCAAAACAATGCCTGTGCAGCCCATACATATTTTTCTACATCAACAATTCCCTTTTCCTAAGTACAAAACATGAGTATTATTTCTGGACTTGTTTCTCCCTGGGTAGAACAGATGTATTAAGGGCCAATGGGAACCAGTCCTCAAGTCTGGTGGAGAGAGTGATGGAGATGCAGTCCTGTAGAGGGACAGCAGTGTCCCCAGCCCTGCCTGCCCACTGCCCTTTCCCCAGGCACATCCCAGCAGGTACCTTTATTTATGTGACACTCCTAGCAGGGTTAAAATCAAATAGCCACTCTGAGAGCAGAAAGGGAGAATCAGTTCTACACAGTCAATGATTTTCTACATTATAATCATTACAGTGCTATATTTAAAGCTAGTAAGTATTTTTTCCCACTTTTTTCATAGCCCCTATTTACAGAAATGTCTACACTTCCTGGAATACTACGTTTTTGCTGGAAATCATCATGCTTGTCCTAATTTCAGAAAAGAGCTGTAAAAAAAAAGTGTGAGACCTCTGCTGAAATGGTATAAATATAAAAAAGTAAGACACTGAGTAATCTTATTAGTTAGATCTGTTTTTCTCTCATTTCTTTTTACTGGGGCCATCATATAAAACAGTTGAAAGGGCAGTTAGCTAAATTAACAAAAGAAACATTCAATAAGGACTATTAACCACAAAGGTGCAAGCTCAGTTTTTGTCTTTGGGAGCCGGTCAGTTAAGGCACTAAGGCTACTGAAAACTGAAATATCACATGGTTCTTGCTTTGATTTAATTTTGCTTAAGACCAGAGGGAGATGGCTTAGGTTCACCATTGAATGCAGCCTGGCATTTTAATGTTGTAAAACCAGAAGACAAACAACCAAGAATACCTTTAAAAAAGTATTTGTCATAGAGATTTCATTGGCATGCATTGCATCAGCTGATGTAGGTTGTCGATGCTAAACACACCAATAAGGGTTGAGAGTATGAAGTCCGTGTTTGGCACTGCCACACAGAGCTCTATCTTGGTTAGAGATGAAATGGAGCAGCTTCTTGTTAGGTCTGCACACACACAGGGAAAGGCATTGACAAGGAAGGCAGAAGGACACAGAAATATCCAGAAGTGGTGAGTGCAGTTCCCAGACAAGCTGGGCAGAGGCTTCTGATGTTCATGAAAACTTTCATGTCATAGGTTACACACAGCCAAATCCTATCTGTTGCTGACCTATCATTGCTGAGGTGAGAATAAGGGAGAGGGAGAAAGTCTGAAATCAGGGGAGCCTAGACAACAAGGGAATTAAAGGTTAAAAATAGACCACTGTCAACCTGTATTTGACATCTCCCACATGCAAACCCCTGGTAGTTTAGAGCACTCAGGAGCAGATATAAAACCTCATTTCTATCCATGGTCTGATGTTGAAGTTGGGTTACATCTCTGACAAACCCAAGCCAAAAAAGCCCTGGGAATGAGATTGCTGTCATCTAGGGGAGGACCCAAACAGCTCTGTCATGTGTGGTACTAGACAAACAAGATGTGTAGCAGAACTAGAGAAGTAATGAAGATGAATCCTACAACCGTGCTCTGCCTACCTTGTGGGCTGATTTGTGTTTGAGTAAGATCCCTTATCAAATCCACTAGAAAAAAATGAGAGGAATAGAAAAATATTGAATAGAAAAATAGAAAAATATGCTGGAGAAACTCATTGCTGATCACAAGTGGATCTTTGGTGAGCTATTTGGCCCTATGCAGGTGGGACTGAATGGCATGCAGCAGGCAGTTTCTCCCAGAAGGAAGTGTTTTGGGAGCAGGCAGTAAAGGATGACAAAATGAAAGCTATCAGAAGGTATTAGCTGGTTTAGAAGTTCAAGACCTCAAGCCTGGGATTCCTCCAGAGCATGTGAGTCTATTAAGGTAGGACTGTGGCTCCCTCAGTTAAAAAAAAAAAAAGTTCTGTTTATTTGCATCGGTATAATGATTCTGTGGAAATGAAAATACATTAAGCATTTCCCAAATGGTCATGCATATGGTTATGCTTGACTTCAAAGCTGAGTGCATTTCTATGACCTCTCTCCCCACAGTCTCCCTTTTCCCAAGGGAAGTAATTCTACAATTTGCCTGCACCTCTCTTTAAGTTCCTAAACTTAAAATGTTAATTAAATGTTAACTTCATTATTCTTTAGCAGCATATTATCCTTTCTATAAGAAGTCCAAAAGCAAACTCTTATGTGAAGAATGGTGTCAATATTTCTCACCATAACCTCGTCTTTAAACAGTAAAATTGTTGACACATGGCTCAGAATATGAATATTTGATCAAAATGAAGCTTCACTGATTCCAGAAATTTCACGTCCCCAAGCATCTTTTTGGCAGATGGCCAGTAATCATCTACATTTTTTTCCATTTGGATCCACCTTGTTTCAGGTTTAATGCCCTTAGAATAGAACAACCATTATGGAAATTAGTTAGCAGCTGCTGTACATCAATGTTTAGAAAATTAATATTACCCACATTACACAGCACAGAAGCTGAATTTTAATGAAGCATGGAAACTATAAGCAAATTGGCCTTTCACCTCATCAGAGAAATAGTCAAACATTACTTTTTCTGAGAAAACTTATAATTTTCACCAGAATTCTCTGGACACAATAACAGAAATACAGTATTTTCATTTTCACAAAAGGAATTAAATGCTTCAGGAGATTAAAGATGACAATAGAATCTAAACTATTACATCTTCTTACTGCTAAGCTTTAGAAATATTTTCTCTTAGTTGTTTGTCAGTGGAAATTACAATGCTTTATAATAAGAGCTCTAACACATGAAGAGAAATGATCAGATATATGCTGGGAAGAAAACTGATCTAAGTAGTCAGTTGAGGTTTGAGGTTTCTTCTGGCTTAGGAGGCATTACCAGAAATCATTACCATACCAAGAAAGCAGCAGTATCAGTCCCTCACTGACTTTTTGGTTGCTGGTTTCTTTGTTTTGCAGGTTTTCATCACTATTTTCCTCTCCTTTTTATTGAACTCCAAAAAGGTTCAATTCTGACCTCTGTAATTTAAATCATGTATCTTCTTTTATATTCTAAGGCAGTTATAACTAGATTACAGGAAAAACAGAAGGGGTGAATTTATTATACTCAAGCAGTGTATCATGGACATTTTAATTTCAGCTAGAAGCATTTGGTTAATGCATTTTTCTCTCCTTAAAAAAAACCCAAAAAACCACAAATATCTCTACTGACTTAGAAAAACTTGCAGGATGTCTTTCTGAAAAAAAAGTCCAATTTCTTTTTTTCTTAAAAATTGTATAGACTTTTAAAAGCACCATCCTAGTGTGTGTTTCTGTGCATGTGCTTGTGTAACGTTGTGCATTTTGCAAACATGCATCAAGACTGCCAATATAAATTTACCTTGAGGGCACATTCATTCTATAAATGGTAGCAAGTACAAGAAATTCTTTTGATGGAAAACTGCAGTTTCTAGCAGAACTATTTACTGGAGTACAAACTTAGAAGAACAGGTCTGAAGGCTATAGTAACCCAATTTAGGTTTTACGCACATTTTGTTGGCAATAAAGAAGGCCTGAAACTCTCAAAAGTTAATAAATGTGAAATAAAAAAAAGTAATCAGGATGACATTACAAGGTTCAAATAACTGTACTATAAGCTGACTCACCTGGCTTCAGCAGGAATGCTTGGTGTGTAGGGATTCAAGCTAACTGAACTTTGGAGGAATAAGAAAGTCTGCTTATCATTTCCAAGACACAATGCTGATTAGAAGACTGCAGCAGAACCATAAAGTGCTATAAAATTACTTAAAGGTCATCGCATGTTGTAATAAACTGTAACCTAATTTATTTTTTCTTTAATGCTGACATGAATCTGCTGAAGTTAAAAAAGCAGCTAACTTTCTCAATTAATGTCAAAATGTTCCATTTCATTTTATAGGTTGTTTTACCCATTCTAAGTTGAAATGATGCTTTATTATGGCATCATTTTATGAGCCCAAAGAGACGTTTTGACATTTAGCATAATCTTCCAGAAAATCAGTAGAGAAATGGTTACAAAAGGTGTATGAAAACAAAATGTAGGAAAGATTACATTATAAATAGGAGTGGTGAATAAAGTATTGTTTTTTCACCACTTCAGATGTGGGGGCTGTATTTCCCCCTGCTTTCTCTATACTCTTCAGCACTCTCTTTGAAATAAAAGGCAAGCAACTTGTGAGAGACGTTTGAAAAGCAATAAAAATCCTTCTTCAGCCTTCATTTTTGTCTCATTATTTTACCTGTAACCATTTGATGACAGTCTAGTGCAGAGGTATTATGGATATCAACTGCAATTTATGGGCAGTCTCTGCTCCTTGCTGGGGCACTGTGGGTGAAGAGATGAGACATAAAGGGTTGAATAGTCTCATTTAAAGAGCCTCTTTCTTGTGGCTCTCTCTGTGACTGGGTACTCAAGCACCCCAGCTCATGCTACCACGATGCAGAGGTGGGAGGATACTGGCAGCCCCTCTCCCTCCACTGGCCTCTGTCCCCTGCCTCTCTGCTGCTTCCCCACTTAGCTGTAATTCACTGCCCGGGCTCACAGGCAGAGATACAGAGCAGAGGTGACCAACACAGATGGACCATAGAAAGAGCTTTGGTTCTTTCAAGGACATGGCCACTTGGTGCTCCCCCCCTCCCATGTCCCTTCCCTGGCTCCCAGCCATGGCTGCCAGTGTGCTGGCCACATGCCCTGCATGTCTCTGAAGCCAAGGGGTGTTTAAAAATGTCCCATAAGGTTCATTGAAGCCTGGTGCTTTAGGGATTGGCAGAGAATCAGTCCTTCCTAATTAAAAGTTTTAATTTATTTTTGAGCCACCCCTCAGGTGCCCAGAACAATCCTGGTTTACTCTATGTGTTTTCAGAAGGACGTTTCTCATTTTCCTGTGCCCATTAGAGACGTAAGAGCTGGAAGTGACACTGGGGAGATGCTTTCTTCTTGAGGTAGAGGTGGGAGGCATAGATGGAAGGCAGTGGCAGTGGTCTGGAAAGATGCCCAGGAGTCAGGGTTATGCCCACATAGGTCTCACTGTCTTTGGATCTTGATCTCTCCTCACTGGCAAGGAAATGGGAGGTTGTACTTCACTAAGTATTAATCACTAAATGGTGATGTCATGTCAGGGATTTCTCTGTTTTAACAGCAGATGTTTCCAGGGACCCAGTAGCAGCTCACAGTTGCCTAAGACCAAAGAGTGGCTCCTGTCTGCCAATGGATATCAAATGCTTTAAAGCACAGGATGTGTGTGGAGCCAGCAGTCCAGAAGGGTGAGGGGACTGTTGTAAGGAAAGGTCATTGCCAGTTCAGCCTGGGGGACCATGAACATCTGTTTAATGCCAGAGGTGCCCTGTGTCATGTCCGGGGTTGGGAAGAGGTGGGGAGAGCAAGCCAAGGAGGGCTGGGCATTCAGGGGGACACCGTGAGCACAAAATTGAATCCCTACCCAACTGACAGGTTGGGTAGGGACCCCCAAATAACCTGTGTTGGGCAGTGTTAGAAAAGGGACCAAGACCTACAGTGTGTGTGGTGAGTGACCAAGGACAGGCACTCAGAAAGTCCACCAGAGGTGTGGAGATCACACCCAGAACAATGCCACTCTTTTCTTGCTCTAGGAACGGGCAAGTGGAGATAGTCCCATCCCACTTCTGCACTCACTTTGGAAATCTGGACCTCAAGCCTGCTGGACAGGAGAAAATATCTCCACCAATTTCAGCACCACAGGAAGGGTGTTTGACTGCTGAGGTGTCGCAGAGGGTGGATCAGCATCATCTCCCCCTGCCAGGTACAGGCTATTCAGGGTTGGGTACGGTGAGAGCACCTGGCCCCTGCACACTTGTCAAACTGCCAGCAGCAATTTTCTTGGGAATTTAAGTGCCAAGTGATACAGAGGACAGTGAAACCATCATTTTGGACAAATAAACTTTCTGCTGGGTGAATTACCTTTGGTTTCCCTGTAAACCTCAGGTATTTTCTGCTCTGATGATGCTTACTGGAAAGGCATGAAAATGCACTGATGGAACAAAAGGAGGGGAAGAAAGAAAAGAAAGAAAAGAGGAGAAAAGAGGAAAAAAGAGGAAGGTGTGGGCGTTGCACAGTAAAAGGCAAATGTTAGAACGGAGGGCATATAATTGAGGTATAAGGCTGGAATCCCCATTGATCTAACGAGCCTCACAAGCTGCTTTCTCACCATGTGTTAAATCACCAGATCCCTTCCCCAGCACACCTTGTAATGCACAGCCAGCCGGTTTTCATCCTGAATGATATGATTGCAAAATCTCCAGTAGGCCTCATTAGCAGGGAGCTGCTAGCATGTGCAGATGTGCTGCATTGAACTTGTACTTCACAGGCACATTTTTAATGTCCTTGCAATGACTGCAGCTGCAATTTCAAAAGATTGTACCAACTCCAAGTGACCAAAACTTTCTGTCTGCCCCAAGGGAGAGAACAGCAGTCACAGGCCAGACAGGGCATGGGGGTTTCTGCTTTTTTTGTGTTAATAAGAAGGCAATATATGAAGTGCCACTTTTTAAAAGAAACCTGTGTTCAGTTTTCCTCCAGCCCTGATGCTGAACTGATCAATACTAAACCTAAATTATAACGATGGCCCTTGTGAAGCTTGCAAATGTTATGTCAACATGTCTTAATAGCTTTGGCTTCCTGAACAGCCTTATTAGCTGCAACCTTCTCTGTTTCTGCTGTTCTCTTAACTACTTCTACCTATGGAGCCCCATCTCTAATAATATTGACCAATTCCATCCTTCTTGCTCTCTTCTGCTAGGAGTGGCTTCTGTGCTCTTGGCTCCTGCCATGTGAGAGCTCTCCAACAAGGACATGCAAGAAAAAGAGAAGAAGAGGAAAGAAAACAAAATTAATTTCCCTGCCTATTCTCCCCCTCCCTGCAACTGATGAACCAAAGAAGGAAATAATTGCTACTCTCTTTTAATAACACCACGTTTACAGAAATTTCCATAAAGATGATTCAGAAAGGAATGCATGGTTTTCTTCTCTGTGGGGTGTCAAAAATGGTTTGCATTGTTCTGTAATGTAATGTTATTAGTGCTCCATCTAATTTATATTTGCATTTCCCTGTCTCCAGGGCAAATTTTTACAACTCACTTGCAAAATGCTAAATGAAGAACTGCTGCAGTGCTAAAGAACATTTTCTAGCAAGCTTTCAAGCCATTCATTAATTGCCAAGGGGCCAGATCTGAAAGGTGTTGAAGGACTCCAAAGAAACCCTGAGTTTTCTCCATCCTCATGTGGAGTGCAGAGCACAGAGCACTGCAGAATTGTTTGATCATTATGGCTGTAACATGGAGAGTGGAAACAAACTCTGTGTCTGTAGCCTGAATTTGTTGTAAATGGAAAGGATTGCCTCCCCACTTACCATTGGAAAGGAAGTTGAAAGTGGAACAGAGGCAGGTGAAAGATGAGTGACAGCTGGAAAATCACCATTTTCCTGAGGTGTCTCACTGCCAGGGCATGTGTCACATCCCTATGTATGGCGGGATAGTTTAGGCTAACAAGCTTTCATTAATTGAATACTTACAAACTCTAAATTGTAAAAAATACTAATTGTAGCAGAGTTTCTCCTGCCAGTTACTGTGCAGACACTGGGTCTCTATTCCAATGGAACAATACAGGGAAAATAAGAAATAATATTAATTTTATTAAGGAATTATTTTAAAGTAGCTGCAAACTTCTTTATGTGCACTGGGAAACAGATGCCAGGAGATGTAAATGACTTGCTCAAAAGTCAGATGGGAAGTGAGTGGCAGTGGGGAGGAGGACATGAATCCCATTTATCTGTCACATTCTTTACACTCAAACTATTTTCCACTTTTCAGATATCATCTATATAAAAAGTATAAATGTCTGTACATAAAAAAAAAAAACAAACAAAAAACTAAATTAATTAAACACCACCAAGTAGATTCTTAATTATGAGACTAAGTTTATGGTATTTCAAGAATTTTCCTAGCAGCTCAGGTCAGGCTAATTTGGGTATAACAACAAAAGCTGCAGACATGCCTGAATAGTCACCAAGGGACAATGGTTACTTTCTTCTTCCAGGAAAGACCTCAGGCTTCACAGCCTGTGGAAGAAAAAAAGTACTAAAAATCACCAGGGCTGGGAGAGAAAGAAACATAATGTGAGGCTTCTGCTGTAAATACCTGATCAAAAGGCAAGAAAAGAAGAAAGCAGCAGCTTCCTAACCTTTCTGGGCAGCAGAAAATCATGATGATTTCTGTGCCTGTGATGCCAAGGTGTCTGCTTTGCTTTCTAACAAGAGAGTATTATAGTCCAATTAAAACAGGATAAACTTGTTCCACCTGTTCTTTAATGTCAAAAAACTCAAGACTGCAGTTTATGGCAAACTCCATCCACATAATGGGGAAGCTGCACCTGCTTAAACATCAGGTCTTAATTTAGACAAAAGTCTTTATGGATGCACCTCAGATTTTGTTTCTTTAAGATGACTCTGCATGCTCCACTGGGTGTTAACCTTTCAGATTCAGATATCTGCAAAGCAGAAAAATGTAATATTTCAAGACAACTGTATATCTTACTTAGGAACTCAAGCTTTATGTTCCAGTATTTAAAGAAATCCCTTAATTAATCCAAGGTAAGGAATCAGAATAATGTATTTTTTTTCTTAATAGCGATTCACAGAATCCATCTACCTGTTCAAAAACAGAGGAAACCCAAAATTTCATGTAGGAGTAACGATTATACCTGTCAAAGAAACAACTTTTACTTCACTCCCCCTTTTGTTTGGCCTCTCCTTCCTGTTCTGGAGTAAATATATAATCTGTAGAACCAGTCTTCAGCAAATCCAGTGAGTATCATTTGCAAAAATCAATCAAGTTAAAAACAGAAACTAATTTCCACTTCAGCAGCTTGAAGTTTAGGTCAGAGGTGAAGCAATGCAGATACTTGTGTTTGTAAATATTATCGAGCTCTAACACATAGGGAAAGTTGCATTTTAAAATTGAGATAAACACTGGTCAAGGGAATGTCCTGTTATGTAACTGTTTGGACTCCAGAAATAATGAGAATGGCTTTCCCAATGGAAAAACAAATCCACCTCAGGGCTGGCTTCTCCCTTTGTTTGCTCCTCCATAGATCCACCTCTTTCTGTTTCTCTGGCTTTGGTAGCCAGCAAGCAATTTTCTCTTTGGCAGGAGGTTTCTGCATGCTGGTGACAAGCATCTTGTCACTCACATCAGTGAGATTCTTCCTAGGGAAGAAGAACCTTGTACAGCATCCTCATAAATGCTGTTTCTATATACTGGGGTCCTAAGGGCAATGGGATTGGTTTGAGACTGTATACAACCTATAATATTTAGGACCAAGTCCCTGAGATAAGAATTTGATAGCCGAGCTATGTTTTCAAGAGGAAGACCAGAAACTCACAGTAAAACATGGAAACTGACCTCCAGCTCAACATTTACAGCTTCTACAGGCTGGCTACCTGCAGGCTTTGATTATGACTTTCAGTCATAAAGACCCAAAGTCTGGCTCTGCATAAAGGGTGCCTAAATCCCTGAGGATCATCCACAGGGCAAGACAAAGGACCATGCACCCTTTATCTGGTGCACCTACCTGGATGCAAATATGTGTCCCAGGTTCTTTGAGGGCTTTCTTTTCTCGCATATTTCTCCAGCTATGGTCCTGTAGTTCTGCCCCAGAGAAGACGCTCACCACAGTCTGTGGATTTTTCTGAGCTGATCAAACAGACACCACACTAATAATATTTTTTCCAGTTGAGTCATGTGCAGAGGTTTCCATGCCTTTCCTCTGCCTCAATGCTTAGTATCTGCTGGCTGCTGGTCCAGTATCTGCTTGCTTAGTTTGGACCAGATTTGTGGTACCTGGAGCTAATACTGCACTCAGAGGGGGAAAAATTCCACTGATGTGGTTTGATTTTTGTTTGGATTTGATGCTGCATAGGAACAAGGAACTGGTGTATGGCAGTAATATCCAATGCCCTCACATCCACTGCTTCAGTGGCTGACCAGGGCCACGGACATCTGAGACACAGTAGACAGGTCAGAGCAGTACTTGTTACAGCATTCTGCCTTAGAAATGCCTGAATTTTAACACAGGTTGGAAAGGGTGAGCAAACATTTGCAAATGAATCCCCTACAGACCCTAGTCTAGACAAAACCAATGAATGGGTTTTTAAACTGGATTTGGAGGATTTGGCAACCATCCAGACCACTTCTTCCCTATTTGTAGCAAACTGTTAAAAATACAATAAGGTTCAGAAGGCTCAGATTGGCCCTTCAAAAAAAAAACCAAAAAAAACCAAAAAACAAACAAACAAAAAAACCCCAAAAAAACCACAAACCAAACCATATAAATGAGGAGTTTCTCTCACTGACATGTTTCTATTTCTGTTGTCAAAAGGAAAGAAAAACTAATAATGTTGGGGTTTAATAACAGAATATCCCTGACATACAGAAGGTCTTTAGATTTTGATTGGGAGATTACAGGGTAGGCTGTTGTTACCTGTGTGTAGTAAATGGTGCACAGTGAAATCATAACTGAAGGGCTGAAGTGCAGGCCAGACATGCCACAAATAATAATAAAAAAAAGACCAAGAGAGCTATAATATCTTTCATTTCTCTTTCACCCTGCAGGGATTTAGGAACAGTAATAAGTAAATAGGTTTACAACTGTCCACAGCTGAGGGGTTTTTGATAACCAGTATGGCTATATTTTACAGACATGATAAGTTTAGGACCAGGGTTTTTTAATGATCAAAACTGGTCCAAATTTCAGCCTTATATCTCAGCAGAAGTTCACAATTACTGTCTAAAACACCAACAAGAATGAAAGTCGTAAAGCACCCATTATAGGAGCTAATTTGCTGCTTTGCTTCCTTATTATTGGTAGCAATCAAAAAGAAAGAAACAAACATAAGTACTCATCTTAAAATGGAAGCTCAGTGCTATAAATAAAAATTCCCTGTGAGATTTTTGAAAGATATGTATTCAGTTTACTGAAAAAACCCACATTTTTCTCTCTGTCACCAGAGTAGAGACAATATAACTACACATGAACATACCACATTCTGTCTCAAACACTTCCCTGGAGAATTTTCAGTTAAGTTTTTATTTTACAGTTTTACAGTCAGCTATGATACTTAAAGCACAGAAATAACGCAGTTTAACTTGAAGTTATCAGGATAAATCTCCATTCTTGATCAAAAAATCTTGAATTGACTTTAAAAATGAGTGAATTCATGTGGCATTTATGGTGCAGGAATATGTAGGGAGTGTTTGGAAGTCATTTTTTTAAGACCACTTCTTATAGTAACTGAAGCTTCTATAAATTGAATTATGGAAGATGAAAGTCCTTAAGGTTTATGGCAGAGTTTGTGACTGCTGAAATGGAGACAAAGAACTTGAGATAACAGATGTGTCAGCAGCACAGAAGCTAAGTATGATTCATTTTGTTGTAAAATTATTATACAGTATTATCTGCAAATATTTGAATTCTGTTGTAGGTGAATAAATACTGGTTTTCTATTAATTCATAGTGAAAAAGATACTTTGCCATTTTGATGTTGAATAGACTATATTGCACTATAAAGTTTTAATGCTGTTATTTCTTTTACCACTAATACTTTTACAGTTTCACAGCTATTACACAGCCATGTTCCTTAGACTTGAAAATATGTTCTGTGCACTGATTCCACAGAATCTGTTTATGCATTTCACTCTCCTGAGTTTGTTCATTAGAGTGGTAATTACTTGCAGGAGCAGAGCTTGCCTTTTCAGGTCCTAAAACATGCTACTCTACTCTAATTAGGTTCTTTGAAGCCACCACATCCTGTAAATAATTCAAACATATCTGATTCAAGCAAACACATCCAAATGTCCTGTAAATGTAATTTCATACAGAAAATATATTGGGATACAAGCTCCTAGATTTCTGCCCCTTTTGAAGAAGCAACAGTGACTGCTTCTGTCCTGGGGTCTTTTGGGGTCAAGAAGTGCCCTGGTGTCCCAGGCTCCTCCATGTCAGCACCAGGCAGGGTCCAACTTCAGCAGGAAGATTTGATATTCACAGAATCACAGAAGCGCACAATAAGCTGAGTTGGAAGTAATCATCAAGGATAACTGAGTCCAGCTCCTGGCCAGATACTGTAACTGATGACCACGGAGAAGAGATCAGTGTCTGCACCTCCACTTTCCCTCATAGGGAAGCTGCAGACTGCAATGAGGTCTCCTCTGTTTCCTCCAAGCTGAACAGGCCAAATGACCTCAGACACTCCTTGTACACCTTCCCCTCAAGGCCCTTCTCCATCCTGGTGGCCTTCCTTTGGATGCTCTCTCACAGTTTAGTGTCTATTTTTTATTGTGGTGCCCAAAGCTGCTCCCAGTACTCCAGGTGAGGCTGCCTCATTGCAGAGCAGAGGGGACAATCCCCTCCCTTGCCTGGCTGGCAATGCTGTTCCTCATGCTCCCAGGACACCACTGGCCCTCCTGGCTTCCAGGGAACTGCTGGCTCATGTTCTGCTTGTCACCAACCAGGACTCCCAGGTCCCTTTCCATGGCACTCACTGCTTTCTAGCCTTTCCCCAGTCTGTATGTACCATACCAGTAGGGTTGCCCTGTCCTAGGTGCAGGATCTGGCATTTTCCCTTGTTGAACTTCTTTTGGCATTTTCCCTGTTGAACTTGTTTGGTGATTGCCCATCTCTCTAATTTGCTGAGTTCTGTCTGCAGGGCCTCTCTGACTTCAAGAGAGTCAACAGCTCCCCCCAGTTTTGTATTATCTGCAAACTTGCTTAGTATCCCTTACAGTCCCATTTATTAGCATGGATGCATTTGTCAAGCAAGAAGTTTAGCTGAAGTTTTGCAAAAGGCTTTGAGATCTGTGGTGGATAAGGAGAGGAACAAACTGGAAGCTTGAAGAAGTGAGGTCAAGGCAAGTGTCGGCTGAATGATAAATACGATGACTGATATTACATTTATTTATCACATGAAGTCATATCTACTTTTTGAAATAAAACTGGAGGCATGTTTGATGTTGGTGAACACAGTGTCTCTGAAAGACACCATAGTGGAAACACTGACTTCTCCACACCTCCGAACAAATGTACCAGCAAAATACAGCAAAAGTAGTAGCCAGACCAACCAAGCAGTCTGCTGCTCACTGACCCTGAAGCAACTTCAAAGCCATAAAAGTTGTTCATCTCTATGGCTCATCTAATCTCTGACCTGTCTATTTAAAAGGTGCTATTGAATATTACAGTAGTGTTTTGTTGTTGCTGTTGTGGATTCTCTCTCTTCTCCTGCCCTACTGCCCTCCTTTTTTTTTTTTCTTTCTTTTCTTCAAGCCAATTCCTTCACCTGTATGAAGCGAGCAATCTGATTTCTCACACAACACCAAAATATTCATGAAGAACTATTTGTTGTTAACATCAACTTAGGCTACAATGGAACACCCAAACATGAACACCACCTGCCTATGTTTTTAACAGTCTCAGTGGATCAGTTCCACTGAAGTGGAAGATCTTAAAGATCTACCTTAAGGATCTTGATTCAAATAAGTCTTCTTCTACTTGCTTCTTTAATGTTAAACAACAGCTCCTTGAAAAGGCAAGGGAGGCCAGGAGGGCCAGTGGTGTCCTGGGAGCATGAGGAACAGCATTGCCAGCCAGGCAAGGGAGGGGATTGTCCCCTCTGCTCTGCAATGGGGCAGCCTCACCTGGAGTACTGGGAGCAGCTTTGGGCACCACAATAAAAAAGAAAATCCAAGCAGGGGTGATAACTTCTAGATATTAAAAGTGAGTATAGAAAAGTATCAAAAAACATACAGTGAAGCAGAAGTTACAGAAATTATGATACATTGTTCATAATGACTAGAGAAATGTAATAGCTTAAGATACCTTATAAAGATATTTTAAAAAAATTGAGGGAATGCTTGCATTAAAATTACAAATTGACTTTTAATTCCATTGACACAGTTTTGTTATTTAGGCATTTCTAAGTCTTTACCTGAGAAATATTTTGTCTTTGGTTTATGTTTTCTGAAACCACACTGAAGCCATTTCAGGACTGGTGCTGATAACTTTAAATTCAACAGTAAGGATCTCAACAGCAGTAGAATATGGAATATCAGAATATGCTTTGCATAATCAAGTTTAAGGCAGTACAATTACACAAAACAACAGTAGAGTTTTTCAATTAGAAAGACAGATCTAACAAGGAAAAAAAATAGGGCTTAGATTCTGGGAAACACAAAATGTACCTGTACATCCTATAAGGACTTTTCTGATTTTTTTCCTGTGACCTCTTTTCAAGCTCTAGTCAATGTGACAATCTCTATGAGCTTGAGGATTGACAAAACAGGACCAACCTAGAGCTACCTACCTCTTGCACTACCTACCTACCTTACTCTTCAGAGTAAGAGTTCTGAAATGCATTTGTTGCACTCAGTTTTATAACTCAAAGACAATCTACTTTGTTAATCTTCCCTATGAAAAGGGCAGCTGAGGCACACAGCTATATGAGAATTCCTTACTACTTGCCTCATCAACAAAATCACAGGACAGATGGGATTTTGTGACCTTCCAATTTACATCCTAAAACTCTCCTTTCACTCAGTACAACCTGCATGCAGGTGCTCACATCTCTAACATTGGGAATAGCTGGGGAATTTGCTGCTGTGTGTTTGCTTTCACTGCTGCTGTGCTGTGGGGCTGGATGCTGCTGTATGCACCAGCCATGGTCACCACAAGGAGGGGATGAGAAAGATTTTACAAAAGGTTATGAAGTTATTGTGGGGTTGGATCGCATAACCTTGAAGGTAAGAGCTCTCCCTGCTGCACTACAGGAAGGACACTGGTTGTCACAATTAGTAAAGTAATCTACAGAAAGGTTGTAGTAGAATTAAACAGTCTAAACATAATATCTTAGAAAGGCTGAAGTTGTCTATTTAAAATCAGCTATGTTTAAGGAATTGGTGAAATACAAATTAAGATGAAGCTGACCTATAACTGCAGTATACTACTTTGTAATTTTCTGTAAAACAAATAAAACTTCCAAGTTCATAACTTTGCAAAATAGGGGGAGTTTAGAGTCTGATAAATTATTAAAAACAGCTAACCAGATAATGAAAAGCAATACATGAATAATCTACATTTTGAAAGCCAAAACACAGCCATGCTGTATTTCTTGCAAAAAGATTAGTTTTGCTGTCATGTTTATCCTGTGCAGAACTTAGGAGATCCACTGTAACAGTGAACTTTCCAAGCACGTATTCTACAAAAGGCCATCTCATTACGCAGCCAATTAAAACGATTTGTTTGTTCGTGATGGAATCTAATGAGAGATTTGTTTTCTTCCAATAGATACTTTCTGCAAAAAAGCCAATTTGGCACAACTTTATAATTGTGCTAGTTCCACTGGGAGCTACAAAGAAGTTTGTGAAGCTGATAATTCTTTAGTGCAAATGAATGAACAATAAAGACAAGATATTTATGAAATTTTCCACAGTGAAAATTCAGAAACATAGCATCCAAACAAAATGTTGGAGATTAAAAACCCTAGGACTGTGTTATATTACCATCTTTATGGTATTACTCATGTCATAATATTTATTATATTATTATATTAACATACATATTCTCATATATTAACACATATTAATGCATTATATTATCAGCTTTATTGTTGATTCATCAATGAAGTCTTTTTCTTGAGGATTTTAAGACCAACAAATTGATATTGCAAAACGTCGTTCTTTCCCAAGTAAGATACCAAAGATGCTGTAAAAGTTGTCACAGTGACAAAGTCTTGTGCTCTGTTTCTCAAATAAACACATTAACCATCATAGCCAACCTGGGCATAAAATTCAGGAGCTTATATAAACGTGTTTTAAAATTGCAAAGAGAAACCTGTAGAGCCTTATAGCCTTTGCTTGTAATGAATGTAAATAAAAATTTACTACGAGGCACTCAGAGCAATATGCACCCCACACAGCATAGCCTGTTTATCAAAATTACAGTATGTACAAAACTGCAGATTAAAGCATGAGGCATGGAGGGAAAGGGAGGAAAGGGGCTGCAGTTTTCTAAAAATTAATCTGAAACTGAACCAGGCACATTTTCTGTGGAAAAAAAAAAGGGTTTCTGTAGCTCACAGTGGAATTGATTTTGGCATAGAAGTTTAGCTGGTGTCATTGCTGCAATAGAAGCAGCAGTGAAACATGAAACACTCAGGTTTTTTTTGTTTTTTTTTTTTTTGCTAAAAAGCTTGTTTTTCATGTCCTAATTTGTGTGTGTGGGGGGAAGCAGTAGAACGAAAACCATCAATATGGTCAAGGACAGACCTGATCTCCCAAAGCTGGTGGAGAGATTGATAGTCCTTGTTGCTACCACATAATCCCAGAGGAAATGCTGAGAAAGCCTGAGATGAAGAACTTATCATCCTTCTGGGCATGAGTGACTCTGCAGCAGTGGCAGCAAACTACATTATGAATGATTCTCACACTGCCATCAAAGTGAGGAGAAAAGATGGGCGCTGTTGGCAGTAATGGGGAGAGGGTGTGACCCCCAATGGTCCTAACTGGTTGTGTTTATGGGCATCCAGAGCCTCATACTCTTCTCTCCAGGACAATTAGTATGCCAGGAGAGACAAAAAGCTAATTAGTAATACAGAAATACTACTACTGAAAAAATAAATACTAGTACTGTAAGTACTCCCTTTCATCTCTTCTCCTTAACCCTGGGAACCCAGCCCAAAAATGAGGAGGGTGAAGGAGGTCTCTGACAGCTCTGAGAAAGAGCTGCTGCACACCTTGAAGCTAAGGAGAACTCCTAGGGTGAGACACAGGTTTCATCACAAGTGGCCGAGGCCTGAGGGTTTTATCCACACAGCTGTATTAATCAGAGAATAATGTTTCCTTTTCTTGGAGGCAAACATTTGGTTTATATCATTAGAAGATTAAAATTAGAAACTAAAAATGTGGTGTATGCTCATAAGTGCCCAAAGGTAGGAATTTTCCTCAGGGTATTTAAATTGCCTCAAGCAGATCTCCTTAAATGGCCACAAGTGTGTGGAACTAGCATTTCCCTTACCTTGTGACTGTATCATCTTTCAAATTAGTGCAAAGTAGTAGTCAAGTACGACAAACCCAGAAGTGTGTAACAGTGTATTTTGGCTCAGTAACTCTCTGAGGTGCAGAAGAAAACATGGGGTTTTTTTACAGTATTTGAGATATTTTCCATTAGACAATAAATGACAGTTTGAAACATCATTATAATTCTTATTGTGGATAAAACTTGAATTGAAACTTGTAAAATATATGGCAGAAGCTGGTGATATAATAAAATGAAGTTTTGGAACTGATGAATAGTTTATACTGTGGATGCTCAAACAAGATGAAAAATTGAGTTAATGCTGAAAAAAATGAGCTGGATACATCTCATTAAAGGCTTACTGCTGTATTTGCATTTTTGTTTAATACTCAAATCCTGAAGCACAGCAAATGAGCTGTAACTTCACAGTCTTTAAAAAATAAATAAAGATTAGATAAATGTAGATGCTATGCAAATAGTCAAGCAGCAGCAAGCTATTGGGCAGCCATTAATGAGTGCTGGGAAGTTTCACAGGTGATCATGAAAGACCTTTCCAGGAAGAATAAATGCCACAGTGATGTGTAAGTTCCTTCTGCTTCTTTCCTTGAATTTGTCATACAGGCTATTCAGAGGTAATCTGGAGTTATGCCTTGTTAGTCGGGTAAAGGGGACTGTATCTGTAGGTGGGGAAATACATGTAGCATTGCAGTCATGTAATGTCAGCAGAGAAGAGACAAATAGTATAATTGCAAAATGCCTGAATTATTGAAAAGGAAGAGAAACAACTTTTTCTATTATTTCTAGTTCTTCTTCATTATCAAGTAACATATGAGTATCTCCTGCATTTGCAATCACACCCAGACCTTCTAAAAATGACTTATTCTCAATCAGATGAGACAGTTGCTCATTTACACCCCAGATTAAAAAAGCATTTTAAAAATCCTTCTTTTGCTATCCATTTATTTGTCTTCTCCACAGTTCTTATTGGTCGTTCATTATGAAAGAGATTTATAGTTTAAAACTCTGTCTTATTTATCCCCTTCCTTTTAATGAGTAACTATAAAATAAGCATCATTTTCCTAATGTGCATTTTGAGTGTCAGAAATAGGCAATTTAAATGTGAAGCTTCAAAGAGCTATTAATGTTGCAATTTAGTGACAAAATATCTTTGTTTTCAGTGCCTCTTGCCGCTCTTTCTTCATTTCAGCGATTTATTGTATTATTTCTCTGCCTGTAATAGTTAATGTCCTAAGTAGCCAGTTTATTTTTGTATTTCTCTGTGCATTAATACCCTCTGATAAGGGCTGGCTCTACCTTTGTTTGACAGCCAGCCAAGAGGAATGCAACATAAGCCCCACATTGTGCCAGGCCCTTCACGACACCTTTTTGAGATTGTCTCTCCATTCACTGGCAGTGTATGGCTCCTGAATACTAACTTGGAAAAGCTCAGACTGCCATAAATGGCTCCAGTCTCGCCAGAGAGCGCCAACCACTGCTTCCTCCCCTGATGACAAGAGGGAAAAGCTGTCACAATGACTAACATGAAAACCTAAGTAATGATAGAGATTAGAGGGTTTTTTGATGATTAGCTCAGCTTCATCTGTTCTGAAGCCTTCAGAGAGGATGAACTCTGTCTCAAGAAAGGCACTATTGCTCAGTGAGTTTAGCAGCCTCTTTTCTCAAACATGCTACAAACACAAGTAAGTTCTTAGCACTCAGTGTGTGGCAGGCACAGTTTCAGGGTGTTGGATTTTTTGCCTGCTTGCATGAGGCACAATGTAAATTATCCAGCATCCTGCTGCTATTTGAAGATGTTGAAAGGTTTTTTCCATTTTAAATGCACACTCAAAATCCAGAGACCATACCACCGTGCCTGCATTATATATACACTTGTGCTGAAAATGTTTTCAGACAGCTTAATATAAACAGGTCTTTTGTGAAAATATATTGTGGTGCTCTGAAAGCTGCAAAAAGACAGATTGTGCTTGTCAAAGTCCTTCCACAGTCTTCTCTCTTCTCCTCACACACTTAAAGCTTATAAAACAGTATAGGTACCCTCATTGTATACAAACTGTGTATGATGCAGGGATGGTTTTGCGTCATGTTGCCATTTTGGGCTGAGTAAATAAACCTCAGCATTTTGAGGTAACTGGCCTAGCATTGTACAGCACATCTATTACAAAATTTTCTTGCTCTGTGCTCTAATCCAGTATTCTGAATTGGTTGACCTAAATGCATTTCAGTGATTGGTGTCTCCCAACAGCAAAATCAAGTAAACAGCAACATTTGCCACTGCAGAAAACATCAGTTGCCTCAGTTTTGGTCCTGAATTTGACTCTTGTGTCCCCAGCAGATCACAAGCCCACTTTTTGTTGAGATTTTGTTCTACAGTTGAAATGTTGGCAGAAACATAAGACTCCAGTTTGGGGGGATAAGTACAGGAAAAGGATAGCCTCCTCCTCTGCCTGAGAGTTTAAAAAAGCCTGTAAGGTTATTCCTAGAAGAGCACAAAGATGTTCAATAATGATATAAAATATAAAACCTATGGCCTTTTTAGGAAAGTGAATGATATATTGTGATCAACAGCTCATTTTGATGTACAAGAGCAAATTTCCTTACAGCTTATTGGAAGGATAATGTCTCACCAACATAGCAGAGAATGTGGGCTCATGTCTCATGGGTAGTGAGGGAGGTTTTTGCTGAACTAAGTTCCTTAAAGGGAAAATCAATGCTGTTGCACCCAGATAAAAACATGTGCCACAATATTTTTAAATTCTGCCCAGGCGTGTCAATTTTATTTCTACTTAGATGTATGTTTGTACAGTATTTGGCATTGGAACACACTTTTAAAAAATTCTCAAACTACATTTCTTGCAGGAGTGGGAAGCCCCCCATAACTTTATCTGGACCATCCCAAAAGCCAAACAGCACTCTGAAGTTCAGGGGAGACTGGCTGGAAAGGAAAATTGTTAGTGTAGCTCAAAAATTGTTAGTGTAGACTATAGGCTGGGCAATGCCATAGAACGAACCTTATGTAAATCTACCAAAATTTCAAGATCCTGTGCAAAAAATGCACTTGCCCTTTGTCCATTTTTTGAATTTTAAAGGACCATATGTACCTGAAATTCTGCAGTTATGACTCCAGTTTATACCTACCTGCGCTTCAGTCATACATTGGGTTTTACTGTGGGAAGACTTACGCTTGCATGGAGCCTGAAACAATAGCTTGAAAAACATATTCTCCACCTGCAATAAAATTTAAAAAAAAAAAAAAAATCAGAGATTTTCCAAGAGAGGTATGAAATGTCACTTCACTGAATGAGTTCACCTGAAAGAACAGATCAACCAGAAAATTGTTCTCTACATGCACCTGAATGCTCTTTGATTGCCACAGTCAGTCACCAACCATCACATTAGTCTTTGAAGGAGGAAACTGCAGACTGACTGTGGAGACTTGAGGACATTAGGCCAGCAGGGCTTGCAGACACTCTGAAAGTTACTCTCCTCGCTCATACGGTGATTCACTGTGGAGCATTTTGCAGTTCAACTGGCCACGGAGAAGGCTGTCAACTATTTCCAAATGACAATCATTACACTTTTGTGGAGAATAAAAGAGGGGCACAATAGTAATGAGCAGTGCCTTAGACCAAGAAGATGAAGCTAGACCATCTGAGAGCATCATTTTGGGCACACATACAAGAACCGTGAACCCAGGCCTCCCAGTTCTTCCCCATGGCAGGATTATATTTTTGTTTCTCATGTGAAACAGTCATTTCTATTTTACTAATTTTATTTATGGGGTAAATCAGTAGTTTTCTTATTCTGGCATTTTAATTTTCTCTGAGGAGACAGATTTGTTAAAGAAAAAGCTAGAAAAATCATCCTTTTGCAGCAGTTCCCCTCAAGAAGGGAGCAATCTTTTTCTCTTTGAGTGAAATTTGCACAATATTCTGAGAAGAGAAAGATCTTAATAACTCTGTACTTAAAAGCCACATGGACTGTACAAAAAAATTAATATTTTTACCACATTTTCACCATATTTTTCAATAGAAAAGGAAAATCTACAAATAAATGCGGAATGAAGTAGTTCAAGTTTATTAAGTCTACTTGACCTGTATGTCATATAATGACATTTTAATTTTACTGCCTGACATTTAACAAATCCTTAGCCATCCTGAAAAAAGTTAATGATTAAAAAGGAAAAAGAAATCTCTCTGTGGAGTTAACTAAAATACATGCAAATAAAATAAAATAATTAGCAGTATCTCTTGTTTTATCATACAAAATAGTTCACAATCATGATTTCTGATTGCATATTGAGGATGTATTTATCACAGCCTTTTGACTAACAGCTTGCCCTATTTATTTAAATAGTGGTTGTTTCTTCAAATAGGAATAAGGAGAGACTAATAATAATATACCTAAAATGTATCAGACTTTTCTCTCCTTCACACTATTGACCTGGAGAGCTTCTACTACAGGAATGAAAATACTACATTGCCTTTGCATATTTCCTACAATAGGATCATGTTCCTCCCAGCTATTTGCAATAAGTCCTATAGGAACAATTATGAAATACTCTCATTTATTTGGCACAATGGCATATGGAAATTTCCTGCAACACTAATTACTATGGTTGCAATCTTTAGCCAAAAAATGTCAGTGTCTAGGATTTAATTAGGCTGCAGCAGGATTTTAAAACTGACCTTCTAGTTTAGTTAATTAATTTTTCAGTTCTTTTCTTTTTTCTTTTATTTTTTTTTCAGAGAATACTGTCACATCAATTTTTAAGAAATTTTAATTTAAAAAGAAATCACTACTTCTAATGCCAACTGAATGTCTAAAAGCAGTTGTTAAAACATTTCTAGCAAATAAAGCATTGAGGTCAAGTCCCTATTGCTTCAGTGTGCCCTGCTAGCCATTGCCCACGAGTGCTAAGATTGCCACCCAGGTATTTGGTGAAAGGCAGTTTGCAAAGTGTGAAAGTTTAATGAAGTTCTTCCCCAATTAACTATACTTCCCTATGCTTGCATCAGCACTCTCTGCTGATAGTGATTTCTTTACAGAAATATTTTATAGTATTAATTAGAGATCGGTGTGAATCAAAATACAGAAACCAACATACTGGATGTCTTGAAATGACTGAATTGCTCCAAAATCTCCACTGAGCGTCTGAGGCTGGCTTCTCATTTGAACTAGAAATCTTGATATAAATTCGGTTTCAGAGTTACAAAGACAGAACTGCAAGAAAGATTTTTTTGTTCAGTTTTATCTTGACATGAGTCAAAATATGCCTTTTATTCTATCCTCTTTCTTTGTGACAGTTACTCTGCTGAGAAGTTACACATTACCCTTTCCTGTGGAGAAAATTAAAAACAAGCTATCTAGCAGTCCCAGCTCTGTAGCCCGTTGCAGCTACTGAACTGTGTCATACTGTTTTAAAAGAAGAACTATAGTACTTCCACTGAAATGGAAGCAGCTGTGGCTTTTTAGGTGCCGAGGAATCAATAAAAGGATGAAGAAGTACATGGACCTCCCTGAGACTGCTCTTGACATCCCCACCCAGACACAATTATGAGCTATAGGGTACTATAATGTAGGGGCTTTACCGCTAGGATTTAATCACCAGGAGTATGCATGTTTCCAGCTAAACCATGCAAATGAACCTTGTGCTTATGCAAAATAGAAAACTTCTCTGGAGACATTTATTTGTTTCTAAAAATCAGAGTGTATTACCTTGGGTGAAAGAGTTTAATAAAACAATGCAACTTCCAGCAACTTTCCTTGCCATTTTGTAGTGCTAAAATGCCTAGCAGGAGAGTACCCTAGATCTGTAATAAACATTTCAGTAGTAAATTGCATTTCTTCTCCATGAGTAGTTTCACCCTGGAAGGACCATGTGCTCCACTGTCAGCCCTTTCTGTCCTGCTAGCATAGAGACATGCACCCTTATGACTCCCCCTTGACTGGTTTTGTATTCAGCTTCAGTTTTAAAGTGTTCTTTCTTTTTCCATAGTAATGCACCACCTTTCTGAGTCTTTTTTATTTAGGGCTTTCAGACTACTTTTTCTCATGTTGAAAATTTTTTCCCCAGGAAAGACAAGGAAGCAAGTACATTCATCTGAGTCACTGAGTCTGAGATACTCTCTGGAGATAGTTACCACTACCTGGACACTTTTCAAAGACCATTTTTGACCTACCCGTTGAACTCCAAAGGAGGAAAAAAAAAAAAAAAAGAGAGAGAAGCTCCGTGTGGAGCCTTTCTTCCTGAGGACAGATAGCTTATAGATTGGCTTAGCTTTTTACTAGATCTCCAGAAGCTGAAGGTTCCCCACGAAGCCTTACGGCATGTCTTACCACATTTTGCTACGTGACTTTGCTAGATGGGCTGAGGTGTTCTCCTTGTTCAATGGTTGTGTGAATGAGATGGGTTGACAGAGTATCTTCCAAAATGTCTCCAGAATCTAGTGATAGATTCCCAGGGAGTTTCACAGTCAATATTACTCAGCCATCAAGGTCCAGACTACAGCTAAAACCAGTTAAAACTAGGAGCATTAAAATTTTTTGCAAAACTGTAGTAAACTTCAATCTTTATGGCAATATTTGTGGTGGATTTCTAGTCATAGGTCCACCCTGTTTCCCCCATATTCTGGATGAAACAAGGGAATTAAAGGACAAATAGAAGAATGTCATCTTGTTATAGAGTCATCACCTTGTCAAAAAGTCAGAGCGATACATAATCCCAGAGCTATCACCTGGGATAATTCATCAAGCCACTAGGAAGGGCAATAGCTATATCCATGTATATCTGCAGCTCAGCCTGCCTGTGTGTCATCTTTCCATTGCAGACAAATGCTTCCCTTACAACCATAAAATGCTACTACACTTTAGAAGCAGAAGAAATGAGACTCTATTCTTTAAAGGAGAAAGGTTTTGGATAGAGAGGAGAAAAACAGAGTTAGAAAAGACACAAGATTTGAAAGATGGGAGAAAAGAAAATACCAGAGAAAATTTCAGAGACTATTCCTGTTTAAATCTCAGAATAAAAAATAACAAAAGGACTGGAATCTCTCTCCTGTAAGAAGGGTGAGAGTTGGGGTTATTCAGCCTGGAGAAAAGTAGGTGCTGGTGACCTTGTTGCAGCTATTCAATACAAAAAGACTTTTACTGAGGCCTGTAGGAACAGGAAAAGAGATAATGGTTTTAAACTGCAGGAGACTAGATTTAGATTGGATATAAGGAAGAAATTCTTTACCATGAGGATGATGAGACACTGGAACAAGTTGTCCAGAGAAGCTGTGGATGCTGCATTCCTGGATTGCTCAAGACCAGGGTGGATGGGGCTGTGACCTACCTCCTCTGGTGAAAGTTGTCCCTTCTATAACAGGAGGGTTGGACTAGTTGATTTTCAAAGGTCACTCCGAACCCAAACCATTCTATAATTCTATGACCTGCCGGTGAGCAAGTCTGATGGCGAGCTGAGGGTCCACTACCTTCAGTTTGTTTGTTCAGTAGATCATGGCTCATCAGTGGTGAATTATGAATACCATGTCAACACACTTTCTGTACAAAATCTCTCTCGAATATAATGAAACCTCCAAGATGCAGGAACTTCTATCAGGTGCTCCATAATTGCAAGGAATGTGCTTTTGATGTTGCCCCATTATTCATTCATCAGAGGCAGCTCTCTAGACCTTTACAAACTGCATATGCCTGTTCTCATTTCTCAGCAGTGAACTTACCTGAAGACACAAATTGTCAACAGATATACTTTTTCCTCATGTTACTCCTCTCTTCCTGCATTATTGTATGATTCTAAGCTCCACTGCAAGGGCTACCAAAAATGAGATGAACTCTCTCCTATTTTAACTGGTTAAACTGTTGAACACATTCTCTTGAGAAAGCCAGAGAGTCTTTGTTTAACAGAGTGACTGCATGGTTTTGCAATGTTTGTTGACTCTTCATCCTCAGCTATGAAATAGCCTCAGGGTATTTCACAGCTCACACATATAACTGAATATTTTGCAGGCAGCTTCCCTAGTTAAAACCAAGTAATTTCTTTCCCTTTAAAAGAGGAATCAAGGGGAAATTATGGCTTTTCAGTTGTGTGGTAACTGTTGATAATTTAATAGTTCAAAACAAGTTCTGAATAACATCACATATAGACCTTGCTGATTATTATGCAATAAGTGAATGGGTGACTGTTTCTGTCTCAGAAACCATAGAGAAGGCTAGGAGTAATGACTTGCGAAATTCACTTAAGCTTACAGGGAGCTGGACTGAACACCTAATTTCTCCACTACCCTTAGCAATTTTGACTTTCCATGGTTCCATTTTTCCAAGGGCCAAATTTCATTTACCTGAACATATTTTGGACTCATCAAGTTAAAAATCAAACAAGCAAAATAAAGAAGCATCAGTGCATCTTTCATAGCATTTTTAGTGTTAGAAGGTCCAAGGCTTTGAGTATTTGTCTGAAATCATGAGCTGATTTTCTAATTACCTTCACAGTGTGGAAGGAAAATTCCTACTGTACCAGATTTGACTGTCTACAACTTTATCACAAAGAACCCAGCAGACTTCCTGAACCCATACTTGCATTGACTTTCATGTCCCTTCAATAGCTTGAGGTACTTTTCTGTCTTCAATAAAATCACTTCTTACCAATCAATAAAAAACCCCAGAGAATATGAATCTTTCAAAATCAAGTATTATGTACAATAATCACACAAGGATGATAGTGACAGCTGGAGTGTCAACGCAAATCTCAGGGCCAATGATCTCCAAGCCTCCAGAAACTAGTAGAAAATGATGTAGTTTTATTCACTTGTGGTTTTCTGTTAGCTAGTGTCAAGGTTAGATGATGAGTGGGTGTATTAACTCCTCAGATAGATGTTCCCTCAACTTTCACAAAACAAACTCCACTTAAATGTGAGGATTTTTAGTTTGATAAAAACTTTATACTGCTGGCAGCTGATTGAAATGGCAGAGTACTGACAAGGTAGAAAAGAACAAAATAGTGCATATGGGTGCTAACCTCTCTCACTATCCATTTAGGTGGTGGAAACAGGATTCATGAGGCTGCTTTACAGAAGTAAAAATTACAAGGCTAGTTAAAAATTATTTCAACAATGCAATTTGAAAGCAGCTTGGAAGTCCATACATGGCAGGAAGTCCCCTTTTGTGAATGGCTGGGGTTTTAATTTTCTTCATAACATCTTTGGTTGTGCTGGAAAGTTAGTGGGTGGATGCCATAGGGATGGCGTTGATTCCTAAATAATATGTTGATGTAATGTGATTTAAGAAACCTGCAGTCTTCAAATTCCAAGGAACCAAATAATTGCCATGTTCAACCTTTTCAAATAAAGAAGCTTTTCTGAATTTGAGATATTTGCAAACTCTGACTGTATTTTTAAAAGTCTTTCTTAGAGCTCATTCTGAGATTTACACTCATATAAATTTGCTTTCCTGTGAAGAAAGTATTAAGAAATTGACAGCAGGAAATGATGAGAGGTAAGGGTGACTGGCACAAAAGTATTTGTTTTCACATTTGCCTTCAGTGTTTTTTCCAGCCTAGTGTCAATTTCTGGTGTTCTTGCTTTCCACTGGGTTGGTGCATAACACCAAAAGACCTTGCACACAACCTTGATTTTCCTTGCTTTTGACCATTTCCTAAGTACAGCATAATTCAGGGAGAACCTCAGCAGCCTCATGCTCCATGTGTCAGGGCAGCAAAATTTCAAATGCATGTCTAAACTGCATTGCCATTTCATCCCTCTAACTATGCTCAGATCCAGGAGTGTAGCAAGCATCTTACAAACAACTCCTTCCACTCACCAATCCTCTTCCCTCTGCTGTGCAGCCCCGTTTTTTACCCCTTGTAACACAGATTTCTACTTAGATTTTTAAAGAGTCACAAAAATACATGGATTACATTTAGCTATTTCAAACTGAACATGCTACCCAGAAAGTATGCTGAAAAATCCTTTCTGGGGAAGATGTAACATGATTTACATAAACAGCAGCAGGTTATTCATGTATGTTGTTACCCAAAACTATAACGGAATTGAAGCAAGGTCAGAAGTGAAATAAGATTTTAAAAAATAAAAATAAAAAATTAAAAGTACCTCTATATTGATATTTCAAAGCACCACGTTAGAGCTCAGGTTTATCAGCAGGAAACTGGATACACTGATATCAAACAGCAGCTCTAGCCTGTCAGTCAAGAGTTCAGCCAGATCTTGTTTAGAAGCCTATGCAGTTCTTAGGAATCCTTTGGTGATAAAGTGAGCTTGGATGTAGCCCTCATTGCTTGTGTCCTTGGTCTTCAGAGAGAGTGATAAATGTGTGTGAAAGAAAACTTTCCAGAGTTAAAAACATCTGCCCTCTGATAATTTTTCTAGACAATAAAGCCAGAGAAGTTATAAGTCAGATCAGGCAACAGAATAAATATGGATGTAATCAAAACATAAGAGAAAGTAAAACAATTTGAAGAAGTAAGTGATAAGAGGAAATAAAACTTTATCATGAAGACCACTTTATTTTTAATCCATATATGACTGCCTATCCTATTTTCATTGTTCTTAAGTGTTATATCCTACATTATCAATCTCCTTTTTGCATCTTCCCATTTTTCCTTCCTGTTTTATGTTTTCCAGGTATTTTTTAAGGGCTCTTCCAAGTCTTCACAGGCAGGAAACAATAGAAAACTGCACTAGAGAAGCCACAGATATAAGCCTTTAATAAGCAGGGGGGAAAGCAAATCCACTACAAATCCAAATAAATAAAACAGCTTTTGCTCAGTGTTGCCATGTGCAGTTGTCTTATTACCACAGGGCCTTATTCCCCTACTTGTGTTATTTTGTGCAGGGCCCTGCACACAAAAACAAACAAACAAACAAACAAACAAACAAACCAACAAACAAACCCAAAACCAGCCAACCAACCAAACAAAAAGCCAGGCAAACAGAGATGAATGTGTCCACAGGGCTCTTATGATACAACCATGTTTGTCTCCCTGTATTGTTGTGACTCCTCTGTGAAAAGTGTCCCTCCCTATTAATTTCTTTAGTAGATTTCAGGACCAGAGAATTTCTTAATTCAAAGTTCCCAATGTCATACAAACACAATTCTTAGGAGATATAGATATGTATTGATTTGATGCATTTAATTTCTCTTTCAGAACTATGGAAAAAATAAATCTGAGTTAAAGATGCAGACAAGTAAACACTGAATATGAAAAAATATTGAGGGAGTTCAAACCTCTGAGTACAAGTCCCTGTCAAAACAACACTAAAGACCTTTTTTAGAAAAAGAAAACAAAGATGCATGCAGAACTTCATTAGTCTCAGTTTGGTTTTTAGCTCATATTTGCAGTTTACAACCATATTACCATGCAGAGAGTGACAGACCTATAGACTGGATAAATAAGATTTTCAATTAAGTCCTCATTGAAAAAAAAAGCCAAAATACACCAGAAGGACTCTGGAAAGAATTTCTTCCATTTTTTTTAACCAGCTCTAATAAATGAGGTGACAGATGGCCCCAGATCCAATACAAGGTTGCACTGGCTCAGGGGGCTCTGCTCATTCCTGGGTAGCAGCTGAACTCCAGGACTGGTCTGCTCCCTGGGAGGCACCATTTGTTTTAATGGGCAATGCTTCATATTTGTGTGTGTGTGTCCCTTTTTTTTTTTTTTTTTTTTTTTTTTGCTGCCACATGCACACAATGACTTGTAAATGATTCCTCACTAGGTTTCCTTTTGTACCACTGGCAAAGATTTTGTCCTCCACCAGTTCTTAGGGGAAAAGGCTTGCACAGCTTTTCCATAATGACCTTCTTATCTGTGCAGCCAGCAGCAACACTGGCAATGGGGGAGACTGGGTTTCATAATTAAACCAGTGCTCCCTCTGTTGGCTGGATGTCAGGGCCCAGAAACAAGGAGTTGCACAGCCAGGGATTGCATTGATTGAGGGGAAAAAAAGAAAGAAAAAAAGTGTTTGTTTTTTTTTTTCCCAAAGAGCAGACTCTTTGCAAAATATGATTTATCCTTTCTGAGTGTGCATGCCAAGATTCCTTCCTCTGTCTTTACATTCAAATCAGTCACAAATAATGTAGAGTCTGAAGTTTACCCGGCAAAGATAAATAATTCTGAGACAAAACTCAGCAACTAGCTGCAGTACTGTCTCCAAGTAACTCCACAACTGCCAAAGGATGTGGATGAATAATACATACAAATAAGGCTAAACAGGGAAAAAAATGCACCTCATTCAATTTGTTTAAGACCTGCACATCAAAGCTACATACCACTTTGTGAAAAATTATCTACAGTCCACTTTGCTCATGTTTAAGGGTTCTCCTGTCTCAGTGGTTTCCCTCCACTGTCACAGAAACAGAATGAACTTTTCACCAAACGACTAAATAACACACCCAGAAACTGATGGAGTGTTTTGGGTCCCTGTGTTTATCTCACTCATATTGATGGAAGGGGAGTCAGAAGAGTGTAATGAAGTTTTGCCCTCTGTGTTCTATTATGACACAGTGACAGAGAGCCTCATTATTACCTTGTTCTGTTTACAAGGATGGGACTAGTCTTTTCTAAAAGTGCAATCAACCAGGCTTTCCACAGTATGCTGAATATCTTTACTAAATTACAAATCTTATGTTTCAGAACTAATGCTGTTCTGCATTTCAAGAAAGCTGTATCTATCAGCTTTTTAATTAATAACTCACCTGGTGCTCTGTTGCAAGATAAATACATTTGGGGTTGTATTATTTGCAAACAATATTATCTTGTATGCAGCCTATTGGGTTGTCAAGCACTGCTTGCATTAGAAGAGTGTGTCTCTGCTTTTTTGGCACAGTGGCATTTAGGATATTTTGAACTTCATAAAATGAACAGGAGGCAAGAAAAACTAAATAAAAATGCCAAGGTGTGCTTCAACTAAGCTCAGGAATTCTTTTAATCTTACCTCTTTGTAGGACATTGCCACCTGTAGAGGTGTTTCTTGGCATGGTTCTGGCACTGGCTGTTTTCCAGGGCCTCTGACCTTCCAACAGGGTGTTGTAAGCACTTCACTGGACCTTGCTGGACATGAGCTAAGTTCCCAACCAAATCCATTCTCAAAGCTTGTTCACTTAAAGGATGTCTTTCCTCTTTAGAGAGTCTTAATTTTTTTTCCTTACTCGATTATTTTCTATTTCTCTCCAACTAAAGTTATTTATCATCTCCATTTCAATTGTTTTGTACTTGCTCCCCTTGTAAAAACCATTTTCTTTATTTGATGATGAAGCCATACATGCTGCCAGCCCCTACCCTTTCCTACCCCCTTGTTTGGTGTCAATCTTTCTCTCCATTACCCATTTCTGTTAGCTTAAATCCTGCTGAAATAATTTCTTGCATTTCAGGTACCACAGGGAAGACCAATACCAATTAGGAGAGCGTATTGTAATAGAGATATATTAAAATTTTTCATTCTTATAGGCCAATTTTATTCCCACTGAAGGATAAAATAAGGCAACAATTTAGAGACTATTCCCTTTTTCTGAAAAAGGCTATATATCAAGTTAGCTTAGAGCTTAGCAGGGCATGCTGTATTTGCCTACAGTGAATATATTATTTCTTCCCATCAAAAATCTCCCTCTTAGTTACTTTTGGATATAGAATAGCACATTAAACTGACCTTTATTATGACCTAAACATAGGAAATATTAATACATGGCTTAAACCCCTGAAAACCATTGAGAAATTATTTTAATTAATGCCTATGAAGGCTTTTTGTTATCTTTATTGGAAAAATAATATAACCACAGTACTGTTTTCTTACTTCTGCAGAGATGCAGAAGTCACATTCACTCCTTTGGGGTGCAAATCTTTGACATGAGATTTGGCTCATGTTTTTTCAGTATGGTCAGAGAAAGGAAGATACATGGTTGCTAAGCTTTTACGCTTGGATATGATTTCAGAAAAGAGTCAACTGTGCATCAAAATGCTCAGTCGACTCCCGAGGAAAGGAGCTTGACAAGAAAGACCCTTGTCCCATTTTTATTAAGGAAGGCATCTGTGGAAATTCCATCAGAAAAGGACAGTGAAATCTGTTTGTCTTCCACCACCAGGAGGGGCCATAGCTGCAACCAAGAACTTGTCCTTGACTTGTACCACACCCCTGCCTTCCTACATCAAAACCAAAAATGACTTAATTTTTCTTTCATGTCCTTGCCAAAACCTCAAACCCAATGAATTTGCTTGCTTTCTCACCACAAACTCTCTTTAATGGAGAACATAAAGCACACCATGCTATCCCTCTGCTATTAAGTGTGCCTCAGAAAGCAGAGTAGAGTCATAGCACAGAATAAGGATGGGCAATGCTGTTTACTGCAAATGAAAGTGGGGGGCTGGGCTGGGGGGTTGAGCTTTTCACAGCCTGGTATTAAAAGGTAACTGCTGCATCTCTGGTCCTGTCAGGAAGAGCTATTCTCTAAAGCAAATGGATTCCTGACAGTGTTTATTCTGGCAGCTTCAGTTTAAAATAATGATCTCAGACGTTAGTTAAGCATTTAACAAACAGTGAATTAAGATTTGCATTCTCAGAGAAATTACTGGAGCAGGCCTAATTTCTGGTCTGCCAATCAGACAGAGGAAAAACATTAAAGGAATAAATTGCTTTCTCCCATCCTCCTGCCTGCCTTCAGGCAGGCAGACCCAACATTCATGAGGATGTGCTTCACCTCCTTATGTCCTCCAAGGCACTGGAGTTTACTGGGCACACTTTCCCAGTAGAGGCCATTCTTTTGGGACATGAAGTACCAGTTGGAGGGGAAAGTCTGTACATGCAGCCATGTTTGCATTAGCCCAGCTGCCCTCTTTCCCTCTGCTCCTAAACTGGACCTGACTCCTTCTTATGGAACTTTCCTTTGGTGCATTTGCCATCATCAGTGCCCACAGCTACAGCAGAAGTACAAATTTGCAGCCTTCTGCTTGAAAATCAGCACTTGTCCCTTGCTCTTTTTTTAAATTTTTTTTTTTTTTTTTAGTTCAAAGGCCCTGGCAGCAGCTTAGTCAACGTATTCTCTTTTGTCTCTTCTCAGAGCAACTCTTCCTTTTGTCTCCCCTTCCTCTCTCTACACCCCACACAGTAGCAGTGTGTAGCTCAAGTTATCAAAACATGTCCATGTCACAGATCTAAAACTCTGTTCTCCAAAATACTGCTGCTAAATTTCAACTGAAAAGGTGCAGTGGGCAAGGAAAGAGCCTGGGCTGCAGGGTAAGAAGGCTTGAAAGACTCATCATGGGTTTTTTTCCAGTTATGAACTAATACCCTGGGAGGGGAGGTTGGGAGGAGGGAGGAGCATGCTGGGATGAGGGCAGAAGTCGATGAAGTCTGAGCTACAGAAAAGTGCAGCATGACTGGTGCTAGACCAGTCCATCTGGTGGTTCAGCTTCTTTATGGCTTGCTGTGAGAGGATTGCACGGTTCTATTCAGGCATGAAAAAAAGCAGAAGACAGAGTCGCTGCTGTGATCTGAAACATGGTGCTGTCTGACAGTCTGATTGCCACCCCATCCTAGCAGGGCTAAAGGCAGTGAGAGAGGAGCAGCAAAGTCTGAGTGGGGGGAAGAGATCAGTGTACTTTTCTTCACTGACACACAAGATTCCCAGTTGCCAGTGTTAGTTTCCCCCCTGCAAATTGGTGAGAATTCTCAAATAAAGTGAATATAAATGTTTATTTATGCTTCAGCTTGGCAAATCCATGTCTTCTGATTCCTTGTCAGGCTTCCTTTGAACAGGCTGCCTTTTGCCCCTTGCAGAGCCAGGGGTACAGGGTGGGATTGCCATGCTCTCAGGAACACTGATCACCTTTCACTGTTTAATGCCTCACCATTGTGCAAGACTTGCAGCCTCTTTGATTTGCCATGCAATTCTCTATAAATGTTGGGATATCCAACAGGACTTGCAGAGGTTTCTAACCACACTGCTCTGACACATAAAGATTGCACAAGGAATATATGTATGTAAAGTAACCCAATTCCTACCTGCTGTTCTCTGATTCAGTTTCCTTATCAATTTAAGGCATCAGACTCTTTTAAAGCATTCAGGAGGCATTTTCTCTGTCCTTGATGCTCCTTTTATGTCCTTCTCTTCTTGGGCTGTGGAATAAACCTGTCCTTTAGAGAATCACAGAATCACAGAATGGTTTGGGTTGAAAGAGATTTTAAAGATCATCTGGTTCCAACCCTCCTGCAATGGACAGGAACATCTTCCTCTAGACCAGGTGGCACAAAGACCCATCCAGCCTGGCCTTGAGCACTTCCAGGGATGGGGCACCCCCAACTTTTGTGGGAAACTGTTCCAGCATCACACCACTTTAATGGCTTCACATTGTGCTCCTTTATTCCTGGGAGGACTCATCCAAATTCCCCAGCATGTTATGAGGCTGTGAGCAGACTGACTTTTTGAAGCTGTCTGTCATTTTATAAAGACTGCTTAATTTCAAAAGCAAATTACCAAAGTGTAACCTTTCTCTACAGTAAGCCCCCTTATTTGCCTCTGGAATTTTCCCAGACTGAACATGAAAACACTGGAGAAGGTAAGCAAGATTCTGACTCAAAGTGTGTGTTTTATGGTCCTATATCGTATAAGGCTATAGATAATGATACTACTGAGTTTGCAAGAACTTCTGACTAGGAAATAAACCAGCAGCTATTACTAGAGCAATAACAGAAACCAAATAATATTAATTAGATTTAATCACTTTTTAACTGGAAATAGTTATTAAAAATGTTCCAACTACTAATTTTTAGTGATTTCTCTTGTTTAACAGGATTTTTATGATTTCTTTTAAATCACAGAATACTCCTTAGCTTTTGGAAGAAAATCTTTAATTTCTTGGAAAGAATTTTGCTCTTGCTGTTAAAAATGTCTGACACCGATGGTCCCGTTCAGTGATAGGGCTGAATATAAGGTCTTGTTTGTGTATCTCAGTTTTCTTTTAAAATACTTGCACTGTTTTCCAAGAGCACTGATGTAATGAGTAGAAATAACCACACTCCCAAAATGTTAGACTACTACTTCTGAAACTATCTCTTCAGAGACAGTAATCTTGGACTCTCTATATAACTTTTAAGCACTGTTCATTCATTACTGACCTCCAGGAGTCTGTGTTTTTAAACTACAAAGGGACTGTAGGATATAAAGAGAAGTAACAAAAAGAGGTGGGTACAATACATTGCAGAAACTGAAATAAATTGACAGTAGAAGAAGAGAGAGAAATTAATCTAGAATTCTTACCCAGTTTTGCACTGATTTTGTGAGAGACCAAGAGACGCTTTGGATGCTGCCTTTGAGGGGACAAAACAATCAGTAACTGCTTGGTAGCTATCTGAAGAATCGACCAGGACAGCACAGAGAGTGTCATCTTGTATCATGTAAGGAAGGATTTCTGTGTGTCAAGGCCACTGAGAAGAGGGACAGAGGAAAAAAACCCACACCTAAATCTCTTACAGACTATAGATTCTATTGTGATAGGCAGGGATAGATGAGTACATTCAAACCTCCTGTAAATCAGAAATTAAGGAATCCACGAGATGAGCCTGTTTCCATTATAGTTCTGTGTACACAGAGGTTTTGCAAGCTCAGTGGCAAGGTGCAAATCAAGAGAAAGAAAGGGGTTTCTGATATGAATCTTGTCTCCCCATTCCTGTCCTTTACACAGTTTGAACCAGCTTTCTCAGGGGAGAAATCAACAGAATTGCAATCAGCAGAATGGTGCACTCTCTTACATTCCAAACTTCTGAAATAACACATTAGATGATGTGGATTAAAAGTCTGGAACTTTTCTATGTGTAAATATTCTCCAAAACCTAAAATTCAACCAAGAAAGGACTGAAACATATTTTTATTTTTCTATATTTGTGGAAGTTTTCAAAATATGGTGTAAATGAATTTAACTTCATAATCTTATGGTAAGTATGACTGCATGAAGAAATAGTAAATTTCACATTTTCACAAGCTGCTGAAATATTTTATTGATGTAGCAAGATTCATAGTATCTCTTTCATGGAGAGTAAGGGGAAAATGTTTTTCTTTTTCTTCTGTGTTCTACAGAGAACCCAAACCATTTCCAACAGTACTTTTTGGGGTAGATCAGCTTATTTCCTCTGTCCACATTGGGGATTGAACACTGAATTCAGCCTGGAGAAGGGAGGCACAATTGCCAGGGATCAAATGTTGTTGGTTTCACATCTATGATTTCTAAGAACCACATGAGAGAGAGAAGTATGAAATGCTATATCTAAAATTGAAAAAGTGTGACTCGGGGGGGTTAATTTTTAAAAACCAGATATTGAAAAGAAAGCAAGGGATAAAATTGGCAGGATAGGAACAGAGGAGCAATGGGTATAGGGACAGGATGTAGAAGATGAAAAGCTGCAGAGAAGTCAGTCAATCTCCACCCAACTTTTCCACATTTCATGACATTTTTTTTTTCATTAGCTGAACTAAAACCCCAAACCCCAGAGGTATACATCCTTGGGATTGCTTTGCTCCACAGACACTGCTGTAACTCCTGTCTCCAGAAACATGCTTGAACCCATATTAAACGGGTTAGCTTGGGTAACATTTTTAAACCGGGACAGCACAAGCAGCAGAGACAGCACAATGGCACAGACAACTAAGCATTTGCACAGATTCTTAGGCAGGATTTTCAGCCCATGTAAAGCCCTGTGTGGCCATGAATGTCCTTGTAGTAGCTTCAAGCTACTTCTCATGAGCCTCAGTGGGGGCAGCAGCAGAAGTCCACCCTCAGGCTCAGCCCTGAGGCAGGGCTCACCAGGGCAGAGCAGCATTTGCCTGTCTCTTCTGAGTGCCGTTGCACAAGTCTGCAAAGCAAACTGTAATGCTCTACATCTCTTTTCCTCCCCAGCCACGGCTGGTGAGTTAAGGTATTTTATACCCTGCCAATACAAATAGACTGCAGCTATCTCTGGGTTAGACTCTGCTGCAGTCTTCAAACAAAGCCACAGGATTCTTAAGGGATGGGCATAGGGAAGGAAAAGACCTGTCCTGATTAAAGAAATGAAAGAAAACCCATTGATTCCATGAAAAGTGTTAAGACAGAAAGTTCCACATGATGAACTGCTTCCCTACTGTGTTCATATCTACATAAAATGGCACAAATATCCACAGATCTATGTGATATTGTATGATGTTATATTAACTAAATTACATATATATATATAGAGAGAGAGAAAGAAAGACATTAATATATACATATGTGCCAGTTTCTTTATCCTTAAAGTGATTAGAAGCAAGTAGAGGACAGATGATCAGCTGGTTCTTGATTAAGCCAGGATATCTGTGTGATATTTATAGGAAGGGAAAATACTGCACAGAATTCTGACCTTTGGTTTGTGTATTATCTCTGGGGTCTTATGGGATACCTGGGAAAGGAGTGTGTCAGGAAAGCCTTCTGTTGTTTTTGTCTGGTTGCCATACCTTCATTTGCTCGTCCCCAACAAGAGCTGCAGTTGAGGTGTTTGCCTGCCCTGGGAGGGACCACAGATTCTTACTCTACCTGGAGGTGAACATGACTGTCGCAGACTGGTCGAGTCAAACAGCCCAGTAACTCAAGCACCTACATGATCTAAAAAGGACCCAGTGAACACATCTCATCTTCCTTTATAAAATTCTTCCCTTACACATTCCTTCCCTCAAAATCCAAAGGCCAGTCCTTGCTTAATGAAAAAAACTTCTGAAATCAGGGGTGACCCATCTAAGAAACATATCCACTAAGTTTCTTGTTCCCCATTTAAACTGCATCATGGAAAAAACATATTTTAATGTTATTTAAATTGAGAACATAAGACTGTCTGCTCAACCATTGGCTGTAGGATCTACTTCTGAAAGAAATCAGACTCAGCTGTACTGCATTTAAATTTATAATTTTTAATACAGTTTTTTCAGGGACAGTGCCAATAAATGAGGCAATCAAGGCTCATATACAAGGAGGAAGACAAATGAGAGAGAAAGCAAAACAAGGAGAGATTCACACAAGCTTTTTTTTTTTTTTTCCTTGTATCAGGAAAAACAGGGTTCTGTCATCATGGGAAAAGCTACCCACCTCACAGTATGTATCTTAAGGCAGGATTTGTTCCTTTTCATTTCCACACATCCCATGCATTTCTTCACTCTTATTACAGTTCAGCTTTCTGTTTCATGTTCCTTATTTTGACACTTCAGAGACAGTTTGCAACATATGGTCTATTAGGTGTAGACCTGCAACTGCTTACATAACTCAAGGCTTGCTGGAGTACAAAGACCTTGGTATACAACAGATGTACGAATGAACAGAGTTGAACGTGCTGTGGATACAAAAGGATAATGATACTGCTCAGAATCAGATTTAGTCTGCTTCTCCTGTGGAGTACACCTGTCTTCTGCTGGCGATACATGTGGCTCCAACCAGCAAGGATTCATCATCCAAAACTAAGCTTAGATCTTCTTTCTCTCATTACTGCACTGTGATTACCCCTCCTACATCTCTTTGCACAGGGCAGCCACATGCTCATCTAAGCATTTCATTAGCGTATCCAAGACAAACCCCCAGTAGGCTTGAAAGTGATACTCACAGATGCAAACAAATAAACCTAGATGAGCAAATGTAAGAGTACCTGTGGGTTCACAACAGGTTTTAAACAAATTCCCAGAAAGGAGATTAAAAGTCATGACACCCTTAGCTGTAAGAAAATGAGTCATGTTTGTTAGCTCCTTCTGTCCATTCACTATCCTCTTTAAAGAGTGC
Organism: Regulus satrapa; assembly: GCA_013396955.1. NCBI lineage: Eukaryota > Metazoa > Chordata > Aves > Passeriformes > Regulidae > Regulus > Regulus satrapa. The sequence goes on from VWZN01013660.1 coordinate 189,890, forward strand.
AGTGTTACTTCTGCCATGAAGGGAGCTTCCTCAAAGGAGCCTCAGCTGTGATCTGCTGCCAGATGGAGGTTATTCCAGAGGTCAGATATTAAGTCCTGGCTCCTGCTCCTTCACCCTGTGTGGAAAGTGAAAAGGTGATGGAGCTACTCACATCCAGTTGGCAATTAATTGAGGAGTCTTCATGTGGGATAATTCTGATATAAATAAATTTAGACCATCTGCTTTTCCCTCTGACACAGGTGTTTGGGAATATTCAGGATAGTCTGAACTTGATATGTTGGGCTCCAGCAGTTTGGAGGGGGATCTTTAGGGTACTGAAACTTATAGAAAGACAGACCGGTAGAGAAATGAAAGTATGCCATGAAACAGAACATGTAGACAAGTAGTAGCAAAGCTCTCTTGAATATTTATTAGAATAAAAATTATTTGTTTCACAGTCTGGAGCACCTTTCACTTTATCCAGCTCTACAGCTTCAGGTTCCATAACAAGTCCCACATAGCCCTCCCATCCCAAATACCCCACACAACATGTGGGCCCACTTCTGCAGCACTCCCATCCATCCCTCACTGGGATCATACCTTCTGTGCTTGGGGTACTGTAACACCTCTGAGACTGCAATCGCTGTGTCAGAACTGGCTCACAAGTTCTCAGGGAGCAGGAGCTGCTGGATAAAGAAAATATAGGAACATGATTTCCTTGGGACTTACCTGCATGCAATCAGGAGCTTTTCTCCTTGTCTTCAGCTACCTTGCAGACAGTGTAACAGAAAGAAGCCTCTGAAGAAGTAGTGGGTCTTTTAATAACAAATCTTTCTTATTTAGCATTCTCAATAACTTTGCCACCAACAGTTTAATCACCTTAGAAAGCCATGATTCCCTCTGACAGTAAAGGATACTACCTAGAATTACCTCATCTGCTTCTTCCTGTGGCTATATTGTCAGACATTATCAGCAAATATTTGCTTGTATAAACTGTCATTGGGGGAAAAAACATGCCAGTCTTCTTGCCTCCCAGGTAACTAATGCTTTGGTTTTTCTATCCACTGAAGACCATCTTGCTCGAATTGTTCTTTCTGTGTATATTGCTCATCCAGACAGCCTGACAAGTGACAAGGTGCACCCACAAGCACAAATAATTCTGAGTATATAAAGGAGCAAAACTTTTGTGTTTCAAATGGTGTGAGTTTGTTTTCTCATTGTCCCCATCTGCTTCTCCCTAACCTCCATCTCATGGTTTATAGAGAGGGTAGGGGAGGATGAGCATTTCTGACATTGAAAAGCCTTATTGCTCCTAAAAGGAAAGAAATTCTGCTGTATTTGTTAGAAAATGAGGGATTTTGAACCAGCAAAATTCCCTGTATTTCAGTTGCACTGTCCGAAGTTCAGTATAAAATGGTAAAAAGGTTCTACCTAATGCTTTATGCTTCAAGTGCAAATCCACTTTGAAAATATTAAGAAACCTCCTATAGTTTTGATAAAACATCATATTTGAAAACACCCACATTTCTCATTTTCAATTTCCTTATTCTTTTGAATTGCACTATAGAAAAGCTGAAGCCTTTATTTTATTTGATTTAGGGTAAAGAGAAAGGTAGGAGTTCCAATTGAAATTCAGACAGTACCTGTCAACTTTCATGCCTCTCTCCTGAAAAGCACAGAGGGATCACAGTCTGAGACTGCCATGTAAAGTTATAATACAATGTTAAACATGCATTACTAGAAAACAAGATTTTCAATACTGTTATGTGTCTAATGAGAGGTTTAAGCATAATTGCAAACTAGAGTAATAATAAATCATGCAAGAAGCACCAGTTCTTAATTAACAGCCCATTATTTTGGCTAAAGTGCAGTTGCTTTATACCTTAGGTGTGTATAATTAAGTGTATCATAAACTATGGTTACATTTTTCTAATAGATGAGTTGTGTAAAGGCTAAGTGCTAGACTAGGTGCTATTTTACTTTTCCTGTTCCAATTTAGGTGTTTTTTTTTTTTTTTTTGTTTGTTTGTTTAAAGTTGCAGATTAAGTAGGCTCACTCTTAAACAATAGATACTTATTTAATGTTCATATATATGAGACATAAACAAAGGAGAATTTGAAGTCTTCCTAACAACCGGTATTACCACAAATCATGCAGAAAAGTGCCTGAGTCTATTACACAGTCTTCCAAATGCTGGCTGTGCTTTAAAAAGCATCTTCAGTTTCATTCCAACCTCAAAGCAATTTGCTGAGAGACAAATTATTTTGTTTCAGTCCTTAACAACCAGAAACTAAAAATTTATTTTAAAGTGTTTTGTGCTGGCTTAAATACTGACGGTGTTTTCTCAAAAGCATGAAAATGCATGTTGTGCCTTTCTCCCTTATAGGCTTGGCTTTCTCATGCTGTAATTCACTGCAACATATAAGCCTTTATTCCTTTTCCTATACAGGGAGTCGTGTAACTCGGAGTGTTTTCCTGTTGTGACTGAGAAGATGAGGAATTATAAAAGACTAACGCTACAATTTAACGCTTCAGAGAAACAGTGTATATCATTACTCCTCTGTAGCCAAGCACACTAATTAATATTTATTGCACCTGTCAAACCAGTAGCCATGGTCAATCCATTGCTGCAGCAGTTCAATGGGAGGCTGGGCACCATATTTCTCCTTGGCAGGCATGTTTAGGTCATCAACAAAGACAAAAGCCCTTTTCCCCAGTGGTGCACTGTAAACCCTCTTCTTTCTCCTGCAAAATTAAACCATTAATTTTATTCATGTTAATTTTCATCTTACTTTGAAAAAACAGAAAGAGACAGAGGGAGTGATTGGAATAAGAAAAGAAAAGAAAAGAAAAGAAAAGAAAAGAAAAGAAAAGAAAAGAAAAGAAAAGAAAAGAAAAGAAAAGAAAAGAAAAGAAAAGAAAAGAAAAGAAAAGAAAAGAAAAGAAAAGAAAAGAAAAGAAAAGAAAAGAAAAGGAAAATCACACACTTTCTGGGGAGCCTGCCTGACATTATTATTAGAACCAGTTCTTTTGGAATCCATGACCTTTTATTTTTATCAGATGTGCTGTAAAGGTCACAGAAACATGGGGAGGGCATAGTTATAAATCCACACGGAGTTTAATCAAAGGTGGCATGTTGTTCTGAAGTAAACAAGCTAATAAAACTATTCCAGTTTAAACAAAGAAAAAAGAAAGGAAAAGAAAAACCCTTTGCTAAAACTGTCAACAGAACTCTGATGAACTTGAATTTGTCAATGGAATTAATTAGGCAAGAAGGATTATAATAAGTGAATCTCTGTGTTGCATCTACAGTAGTCTCTTTGGCACCCTGAGTAAAATGCTTTTATTTCGAGTCCTGCACCTCATTCCAAAGCATGTTGTGGTACACAGTGTTCTGCAGGGGAGATGTATTCACTCCAGCTAATTACAAGACAGAGGGAACTTGAACTAAAGGCAGCCATGGAGCAGACTGCTTCAGTTCTAACAGCTTGTATCCTGACCATATCACAAACACTTGCGACACTGAATAACATAAATGGAAGAGCTAGGACACCTGAATTTCTGCATGTAGTAGGAAAACAAATTTTAATTACAGCCCTTGAAAAAATTCCCCCCTTTTTCTTTTCCCCCTTAAAAATATCAGGTTGGGATGTCAGAAAAAGGATAGTGCTCCAGTGTGGGTACTATATAAGATATGGAGTCAAAAGTAAGGTACTGGTTCTACTTCTCAAGTTTAACTGGTTGTGCTGGGTCCCTGGGAAATGTCTAAGATACTGGAGGGGCTAGGAATAGGACAGGAGGCAGAGTTGAAATATCAGCTACCAAGGGTGAAAGTGGTGAAAAAACTGGAACTTACTGGCTAGAAGATGAGTAAAGAATTTGCTTCTCTTGAAGAATATGTATATTGTCTTGGCAAAGCCCAGTCCTGCATGAATCCTTGTGAACACTGAATCAGATGCCAAGACTTATAGAATACATTATAAAATGGTCAGTGAATGGGAGTTTTAATGTTATAAATGCATATTAGCAGGACCCTGCAGGTTCTCCCTGCAAAAGAGTCTGGTCTGGGTTTTTCAGTACATTACTCAGAGAGATAGATAAATGCTTTGAATATCTCACTGGCTGTCTAAATAACTCTTTGAAATAAGAACTGGCTGTCATATCTACTAAGGTACATTTTAAAATCACTTTAGTAGTTACATGATTCAACAGATGTCTAAATACCTTCAGAAATACAATCCTTTATGGTTAGATATACAAGGATAAATGTGTACATAATTTGTCTCTTATACTAGGGCTTGTTACTCAGATGGATCCAGATCCACTGGGAAGATTTGGGTCATGGGACACACAGCTTTTAGGTACTTTGCCTTCTTAAGGAAACCACAGCTCAAAGCTGGGTTCTTGAAGCTTCTCCATACAGTGAGAAAAACAGGTGCTGAGCCACCACCTGCCAAGGCTTCTATACAAAGACCAGGAGACTTCAAGTATCAGAGCAGGGCAAAATCAGCATAAGGAGAGTTAGACACCTCTCTACTCTTGTAACAGCTCATTGCTTAGCCCTAAAAACAGGAACTGTGTCAACCCCAGGAGAATGCCCTCGTTAAGGCAGCTCTCCTGAGAAGTGTCTGAAGTTCCTGCCCTGTTCAGGATGGGTAGCCTGAACCTGGGTGCCCACCTCTCAGCAGGGAAGCCCAGGCAGTCAGGGAGCCAGAGTCAGAGCAGGGGAAGCAGGATTCAAATACCGGTGGGGATTGAAATGAGTGCCAAGTGCTAGCATGTGTTTTGTGAGACTAACCTATATTTCTTGGCTCCTTAATTCCTCCACAGGGTTTACTACACGAGGCTGGTGGAATGTATCAAGGAGTATACTGTGGTCTGACTGTGGAAAGAAGCCATTTTCCCTGCGCAAATAATTATAGAACTAATTCTAGGGTCTTTTGTCAGTTGTCTTGCCTCTCCCTTAAATGCTCTTGGATGGTTTTAGAGCCATAAAATGGGTTGAAAATAATACTTGAAATTAATACAATTTGATTTAGATGACCATTTATTTTATAGCCCTAGTTAAAATGTCAGGGAGATTTAACAGAAGATAAACTTTGTATTTGCTAGAATAATTCTAGCAGCTCAAAGCCATCTTTTGAGGGCCTAGTGTTGAACAGTGTTTTCCATTTTCTGTGACAAATGGACTGTAAATTAGCCATCAGTTAATTATTGACAGATAGAGGTGATAGATAATATCTGGTATCAGAGAATCACAGGAATAAGATGCAGAAAAGACTTATGCCATTCATATCCCTACCAATATGGAACAGTTTTTTATTTTATATATATATATACAGTTCATTTTACATGACCTAAGAAATGCTGTATTTGTTGTCTCTCCTGGAGTCTATTCATTAACAGGAGCTTTTTTCTAATATGCAGCTTAAATGTTCATTACTTTATTATGCTTCACAATGAACTGAACTCAGTGCTTTCAGCATATAGTCATAATTTTTACCTATCAGCTGGAAGTGTACTCCACTCTATGAAAACGTCAGAATTGTCATACAGCTACTGCCTGATAAAACATTACTCAAATCCTGTAATGTTTTCAAATCTTGAGCTATTAATAATTTAACATAATTAATTCAAAACACTTCACTCAATGTGAACCAGAGAGAGACGATGGAGAAATTATGCATATTCCATCTTTCAAGGGTGGAATTAAATATGGAAAACAAGGAAAAGATAAAGAGCTGCCAACACTTACTTGGAGTGTAATTCGCCTGTTTTGAACTTACTATAAATTTCACATTTCTAAGACTTTCAACTAACTTCACAGGCATAAAAGAAAAAAAACCTTTTCCCTATCACAAGCAAACAATTTAACATGGTTAGAGCTGCTTGTCAGGCATAAGAAGAAAAGAAACAAATTAACAAATGGGTGAGATTTCTCTACAAAGGGGAATAACAATTAAGCAAATGAACAGTCTTGTAGAAAATTCTTTAAAATGCAATACACAGAGATTCCTTCCTCTTTTTGTTAGAGCTTATCAACAAAGAGTATTGTATTTCTAACACTTTTGCTTGATTAAACCTTCTTTAAAAGTACTTTGTTGTTGCTCTTTCCATAATAGGATAGTTTAAAAAAAATTATTTGTTTAAATCAAGGCTGGACCCAACCTTTGTTTTCCTGGCTGGAAATTCTTGCTGTTAGAAAGAACTGCAGGTGCTAAATTATGGCACAATACATCGCAGCTGCAGAAGTGCACCTGGAAAAAATTAGACTAGTAATGAAAATTTCACCTGAGAAGTGCCAAATTGGAAGTCTCAGAGATTGAATGCTTCCATTAAGCCACCATTCAGGAACAAACCAAGTAATAAATATTGAAACTTTCTTCTTTAGTTTGGCCATGAAGACTTATTTCAGATGTGTTTTCCTCTCTATTTGAGGAGAGAAGGGAAGAACTCAGAGAGAGCATGTTCATCTCTCTTTTCCATTAAATCCCTAGCCAACTTCTACTGCCAATAGAGGTACCAATTAGTACTAATTGTAGTAGACACTAATAGTGTAGACACCTGTCACTATCTATTGAGCTGGGACTGTCAGTAAATTCACAAAGGCCACCAAGAAACATCTGGAATAATAATGATTATCATTTTGGTACCGACCCAGTCTGAAATTAAACTGTTGATTCTGAGGTAAAAAACGGAGCAATGCTTTTTGAAGGTACCATAATCTAATAAAAGTAATGCACACACACATATATAGTTTTTTTATAACAGAAACACACAAAAAATGATACAGAACTTGTTACCATAGCAACAGTGCTTTCTGCACTGCATGGACCAATGAACCTCACTATTTTGGAGCATTACAATGAATTCGTGCTTTATAAAAAGCTGCCCCCCCTCCGGACAGTGGCAGGACCTGTGTGAGTAGAATGATGAACCCCAGACTGCCCTGATCCCCTCCACAGCTGACACATACATCACTCATGCCCACATAGGGCAATGTTCAGGTTCTCCTATTTCATGTGTAATAATGTGATAATTTTGTGTGTAATATGTCACAATGTGATGAAAGGTGGCCACCTTTCATTTTGACAAAAAGCATGCGGAATCTGTCAGCTTCAGCACAACAAGGGCAGCTCAAGGGCTGAGCCTGAGCATCGCTTCCAGGCCACCTACAGATTATGTGATGTAAGTCATTCCAGTAAAAGCTCCCTTCCCTCAAAGTGGTTGTGGGAAGGACAAAAACTCCCATGATGTGAATCATACTGAACCAGCCAGACACAGGACACATGCCGGGGATGGGAACCAGCACCTCTTGGTCTTGGGGGAATTTGTAATTCCCACAGTTGATCTGGAAGCCCTCCAGGCACACACTGCAAACACTACAAGTGATAACAAGCCCATAAAACACTGAATGTTAGAGATTACATGGAAGCATGATAGAGAAAAATTAAATCAATTAAAAATCCCTGCCAAGCCATGATTAGCTATTATTATTTTTTAATTCATTGTAATATACACTGTGCATAAGAGAAAAGCTAACAAACATAAATAAGAGGGAAGTTAACAAACATGTTAATTTTCATTTTAACTTAGGCCTCTTGCCTGAAATAAATGGAAGTGGTAACTCATGTAGATGAGTAATATATGTTCTAGATGAGTAATATATGTTCTAAAATCTTCTGGATGAGGAAGCCCTGCAGAAATACCAACAGGATGCCATTTGTGAGCAGCTTCTCTCTGGCAATGAAGAGAACCACCTGCAGTTCTCAGAGCAGATCATTTTTCCTCCATGTGAAACAGCTGGACAGCCATGGATTCTCAAGCAGTTTCTTTGTATAGGAAAAAAGTGAGATTGGGACTTCAGAGGATTCCTTCAAGCCGTGTTCTGCTTGAAGCTGAGCACCAAAGAAATCCACAGGAATATATATGGAGAAATCTTTGGGAAAGCCTTTTCCCAAAGACAACACGTTTCATTTTTCAGTTCACAGAGAACCTTTCTGAATTCCTGCAGTTTGGGAAATCTACCATGAAGCTTCTGTCTATCGTCTTATCTCCCATAAGGTTGCATCTCAGGGCCAGCAAAACATATCAGCTCCAGCCGTGCATGATGGGCCCAGTGATGCTCCTAAGAGGATCACTTTTCTTCATCTCTCTCTCAGAGGAAACATAGGAAAGGTTTGTATTAATCATTAACTCTCCAGACAGGACTTGTATCTGGAGTTCCTTTGCTTGCCAGAGGGCTGTGCAGACAAGCCTGAAAAGGTGTTGGTTTGCTCCTTGCCTTTCAGTACAGCATTTCACATTCCCCAAGCAGGCATGGAGTGATAGTTTTAACAGTGCAACCTGCCTATAAACTCTGAGAGAAAGTATAGCTGCATGCAGCTAAGTTTCCAGTCAGGGGCTGAGTGTACACCCTGAAAAGAGCTGCCTTTGAGAGAAGCTTCTTGGCAAAGACATCCCTCTCCTTTTAAAGAATTAATTAGATATGGTCACCAAGGAATGGTAAAAGAGCTCAGCAAAGAACTTCAAAACAGAAGTTGTAATCAAATTATGGAAATCTCTCCGTCCCTCTTTGCTCCAGCAGGTGGGTAAATGCAATCTGCTCTTGTAGAGAGGCAGCACAAGAAAAGCTCCACAGAAGGAGATGAAGCTTTTCCTCCAGCTCCTGAAAAGCATTCTTCCTCATCTTGTGTTCCAGGCCAGAGCATTTTGACTGACATGGAAGAGGGTGCACTGCAACCCTTGCCTTTTTCTCACTGCCTTTCAGCAGTGAGAATTTGGACAAGTTAAGAACCAAACAGACACAGGAAAAGAAGTACAGAAGTTTCCTCACTTGCTGAAGCCGATCTTTGCCACGAGGGCTGAAAGAAATCTCATTTTTGAGAGCACACTGTCTGTTAGACTCCTTATTTATTTGACTGTTTAATTCAGTACATGACTTCAGTCATGTAGTTATGATACCTGCTGTTCATTTTCAGTCAGTTGACAAACTGCCTGAAAGTTTGAGTCATTTGATCAAATACTTAATGAAATAATCACTGGCTGAGTCATGCTGACAGATCCAGGTTGGGTTCTCCTTTAGCTGATTTTTTGTAGACTAGAAAGTTGCCTTATGCTGAATGTCACTTAAATGTCTCTTTGATCAGGCAATTTGGCACTGTTTGCTATGCTGAAGGTACCTTGTGCACCTCTGCCTGAACAGCTTCCTGCTGCCTCCACTCTGCCTGAAAACCATGACCGACTCATTCTTCCTCCCTTCTCTGGGGCTAGCACCTCCCTCCTCCCTCTCCTCAGCAGAAGATTGTCCAGATGGATTTAGATTAAATTGGCTTTCTTTATCTTACTCCAGTACTGTGCCCCCAAGAGAGGTCTGCACCCTGTCCAGCCTCACCCTTGGTCCTCACCCATGAGTATCTGCTCTGGAGAGGTTTTGTGGGGGGTTCCCATGTGCCATGACTACCCCCAGCCTTCTTTTACTAGCTAGGCCATGTTTTTCAAATTGTTTCCACACACTTTCCACACATCTAATTGTTTCCATGCATCTTTCACTGCACCCACCTCAAGATGAAAACCACCTACACCATGTGGGCCAAGCTGGGTGCTGTGTGATTGCATCATTTATATTTACAGCACTAGATTTTGTGGGTTACTACATAAAATATTACATCCTTGGTGCTGGGGATTCTATCTTAGAAGCAGATGTATAGAAATTAAAATGTTAATAAAATTGAGTGACCTTTATTACAAAAATAGTTTATCTGTTATTTGCATTCACAAGTGTCTGTGATCAACTGGAAACCTTAAAATTAAGCTTGCAGCACACATAATACACTTTGATTTCATTCTCAGGAATACTTGTAGATGCATACATTCAAGATTTGCTCACTCTGAGAAATGTTTCTGCGATATTCACTATCTGCTTCAATTGAGGAAGTTACAGTAACTTTGGGAAATGATCCTGGTCTTGAAGGAATAATCCTGAGTGATCTTGGCCAAGCATAATCAGGGAAGAAACAGCATCTACACCATAAAACTGTTTAAACTAGATTTTGTGTGTTTCTCATTAAAACAAAAACAAAACCAAAGCCAAAACCAATTTATTTAATGGCTTTAACTTAGCCTTCTTTCTTTATTTCAGAAGACCACCTTTCAGGTCCTTCAGCATCTTTTGGCTCACAAGAAGATATGAAAAGAGCATAAATGGTACTTTGAAATAATATTTAACAGATTTTTTCTATATGTATAGTACATTTTTCAGAATTTGCATGACCTCTCTCATTTTGTAGTTAATCCACTGCAGTTCATTAATTAAACAAATTGACTTTTCAAATAATTTTTCTGAACTGGAAAATCGAAATGCTAGTAAACAAAAACTGATCATCCCTATGTTGCATTTTTCACTTTACACTATAACACTTTGCAAGAATACTCTTGCATATATACTTTGATAAATTGAAAAGAATCCCCTTCACTTTTCTCTTTTGAGAGAAAATTCGTCTTTTAGTGCAGGTTAAAACAGTGCAGTTTCCTCTGAGAGTTTATGATTGACCTTGACCTCAGGATTGGGACAGATCATTTTTGTATGTCTAGTTATCCCAAATCTTCTGTCTAGGCTACTTTAACATTTTGGGGTTTTTTTATAACAGACTTTGAAAACACAGCTTATAGAAAAACACAAATATAAAACCAAAGATACATGGAGCAAGTGGTTTTATCTTGACTACTCAGAGATTAAAATGATCACAAACTTGTGAGTCTTACAGCAAACATGGCATTTTCTAGTCCTTTGTATTGTTGGTAGGATATATTTCTCCATTCACTAGAGCCTGCCAGTTGTCATAATAGCATTCATCAAACTCCAGTGTGCATAAAAATGCATTCTTTATGTACTTGAACTATTTATGTCACAGCTGAGTCAAATTCTTAGTTTTGCTTGCTCAGGGAAACTACAATTATTACAGCAAGTGTAAGCATCAAAAATATAATCTCCAATATTCCTGAAGATTCATGTTTGCACTGACCATTTTCAGGTTTTTTTAGTTTTTTGTTTTTGTGTGTATGTGTGTATGTTTGTGTGTGTGTGTGTGTTTTGTTTTGTTTTGTTTTAATTTATGTATTTTTGCATAGAATGAAATGTGATCCTGCCCACAGATCTCATTCCTGGTGCTTGCAAATATGAAGTTTGAGGTTTTGTCTAGGGTGTCTGGCAAGCAAGGGTCTCCATACTGGAAGGTGCAGAATATGCTATGAGCTGCCTTTTATCATGCCAATTAACGTTTGACTTGTTTGTCTGCCATGTGATGAATTAAAAATGCATGATTTAGATGCTGGTGAGCTAGCCATTTTCTAGATGTAATCCCCTGGATGCTGCCATTCTTCCAGTTGATCTTTTTGCCCTCCGTGGGTTGGCAAGTACCATACATAGCCTACTGCTCAGATCTTTCCCTAACAGATGGCTCTCTTTACTAGTTGGGACTCAATCTGGTGATTCCCTTTAATATGCTTTAGACTGAAGAATATCCAGGGATAGGGAGCTGATTCGCTTTCCTACAGTAAAAACATCTAAGAAGACAAAGTTAAGCAGACATGCTTTCTGGACTATGCTGTTCCATATATGCCATAAATCAGAATTTTTGTCAACATCAATTAAAATGTAGTTTCCCAGTAATAAAAATTACATAGAGAAACAAATCAGCCTTCATTTATTCTGTCATAAATGGAAGAGGAGCATTTCATGTTATTTTGAGAGTGATCTCTGTGGAGCAAACTGAGCAAAATTACATATTTGATTTTAATTAAAACTCAGGATACTCTTCGAGTTTTGTTAGGAAGATGTCCTGGGTATGATTAGCTGAAACCTGTGCTCAGAAGTTAATTTGACATACAACATATTTTTCATGAGGTAACTGTCGCAGGAAGATGTTTGTAATAGCTATCTTTTCCAGGCTTGTGGGGGCAACAAAAAGTAATGGCTTATCCTGAAGCAGCAACTTCTCTAGTATGCAGCACATCTGCATAACAGTCCCAGTGGTGCTCACAGTAATGTCAGTAAGCTGAGAAAAAAAAAGAAAGAACCAAAAGAAGCAGATACTGATAAAGGTGTTTCATTACCCACTGTACACAGAACAACAGTGGAACTCAGTCATAAAATTGTTTCAGGTCACAATAAAATCAAAACCCACAGAAAATACCTGTGAATGACAAAGGAGTTACAGTTTATGAGCATGGGGCTGGGTGGAATTGCCAAGTTGCAGAGTTAAGCACAAAAGAGTACTAAGAAATCCTGTTTGGTATGAGGGAGGGAAGCTATTATACGCAAAGCTGGTAATGAGAATGCAGCGTCGTTAACTGTTTTCTTTTACAATATTTGACACCAGGATGGCTTAATGCTATGTTGTTTTCTCTTCAAGCTACAGTTTTCCTTTGCAAGAGTGTGAGACCAGAATTCTAATGTAGGTATACATTGGGAAAAAAGGGCCTCACTGCTTTGCTTTGTCTCTTTCAATCTCTTACACTTTAACTGGAAGGTCATTTCATTTATTACACACAGAAAAGGGCAGGAGCCAGGCTTAAAACTTGCTACACACTCGTATATCAAACTGGCACTTATTTTGTTCTCCCCTATCTGGCTTAGCTTCCTGCCCTCATCACTGCTATAGGTGCATGGTCTGGCTGGAGAGAGGTGAAAACAACCACACTGAATGCACTCCTCCTTCACACCCTTCTAAAGGAGTTACCTGAACTTGGGGTATGGGTGGCAGGATTGTTTGCTTGTTCCACAGGGCATCTTCTAACCTCAGAAGCTATTCCCCTACATGAGAAAGCAACAAAGAACATGTGTTCCATGCAGCAGGTTCACAAAGCAATTTCATCTATTCACAGCTGGCTTATTAAGGGAATCTAGCAAATGACAGTATCATTGAAGCATTACGTTTTCTGCCCTTTTCCTTTTGAACATAGCTTTGAAAATGTAACCAATATAAGCTGATAGAAACCAATTGCCGGGGTTGATAGGTTGTCACTTGTATTTCTTGAAAACTAGAAGTTATTCAGTCCCCTCTATCAGGGTCCAAATTGTGCTTTGAGCAACAACAGCTGCAAGAATATTTTCCATGCCTGTCCAGGGATAAATGTAGTGCCATGTCTGCATTGCCTTCCCCACTTTGTGGGCTGACAGCTCTTCTCCCAGTTCAACCTGGCCACAGCACAGGTACCACAGTACTGAGTAGCCAGTGGAAATACACTGTACCAGGCTCCAGTGCAGGAGGGTCAAGGTGTGGAAGTGCAGAGAAAAGAAGTGAAGGGAAGAAAAAACCTACATTTATGCAATGCTCTGTATTTTTCATATTAACTCTCTCTTTGGCTAAGGTCGAACCATGTAGGTCTCCTCCCTTATTCTCCTGGATTATTACGGACAATGCTTTTGCTCCAGAGTATGTATATTGTGGGCAGCAACATTTTGCTAGGCAGCATGCAGACATACAGATAAAATGAATTTGCCTCCTGCAAGAGCCTGACTTATGCACAGAAAAGGCAACTAAAAGGCTGGAAGGAAAGCCAGAGATGTGGTATGGTGTCCCAGGGTCAAAATAGTAATTCTGGAGCAAAATAGTTTACGGCATCCTTAGCTGGCTGTAACAGGGTCCCTATCCAGCAGGATACTGTGGTGAGCAGCACAGGTGGGTAAAGAGCCATTATCCTCTACTGAAGATGTCTGTAACATTTCCAGAGAACCATGACCAAATATACAAAATGAATCAGTGAACAGGGAATTAACAAGAAGTCCTTTTCATTTTAAGAAGAAGCCTTGCAGCCTTTTAAAGCTACAGACTGAAGAGGAAGCAGTTGGCCAGTTCTCCTGCAGTAGAATATGGCCTCTCCCCTGGAATTCCTACCCATTTTTGTAAAAAAAAAAAAAAAGAAAAAAAAAAAAAAACCCCCCCAAACAAACAAAAAAATAAGTTAGTTTGTTTGGAGTGTGTTCTGAAGTACTGGCTCTCTAATCAGCTTTTTTCCTGACCAGAAGCAGTCTCTGGGCCTGGCTGTACATTACTGATGGGCTGGAATTAGGTGTTCTTACAGATGGACGCCCATTTTTAGTAGTGCCTCACCCCTGCAGAAATCACATATTAAGGGACCTAGTGCTGCAATAGAAAGGGGGAAAGAGAGAATAAAAACTATTTAATTATCACAGAAAGTTTGTGGCTCCAGAGATGTGCACTGTACACATGTAAGGATACACAATTAAGCTCTAAATTATGCACAGTTTGGCCTGTACAATATTGCTAGCTGTCTTACAGATTGGTTTCACTCCAATCCAAATTCTCAGCCTAAAAGGTTAAATGTATAATACTCCATATTGTCAGCAATCCATTTTTCCTGCTTTCAGGAGTAGGAAGAAGGTGAACATGCAGCTAATTAAAATGCATTTGTTGAAAAGGTCATGCAGAGTTACAGTTCAACTGAAAGAAGTATTATGATCCTATTCCCTCAGCCTGGTGACAAATATACTGAAGACAGAGCCTAAGATACAATTAATCTGTTTTGCTTCACAGAAAGGAAAATGGCTTAAATTTAAGCATGTTCTGATCCTGAAAAAATCCCAATCCTTAGTGTTCCAAACATGTTCTGCTACAGTCATGATAGGCTATGACCATGCTTTTCACAAGAGATTTAAGGAGTCAGTTGCTCCAAGTATATTCAAATGGAGTTAGAGCATCTCATTCATGTTGCTGTAAAAATATCAGTTTACTTTACAGAAGTATTTCCCACATATTAATGGCTACTACCTCCTGTCAAATAATGAAGCAATTAAAATTCATTCTCCGTTTGAAACCACTTATCATCCCCTTCATCCTGGGAAAAAACTAACAACAAGCAAAGTTATGTGTGCCTACATCTTCTGTGGAGTCTGATCTTAGTTCAGGAGTCTGATATTTGACTTTATCAAAGACACGAGCTGTTTTATGTTTAGATTTCAACAGCCACCAGAGGAATCTAAAGGTATCTCCTCTGCATGAATACATAAAAAAAGAAGTTGTGAACACAGCATTTTTCATGCTACTCACTGTTCTGAGTCAAACACCTCCATGAAACCACAGACCGGAGAAGATTTTTATGCCAAGGATAGTTGAACATTAAAGAGAAAAAGATTATATTCATCAGCCTCTCACATTACCCAGAAGAGGTTTGAAAAGCCACATACTTGTGTTGCTTGTGATCATTATTCACCCTGGGGCTTTTTGCTGCCAGCTCCTGATCCAAGTCAAACTTTATCATGGGAACTCCTGCAGAAACTGAAGGAGCTCTGTGGCTCACCCAGCCTCCACACATGTGTGACCTACGAGGTGGTGCTGGAGGGCTGTACGACCCATGCATTCCTGAAAAGTCATCATGTACCAGGGAAAAAGATGCTGGAGTAGATTGATACTGGAGTGAATCCAGTACACCAGCAGAAATAGTAATGAAGTGAAAACATGGTACCTATTTGATTATGCTCTGAGGTAAAAATGCCAATAGGCAGACAGCAAACAGCCACGGGTAGTATAATTGCTGAAAATGAAAGACAGCCCAAGACAAATTCTATTTATAGATCTTCAGGATGAAGGAGGTTTAAATTTCTCATAAAACTACAAAGACTGACAGAATTATGAAGTTTGATTTGTGAAAATACAGCTGGTCAGTGACCAGGAATAAGATTAGGTCCAAAATACAGTAGACCAAAAGCTAGGTGCCACAATGCTGAACTCTTTATCTACCTCCTCCTTCTGAGATTCAAGATTTCTTATGCAAACTAAAAGGGTGCTGGTACAGGTGATCTTGTACATCATCATTGTGCAGAGCAACAAGACATGTAAAGTTTTGTGCAGGTATCTCAAAAATTTGAAGCAGCCATGAGCAAGAGGGTAAATTAGCATGAGCTACAGGGCTTATGTGCTCTGCAGAGGTTAAACAACAGATCCATTTCTAACACGGCATGGTAGAGACTCAGATGGCTGTGTAGTGCCCTGTGCAACTACTCCCTACTGGCATGACATGCAGGGCCATTTCCCCAGCTGACAGAGCATCCAGCCTGGTCTCCAACAGCACCATGAAGCCGTGTGTCACACACACATTCTCATATGCGGAATGGGCTCACAAATAGCCAGCATGCTGGGCAGGAAGCTGCCTAGAGCTAATCAACACATGTAGCTAATGACAACAATAAGTCTTAAGTCCTGTCCCTCAGGCAGAAGTTGCCACATGAACTCTCCTGTGAAGACTGACATCTGTACTTTCTTTCTTCCCAAGTCCTGAGCAGGATCTCAATTCCTCTGCTCAGGTAGTGCTTATTACTTATTGTCCTTCTTACTCCTCACACAAAGACAAAACCAGGAAGCATCAGGCTAGCATGGAAAAGAATGCTAAGATGCTCCTATGTTGAAAGCGTGTAACTATATAAAAATAATGCAAAATATGTATGGGAATCAGGAAGAAGGGGTGGATGAAACATATTTGATTATAATATAAATCTCATAGCTTAAGGAAAAAGCGTTCAGCTGTGAGAAGAAAGTGAAACCTGGGTTTCACTATGGTTTAATTCAGCAACCCAGAACAAGAATTAAAGTGAGCCATTATCCCATGTGAGCCTCTGAACCAGTACAGACTACAGATTGGTACCCAGCCTACTACGCCATCTCTGATCTCGTTCAGTGCACATTTGGTACCTTTGTCTGGTACCTTTGTCCTTGCCCCAGAGCAATCCTGGCCTGAAAGTCAGAGGATTTTGGAGGGTCCTTCAGGCAAAGCAGAATTAAGCAGTGATCAGTCAACCACTTGATGGATGAGCACAGAAGCCACAAGCAAAGATTGTAGGCTAAGAGATGGAGGAGGCAGCGGGTGCTCTCAGAGCTGTTCTGAAGGAGGACACAGCTGGGCTGGCCTCCCCATGGAGCCCAGGCTGGCTGCCCATGGCCTCCGAAGGCTGGCCAGGCTGGCCAAGAGATGATTTCTCAGAGGGAAAGTTTCCTCTGGCTTTTGATCTCAGGTGGAGATGGGTTGCTCTTCTCTCTCAAAACAGAGGGAAGCTGATAGGGAACAAACCAAGTCTTTAGGCATTTTCAGTCATGAGAATACAATTATTAACTAAACTAAAAATAGAGTAAAAGGAGAAATTCTGTAAGCAATGTTACAAAAAGCTCTTTTATTTTTGGGTTATCTAATGTCTGACAGAATATGAATTCTGACTTGAGATTTCTGAGACCACAGCTGGGATTTGTGATTCTCTTTTCTCTCACAGAGACTTCAATGTCTAATAAGGATTAAGCTCATGCTGCAGGCTTTATCACAGTGGGAACCCTAATTACAGTCTTACTCTTCTACACAGCTGTTTATTTTCATCAAAATGTAGAATTTAATATATTTAAGACTATCTTTCCACTTTGAAATATGGTTGAAATGAAATAATAAGTTCAAAATCTACTCAGAATTTGTAAGTAAAACAAATGCATTCTGGATGATAGCAGTCATACTTTCCTGAGAAACTAGGTAAGAATCTGCAGTACCAGTGAAACTAAGGTACTTTCAAAGGTAAAGAGTAGGGAAGGGAAGTCTTCAAAGGTATCTTTTGGAATCAGATGTTCAAGTTTGATTAAGTCAAAGCAGAAGATCTATTTCTAGGAGATTTTTCTTCATTACAAAACAGAACTAACAAGCACTCCAGAGGACAGGACTAATTTTTTTTCTTACCTCGTTGAATAGATATCTTCTTTTTTCAACCCACATGACCCTTCATAATGTTAGCTGTACTAATTGTAAACAAAAGTCACACTGCCAGAATAAAAGGGAGATGAATTAGCAACAATAGAGTTCATTAAAGCTTGTTAATCTTTAAGAGGATAGGTGTGATATAATTGGAAGAAAGGCTAAGAGCTATGTGGTTAAAATTTTTCAGGGGAATACATTTCCCTTCAAATGACAAAATATAATTAAAATTGAGCTGTTAAATCAACTGTCAAAAGCCCAGTTATAGCTGTCTTTCTTTTTTCTTTGCATTTTAAATACGATGATATTTGTTAGCCACCTTTCCCAGCCTGTCTGACACACTGTACTCTGCTCCAGTTTTAGCTGCAGGCTCCATAAGGCTAGTTCTTGTTGTTCCGAGAGAGACTATACCTCTTGTGTATTTTTCACTCTTTTCCTCCTTAGTTTCCTACTTAGCTACCAGGTCATCTTTAAACAACATCTGCTGCAGCTTTTCTTTTACTCACAGACCTCTACTTTCCTTCTGCAGCAAACCTGATACTCCTTCTGACAGCCAGCCACAAAGTCAAGTCTTTGCAAGTGACTCGCTCCTGTCTGTAAACCAAATATCCAGGGATCTGCAGTCTTTTGCTTCAGTCCCTGAGAGATACCTCTATGTCAGATGTCACAGCCTACCCTCCTGGACTTTTTCTATTTTAACTCATTGCCCCACAGTCCTTATCTCCTTCTATGCAACCTTGTAGTCATAATATTTTATCAACTTCATCTTCTTCATCTTCCCAGTAAGAGATGCCTGAACTTCTGTTAACAGTGCTTTTGTGGTTTGAATATCTTCTCTCTTCCACTGGGCACAGAAGTCTCATGGTTATAGTTCAGGTTGTCTCAGCCAGAGCAGTGCTCTGTTCCTTGAACAACATCTACTACCACTGCAGTGCCAGGTTTGTCCATCAATCATCCCACACAGAAGGAAACCTGCGAAGTATGGGCTTAAAGCTGCAACATCTGCATCCACAGCATGCACTCACCAAAAGGATTTTGCTTGTCTCCCTTTGCCTTATTGCATGCTATCTCATCTCTCAGTTTAATGCTGCTTCTGCTGGTACTGCCTATCTCAGCTAGACAGCGAGCTCCTTGAATCATAAGCTTTTATGTGTAAGCTATCTAAGCAGCACACATACACTCAAGGTGTCTCTTCCTTCAAACATAAGCACATCTTATTACTCTCACAGTTAAAATAGGTGCTTTCCAGGGAGGGAGGAGAGATGGGACTAAATAGCAGCATAAGGTAATTTCCCCACAATATCATTACTTCTAAGTGCTCTGTCATACTTCTGAGGTCTGGTTTGTAAGTGCAGACTGGGTGCTTACACACACACACACACACNCTGCCTTTGTCTGAAAGTGGACACAGAGAGATGCCAGTGACTATTTTCAGGGCTCCGAGGGCACCCCCAGCACCCCCTGTCCTTGCCTGAACCCCTGGGGTTCCCCCCACCCTGCTTACACCCCAGCACTCAGTTTCAGCCATCAGTCCCTGTCCCAGCAAGGCTGGTGGCCCCTGTCTGCCCTGCTCCTGACTGGGGAGATGGGATGGACCCTGGCTTTCCCTTTTTAAGAGCAGGAGAGCTCTTAGCTCCCTCAGGGCCTTGGAGTTGTACCCAAGGGTCCAGCATTTTCTACAGACTTTCACAGAGAAAACATTGGGAATGCTTGAATCTCTGCTGCAAGGGTTATACCTGGGTCACCTCCATGTCTGTGACCACACTGAAATTAATGTAATACATCAGAATTTCATATGGTATGTAGAATGGTGGTGCTCATATTAATGGAGGGCTTTTTATAGGGGTTTGGTGCAAAGAAACCACCCAGTCTGTATCTTTCAGCATTTTGCATTTGCCTGGTTTCCAGGCTTGCTACAGTGCCTCTTGGTCATGGCTGCACCAGCCCATGCTCCTCAAGTGTCAGATTCTCCCTTCCTTACATCACTGTCACAGACACTTCCCATGCTTCACTAGAATGCTGAGTGCTGATGCATTTGCTGCAAATAGTAATCATGGAGGAACCACTTGATAAGCAACATATTGTGAAACTACTGTTGTAGTTAAACAGCAGTGCCGTGGAAGTACTCTAAAGAGCTGGGACCAGCAGTGCACTGCTGTGGTGTCTGCTGGCTGCTTTCATCAACTACAGAGAGTGGGCACATGAGATTGGCAGAGGTTGGCTGTGAGATTAGACAGGATGGGAAAATGAGACTGAATCCTGAAAAAGACAAAAGGATAAACAACAAACATTTCAGCTATGAGTTTATGTGCTTGTGTCCTGTCCCAGTCATCTCTTACTTATTAGTAACAACCCGTCAATAACAACTCTGGCTTTAGAAATGGGAAATGGTCTGATTTTGTGCATATTAAATGTCTAGCACCCTGTGCCTGCTATATATAAATAATTCATAATGTTCTTAATAATATGACAATACTATTAAAAATTTGCACAATTTTCATTCTCATCCTAACCAAATAGGCAGAGAGAAACCTCATCCATGTTAAACAAAAAATATCTTAAAATATGTATGTATATAAACAGAAGTCAAAATGAGAAAAAAGTATCCTTCTTTCTAACGCATCTGAATCCCTGACCCATAAGATGTAAACACATCTGTTTTTGGTTCAGGATTATGGTATGAAATGAATGGGACCAGAACTCTGCCTAAAGATCAGTATTTAAGGTGTCCTCAAAAGTTACCCATTCAATTTACAGGAGAAAATTAGTGTGCCAGCTGAGGTAAATGTTTAGTTCAGTGATATTTATACTGTCAACTTAGGCCACCTTCCAGATGAGGTATGTAGAATAGTAATAACAATGATTATTACTGCAGGTTAATTGCGTAACTATAAGGGTGTACAAGTTGTTTAAATAACACTGCTGTGAACACATATCTGCTGGCCTGCTATCACCGTATTTTAATATGGTTTCTTGTGGTGTGAATTATGATTAATGAATTTCTAGGTGAATGAAATGTAATATTGTGATTAAATGTAATACATTGAAATGTCTCTCCTGGCATCTTTGTTCTACAAGGAAATTTGCGTGATTCTTTAGTCTTTTCTTGTGCAAGGGATTCTAAAAGCTATTTTGGGAACAGCATTTGTGATAAGTTTTGAAAATAAGTAGGGACTTCCAGAAATAAAACTTAACTATAAAAATAATTAGTACAGAAGAAACTATGTCATCTTTTTAAAGGTTCTGAACTGTGACTTTTGGCATGGGTGCATTCAATCTTTGGGAGCCTAATAAAAATTTTTTCCTTTGCTTTCTTTAATTCAGACCTTAGTGTATTAAAACAAACACCCACCCTATAACATCAGTCCAAGGAAACACTTGAACACCATATATCTCCTCTACTGTCATATACATGGTGTAGTAAAGGGTTAATTTTCTCGCAAGACCAAGCAGTTTATGATCATTTCTAGCTTATTGAAAAAACACCTCATGTTAAGAGGCTTATCATTAAGTCTAGCAACAAATCTATCACAACTTGGTAAAAATTAAATATGGAACTATGTATTATAAATAATACGTAATGTATTTAATTATTTTAAATACTTAATATTTTTATAAAAAAGATAGTTAAAATTTGTATTAAGCCCTGTAATTTTCTTTGTACTGATTAAATGAAAATATTATTGTTTATCCTATTTTCTGATTAGAAATATGTAAAAGAAACATACACATCCTGATTCTTGAAGTTTTTTTCTTGTGTTTCTCTTTTTCTGTCTGATGGTAAGAACATAAATGGCATTTTCCCTTGGGCTTTTTGTTTTGTTTCTGTTTTACTTTGGTAAACATAAACCACTTAAAAATAAAACCCCAAACAACTGTTGCAGCCCAAGGATACAGACCAATGACTAACAAAAAGATTATTCTGAAAAATTTATATTTCAAAGGATGATGTGCTATATTGCAAGTACAGTTGATGAAATATATTCCCCTTAAATATTGCATTTTAATCCTACAAGTCAAAAAGGTGCAACTCCTCTGCAAGATATTGATGAAAAATGCCTCTAAATTGTCTGTGCCACCTTCAATTCCCTGAACAGTGGCCCTTTAATATTTTTTTCTAATAGGAATCATAGACCCAGCCTGCAGCATACTAATGAGTCTAAGCCTACCAATTACATTTTGTTCTTCATTTCAGATTAAATGACTGTCTACGCAGTTATGCATCCCACCCCCTCCCCACACCATGGTGTTCTGGTTTTCAAAAATAGAAATAATAACAATAATAATGTACTGTATCTTTCCAGTTAGCTACAACTCTATATGCTTTGTTAGGCTAATGATAAAGAAAATGCCTGAATCTCAATGTTATGGTATCTGCTTCATGAGGATAAACAACTTGCCATGCATCCCTGATGCTTTGCAAAGCAGAACTGAGAGATAGGCTTTAAGGAGTTAGAAACAGCAAAGTGCATAGAGAAAACAAAAATAACCCACAGATGAAGGATTAGAAGAAAGTCGATGGGTAAAAACAGTAGAACTGCTTGGAATTTTCCACTTCACTCTTTTCCTCTGGAGACTTTTTTCCCATGATGTGTCCTTTCCATTATCTTCCTATAGAGGAAGGAGCTCTCTGGCAACACTTTTATTCATAATACTGGATCAGAAGGGCTCCGGGATATCAGCTGTCTGAACTCTGTTTAGTGCCAGAAAACCAGGGGTTTGGGGTGCTCAGCTTCCAACAATGCATGGAAGGTTGTTCTCAATCTCTCTGTTTGCCTGTCAGATGCAGGTGGACAGACAGGCATGCAAAAACATTACACCTTTTTTGAACTCACACCCTGTACATCAACAAAACCAAGGAGGTCAAACCAGACCCATGCCTCTCATGATCTGCTCTTTACTTCTGTGTGTCTGGCCCCATCTTGGATGCCAACAATGTCCTTGGTATTTTATTAGTTGTGCTGAAAACATAACCATACCAGCCTGGCACCTCTGAAATAACACTGGCTTGCTGTCAACAGAAAAATGCTCTCCAGATCAAGACTAATCCTCTTCTTTTTTACAGGAGATTGGGAAATAAGAGAAGGAGAGTGAGGCTACAAAGATAGGCTGCATTTATTAGAGACAAAGACTGGGCTTCTATAGAGTACATGAAGGGAAAGTTTGACCAAGTCTTGTAAGACATGTTCATAATATTCCAGAACTTGAAATTCACATGCATCCAGGAGTATCATGGGTAGGACTGCAAATAGACAGGATTCACACACACACCCCACTGCCTTCCATACATTCAGTCCCTGATCTGCAAGAAGTGGAAAGTAGGCCTTCAAGGGCTGTTTTCTACAGCATTTCCCCAGAGACAGTAGCCTAGTTCATTCCCTCCATACCGGGAGGATGTTCTGTGCTAGGGGGAATAAGTACTTAGCCCAATGGAATTGTAGCAGCCTTCCTATAGCAGTTTCCTTGGACTGGTATTATGTTAGAAAAAACAGAAGGGTTTGGGGAGATTTGGTGCACCCATCTTCATAGTGGAGACAATTACTATTGCCCTCTGAAGGCTCCCAACACCCATTTAATATAGGGTAGAAGGAAAAATTAATTTTAGATTGATATCTTCACTTGACCATGGGTAGTTGAGGTCTGTGTCAATGTTTTGCCGACAAAGATCCTTGGGACCAGAGAAACACACTGAGCAAAGAAATATCCCTATTGCTTGGTGAGATGCTTATCTACTGCTGTGCACAGGAGAACAGAGTTGGGGCTACCATGAAAATTTTTCCTTGCCTCTATGTGCCACGGCCTTGCGTTGCCCCTATCTCAGCTGCAAACCTCTGTTGATTGTTAATCAATTAATTTCTCCTGAGCATAACATGCATTTACCATTCTTACTTTTTCCTCTATCTCACCACAGGTGGACTACTGTGCTGTGCCAAAGTCTTTTGTTCTGCTTCCAAAGCTAGAAGAAAACCACCTCTCTCCAGCCTGATAGCTCATGTGTGAAGAGAAAAATGGGATAATGACAACAGGTTGGCATGATGCCTGAAGGGTGGATGCAGCAGCCCTCAAATTGGCTAAAATTAATGAAGGAGAATGGCTGACCTATACTCTAAAGCCATTCCTTGATTGCTTTGTGATGAAGAAAGGTAATAAACTTGCTGCCTAAACCATGTTTTTCTCACCTTGTCCTGAGCCTCTGAAACACTGAAAGATTGGATGGGAAGGATGATTCTCTTTGCTAGTTCTTTTCCAAGGCTGATAATATGTTCCCAAACTTCTTGCTGACTGTTGTACAAATGCACTGGCTGGTCAGAGCCAGGCACCCAATTTCATCCCCATTTATTCTCATGTGGCTGGACCTTTTAGAGGATTCTTGGGCTGTTTTCTGGAACAGATTTGCACAAAGACTGATTGCCTTCTCTGCACAGACTCCGTAATGACAGCAGAGTTCACCCAACCAACACTCAGGAGGGTGCCTGTTTACTCCGTTGGAAGGAGTGGCAAAACTCCACATGTGGGAGCCATAGGTAAGTTTTAGAGAAATCCCTTTTAGGTTACAAGTCACTAAATGACTCCCACTGGTTTTGAATCAAGTGCAAAGACTGCATGAGAGTTAACAGAGTTAACCTACTCTGCAGTTGTTAACTTTGCCTGGTAGGTATAACTGGAAAAAAAGTCCCACTGCAAAAGATAAACTTTACAGGTTTTGTATGTCCCTTTGGAGTTCAACCATATAAACTACTGAACTGGTACAGCTACAGGTGCAGAAAGACCTCAGAGGGGGAGGAAAGATATGGAGGCTTGGGGGTTTGGATAGGGAGTTTTCTAGGGCAAACCTATGGCTGCTGGAGGAATACTGTTCCATTGGAGAAGACTACATTTTACAGTTCTCCATTTTTTGTGTTCATCTTCTCTGCCCTCCAGGGTGCCAAATGTTATATCATGCAGTTTCATACTTATAGAGAGGCAGGATCATGGGACCTTCAAAAGAATATGAAAAAGAAAAAAAGGATTATTTGTTTTGAAAGTGATAATTGGAAGTGCCTAACAGGCCTTATTTGGATGTGATTGAGCACCTTGTCCTCAGGGACAACTTCACTCAGATTACAAGTGAAAAGAGATATCATGGCCAGTTGCAGTTTGTCTTTGACTTCAATAGGACTAGGATTTCACCCAGAAAGCCTGTTTAATTAACATTTACCATACTCAAATACTTTTTTCCCTTTTATTCAATTCAAATCTTCTAGTTCCAGTCAGGAGTATAGAACGAGTTAAAGCCTTCAACATGGTTAACTCTGCAGTAACAATTTTCTCAGGTAAAGTCTTACTCAGCAGCATCAATAACCCATCTGGAAGAAAAGTAATTTACTAACAAAGGTTAATTGGCAATCAGAAAGTCAGACTGATGTGGAAAGGTACAAAACCTAAATATTAGAAGGTTTGCCAAGTACCTAATATGAGGATACATGAACTACCTGCAAGTATCAGAAACCCCTGAATCCCAAGGATGGAAGGGAGATGATTAAAGTGGTGTCATAGGTAAGAGCAGGAACAGTAGTAGGATCATATTTTCAAAAATGACACATTCACAGCTAAATATAAAGCCAAGCTTTGATAATATATAGAAGAACAGCTTTTCACAGTAAGCCATTAAGCCCTGTCTACTGAGACCTTAAACCTAGACTCAGAAAGTCTTTAAAATCCAGGGACAAAGCTGCCACAGTTTCCAATATGGAAAAGATGACTCAATATATAATTTTTTTCGTCCATAATTTATATAATTACATGAGCTTTCATATTAATTTCTGTTCATTGAATGCCACCACTGTCTTTTGCCTTGTGAAAGTGGAAGCATTTCCCCAAAAAGTTTCAGCTGCCCTTTATTGCAGTCTATTTTTACTGTTGCATCTTTGTCTGCAGGCTATCTGCATCGCAAAAAACCAAAAAACCAATCAACCAACCAACCAACCAACCAACCAACCAACCAACCAACCAACCAACCAACCAACCAAACAAACAAACAAACAAACAAACAAAAGTTTAGGAACTAAGATTAATAACAGTTTCATTGAAAGGGGTGAAATGCAGTAGGATGCAATAATTTTTAGCCTTCAGCTATTAATGTAGCACCTTACACACACTGGGATTCTTCGCCTTTGGAAAGTAGGAGTGCCATTTCTGCTGATACTGGAAATGCAGCATATTCGCAATACTGCTCCAAGAAGACAAATAGTTGTTGACCAGTTGCTATTAATAAACAGAAACCCTGACTTGGAATACAGTAGTGCTTTCTGGGAAAGCCTTGTTTTTCCCAGTTTATCAACTTACCTCTTTTTTTTTTCCTCAGCATTCCTGAAATGGACTGTGTCATTAAAAAAATGAATTAAGGATTAAATTAGGTAGAACACTGAAGGAAACAGTAGGAATTAAAAGGAATTTTTAATTAAAACAGGAATGACTGAAGTTAGATATATTACTGTGGAAGAAGAGCACGCTGTAGGAAGTGACTGGCTCTTACTATGAACTCAGAGAAGAATCAGAATTTCAACAGGACTCAGTAGGGCCAGAAAGGTGACACAAAAGAAAGCTGGGCAAGCAACTGTGAAGAAATTTCCTGAATATTTTCTTCTGCCCTCTCTTGCCCCCTTAGTGGCAAGAAATCTTTGTCCTACCTATTTACTCATTGTTGAGTATTGTGTGCTAAGTAGTTAGTCCAATTTCATAGAGTCAATTTTGTTCTATGGGGAAATAATTGCTCATCTGGGGGTGAGGAAAGGGAATGTTTTATTACACATCTTGGAAAACGAGATGTATTTGGGTCATTAAGCCATTCTTTTCTGTCTGGATAAAATCAGATCAGAGGGCACTGGAAACATGACAGCAACAGTTGCAAAGATAGATGGACATATACAGAGATAAGATGGATAGACAGATATGACAGATGATGATAACAGGGTGTTAATATATGGGGTAGAAGACATTGCAAAAACTACAGTTTTCTCTGGCCAGATGTCGAAACTGTTCTATGGAATTTTACCTTTGCTGTTAAGAATTCTGTAAAAACATTAAAGTGATCTGATGTATATGATTTATAGTAACTATAAAGAAGCTACCAGGCTGTAAATGGAAAAATGTAAGGCTCTGAGGAGCAGAAAATCATGGACAACAGAAATAATTTGAAAAATAGTCTCCTCAAGTAATAAAGACACTTTCTCACAGGTATCTCCAGAGAAGAACTTCTTACTGAAATAGACTGCAATCTTGTATCTAGTCCCTGTAACCGATTACATCATCTGCTATATTTAGAATACCTCCAAGGTAACCATGGAAACTGCTTTTGCTTAAACTCACATTATTCCATTCAACATTAGTTGACAGTAGAGTAATACTTTTAGGAGCTCACAAAACAATTAATGTATTATATGCCTATATATATAGCAATATGTTTTTTCTCAAGTATGCATTATGCACACCCAGAGATGTCAGATTTCTGACAAAGACTACAAAGACACAGACTCATGGCAAGGGAGTGCAAATACTGAACTCCATGAGAATTCCTAGTACATCTCTGTATTTGCTTTAGGCCAGTTGCCTGTGGAAAAGGTCCACGCTCTCACACTGCATGCATGTCTGTACGTCTGTCTTTGGTATGCAACCACTGAACCCAGTTTCAACCAAATTAAACAGGGAGAAAAATAAAAAAGGGAGGGTTTTAATCTCCCACAAGGTTTGCAAAAACAAGCATCTTCACAGAAGGAAGCCTTACCAGTGGTACCACTGAAAGGCTAACGAGAAGAATCCTGTTTACACTTAGAAGAATTGACAAAAAAGAGGCTCTGAGACTTTTGCAGGTCAGAGAACTACTTATAATATTTATGTTCAGATTAGAAAACAAACAAAAACTATACCTATGCACTGCATTGCAGAAATAAAAAAATAAAAAGCCTTTCTATTGTTTCTCTATGAGAATGAGGCTTTTCAGAAACCATCAAGAAACCACAAACAGGTACCAGAACTTCAAACAAAGACCAGAAATCCCGAAGACCAAATTTAAAAAAACAAACAAACAAACAAAAAAACCCAACCAACCAAACAAACAAAAAAACCAAAAAAACAACCCAAACCTTAGAAACAGAAGCTCCAGACTCAGACTTTCAAACTGTACTGAAGGAGATAGAATCAAATGATTTAAATTAATACATGTGATTATCCAAGGTGGATATCCAAGACGTCAAGTTAGTATTACAAAGTACCACAAGGTAAGTACAAATGCCTAGTTTTCACAGTGCAGGAATGTTACTGTGGGGTTCCAGATGCATCCTTCCTGTTTAGTGTATTTAGAACTGAACTGTAAATGGAAATGGGGTAACCATATTTGCAGACTACATCTGACTACAAAGAATTTCAGAAGGATCTACTACTATTATGTGCCTGAGTGATAAAATGGAAAAGTACATACCATGGTAACAAATATGAAGCAGAATATGTGTGTGTAAAAGAATACAAACTATTCATGTACAGGGATGATCTCTAACATAGCAGTTGCTACTCAGAAAGAAATACTGGATTTGTAGGTATCTCAGCAGTGTGATGAGCAAGAAAGGCAAATCAGATATTCACAGTTATCAGCAAAGTTACTGGAGCAACAGGGAAAAGACCTTATGTCACTTACACACACTTTTATGACTGCGTGGGATTTTAGTCACCTCCGAAGCGATGTGGGAGAACTGGCTAACACAAGGAGGAAGAAGAAAACAGAGAGCCAGGCTATGGCATCCTTTCAAGAAGAGAAGAATATATGAGAATTCCTCAGCCTGGAAGAGAGTCAGCCAGAGGGTGGTAAGATTAAAGCCTACAG
Organism: Regulus satrapa; assembly: GCA_013396955.1. Lineage (NCBI taxonomy): Eukaryota > Metazoa > Chordata > Aves > Passeriformes > Regulidae > Regulus > Regulus satrapa. Next base: position 218,469 of record VWZN01013660.1, read on the forward strand.
ATAGACAAATTGTGTGAAGAAGATGAAGGGGGAGTAACCTCTTTTGTGCTGGGGAGAGGATGAAATAGTAAGAAGGGAAATGACCTTGACCTCAACTTCCACTTCAGCTGAAAGTCCTGCCAGCTGCATCTTTTACCTCTGTCCCAAATCCTGTCTGTGAGTGATGCTAGCCAAGAATGCATCATCCCATAAAGAGACTGCAGAAAAGCAAAGGAAATACATTACAAAAACATGGAAGATAATTTTCTAGCAACTACATATCAAAATGAGAATAACATTTATCAAAGACATTGCTTTTAATCCATTAGCTCTTCTGGGGTAGATTTTCTCTAGCAATATCTGAATTCTGCAGTAACATCGTGGTAAGACCAGATAAATATTTTGACAGAGCGGCATAGTATGTGCTTTGAGAAGACTACTCAAAGACTACTACTGCTAAAATTTTTCAGCATTTTCCTCCATTTTCTCAATAGCTGCTGACAAAACTTGTTGTTGGCTAAGGCTGTAACTACTAAATTCAGTCATGGGACCAGACCTGTAGAACAAAAGGATCTTGCATTCAGTTTGGGGAAGTGAATTTACTGCAGCTTAGCTCTAGTCAAGTACCACGGTCTGAAGGTAGCAAGCCTTCTGTTGCCTTCCCTGTGCTCCCAGGAGGACACACAGCCGTCCCAGCTCTGCTCCAAGTCTGTCCTGGCACCCTCCTTTGTGCAGTGAACCTGTAAAACAGATTGCTGAAATTATTTGAATTAAAAATAACCCAGCAGAAAAATCTATGCAAAATAATACTCTGCTGCAAATGATGGCCAACAGCTTTCCACCTGCTGGGTAGGTTTAGTCTGCATGATTTCTGTGGGAAAACAGTCAAATGGATTTTCAGTGCAGTGGGTGAGCTAAGGAGGATAAAATAATAGTGACAGTCAGTTCCTCCAGCAGCAGAATATCCCCAAAATGGCCAGAAAGAGATGTCTAAAAGTCAGCCCCACCATGTTGAGTGCTGGGGTCCCTTACATAGCATGGATCAGGGAATGAATCCTTTCTGCAGTGAGGAATTCTTCATCCCTTGATGGTGGCAGAGCACCAGTTACAATCTGCAAAAGCTTTTGTATTGAACATGTGAAAGCCATAAGTACTTCCCATTGAAGGAAAACTGTCACTCACTTGTAGTAGATTGATTTTTAAGGAAAACGACTCTTTCAATTTTAATGCTTTTAAAAAACTTTTCTCAAAGTACCAATCCTTTTTCAATCTTAAGAGTCTCAAAGATGTTAGCTTGAAAAACATAGCCTTCCGAAATATTTTGCAAATGTTTCATTGTATGTCTGCTTGTACCAGTGGAATTCTTTAACAGAAAAATCGGATTTCTACCAACATCCAGAAACTAATTAGGAGGGAAAAGTAAGTTTCGAACTGCAAATATTCCTTTTTATATTCCCAGTGCATTACAAATGGAATGAAAACTTGATTTTCAATCCCCATCCCCTCCTGCAGTGTTAAAAATGTGACTGGAAAATAATATATCATGAACCTGAAACCTTGTTTTACAAATACAACTTGTAACCTAAGGCAATAATTTTAAACAGTTAAGTGGAGAATCCTGAAACTAGGGGCTGAAATGCCCTCTTGGAGTGGGGAGACACCCTGAACTAATGTATTGTCTGCTTGTTGATGTTTTGTAGCTTCTTATTCCATGTGATGGGGCAGAGATTATTTCAGATCTATGTTAATTTGCTAAGCAAAGTCATTAGACTCCTTCGAGTCATTTGCATCTCACTTTAATCCTTCAGTGTAACACAGACAGTTCCAAAGTCCCACATAATATGAACCAGTTGAATGGATTCCAATTTATCAAGAACCTATAAATTGCAAAATATCAAGCTGAAATGGCAGTAACAAATGCAGTGTTCATTGTCCCATTGTCGTGGTTTTGGACGACAGGTATCTGCTAAAGTCTCTCTTGGAAAAAATAGAGATTGAAAAAAAAAAAACAACAAAAAAACAAAAAAAAACCCTTCCTCCCTCCGGATTATTTTGATTTTGAAATTAATGGGCTTTCAGGCAGAGGTATGGGAAGAAGGAATAACTGTTCTTTACTACTAAGTTTATCACGGCAAACAAACAAACAGCAACAGTAGCAGTGAGATAACCAACAGGGCTAGGGTTCTCCCCTCCGGTATAGTTACAGTCACAGCTGGCAGGGAACGCTGGTGGGCAGAAGACACCAGGCGATGGCGGCCCGGGGCCCAGACCCGGAGCGATGGAGTTCCCAAAGCTGGGCAAGGCGTACCAAGTGTCTGTGGTGCTGGCTGGAGAGCAGATAGGTGTCCAAACAGGGCTGTGGTCCGGAGTGTCGAAGAAAACGGGAAAACTCCGGATCAGCGCTGGAGAAGCGATGGGATGCAGCGGCCGCGGCAGCTCCAAGTGAGGCAGAGCCAGGTCTGGTCCCAAGTTCCCAGGCCAAAACCCCGAGAGCGAGAGACCGCCCCAAAAACCACAGTCCACGTTTTCTCCGAGAAACACGCCCTCTCCCCTCCCCTATGTTTTGTCTGCCTTGGCCCAGACTCTTTGTTTTTTTCTTAAGTACCCACATTAGCGCTCCTAGGAGAACAATAGTAAAAAATTCTACAGATAAGATAGAAAGAGAAACCAACCCCAACACCCATACATTTTAGATTGTTATTTAAGACCTCCTGGGAGATCAGTTGTATCCAACCTATTTTTCAGGATTCCTGTCTGATGTATGAACTGTTTGTGACTGTTTTCAAAAATATATTATGACTTGTTTACAATACTGAAAAATAAGTGGTGAGATAGCATGGTGACAGTGGAATGGGAAATTATGTGGAAGTCATCAGGAAAAGATATAATTTTTTTTCCTGTCGACATATGCATACACTGAAGGATTATAATCAGCCTATTCCATAGGCCTCATATTTACATCCCTTACACACATTGTGTCTGCACATAGATGTACCCTCTTAGTGAGAAATAATGTCTGTAATACCCACTGACTCCTTAACAGTAATCACAGAACTCAGACCCAAGATTTAACTTTAAATTTAAGTTCAGAGAATCTATCAGCAGAAGATCTATCAGCAGAACTTTGAATCTGTGTATTTCTTCACAGATTACATGGCTGCCAGGCAAACAACACCTGACTTGATGGCAGTCAATGTCACAGTTGTTTTTTACCTCTACTGCATCCCTGTCTGTTCCTGCTGATGCATGCGGCTTTCAGGAGCCAGGAGACTGAATCCCTCCAGGAGAGATTTCCTGCTCAGCTGCTGTGGAGGAGATGGTTCAAACAGGCTACTTTGAGGCAGTATGCACTAGGCAGGAGATTTGTGATTACACCTCCTCTACTTTCCCAATTGCTCATCTAGAACTTCCAGGGAATAAGCTAAGCCTCACCAGGAAGGTGCTGGAAAGAGCCAAAGCGAAAGGTAAAGTCAGTTGTTCTCCTTCCTTTCTGTGGTAGCAGCTTATGATAATGAGGCTTGGAAAGCAGCTAAAGCAGGTAAAAATGCTAGGGAAGGCAGCTATGGGACCACCACTGGCGAAATTCCATACCCCTTCTTTCTGATACACCTTGAAGCCAGGCTCCCTTGCCATGTGTCTCACTCCTTTATCTCATGTCTTCACATCCCTGTGCAATCCACAGTGTTGCTGGCACCTCAGGAGCATGTCTTCCTCTCTGACAGCAAAGGGAATCATGTCCCTGGGGAGGCTGCTGCGTGCAAGCTGTTTTCAACATTATATCATGGATTTCCCGAGAGGCTTATGCTATCAGTACAATTACTCCCATTTTAGGGAGAACATAACTGCAGCTGAGAGCTTACCAGTTTTCTCAGTGATTTCTCATGTGAATTATACCCTTAGCTCAGGAACACATTTAGCTATATACTTAAGTCCCTTTACAATGCTCTCTAGGACTACACTATTAAAGACTTATTTTAAAGCCCACTTTAAATCCAGTTGATTAAAGTCCACACCTATATTTTTTTTAGTAAGAAAACTTCACTGAATTGGAGTCTTGTGTATAAAATGGATGACTAAAAATAAAAAGCAGTTCACTGTAGGCACCCCACAGAGCAAAGAAGTATATCAAGGGCTTTTATGCTTGGTGTCAGGCATGATCAGGTTAATTTTGGTTCTGTCCTCTGAGCAGAGAAAGTACCAGCAGTCTGAAACTGTAACACATAAAATAAGAGAAATAAGCACAAACGTTTCATGTGATAATTAGAATGCAATGTATTTTCCTTTGCCTTCCTTTCCTACCCCTATTTGTTTCCCACAAAGCATTAAAGTATAATAAAACCATTTGTTTAATAATGGAAAGTTTCATTTCCCATCATTTGTAAAGCCTTAGCATCATTCCTATAAGGAAGTGAGTTCTGCAATCAATATGATCCTATAATATGTCCTTCTGTGACGAGGTGTTTTAAAAGATTGTACTGTACCACCATTTCCCATGCAACTCAGCTCCCTTTTTCTTCCCTCCCTGTAGGATAATTTTCAGGACACAGCCAAAATGAGTTATTTGTAAAGTCATCGCTCCATTTCATCCACACTGATATACCAATCTCTCAAGGCAAAATACTGTATAGTGCATTGAAATAAAAGACATAATGAGAGGACCTAAATTGTGGATGTGTTGCATTTGTTAAAAAGAAACTATTAAATACTTTCTGTTTTCTATCGCAAGACAATATGTACCTTCGCAGGATTATAACCCAAATAACTGCTGAATTATAAGAGTTAGATTCAAGTTATGATTCTTAATCTAGTTATCTGCATCACAGTTTTATAATGCTTTATAATTAAAGGACAGTATTGCTTTGTCCTAGTGGAGAGACACTTGGGTTTTTGAGCTTTGCCCAACATAAAGATTGTCTTGCTCATGGCACTTCATCATAGACATATGCATGCCCAGATGTGCACACACACATTGCCTAACACAAATTGCAACAGCAGTGCCCTGTCTGCTGATAGAACATGACCTGTATAGGGTAAAAGCTTGCAACTATTTAATGGCATGCAGTCATGCACATTAATTTGAAGAAGTTGTGGGCTTGGCTACAGGGGAAGCTGCAAGGTGCAAGCCAGTCACAAACAGATTTGGTGAAGCCGTCAGGATTAATAGTCAGAGGTGGCTTAAAGGCTGCCTGCAGTGCACAAAGGTGAGGAGACCATGCTTCCATGGCCCAATGAAATCAGAGCATTTCCAGCAGCACAGTCTCTGCTGCCATCTGGACTTGGTCCTGATGCAGCCCAGACCTTCCAAAGGCCCAGCACCACTTCCTGCAGCTTGGGGGTATTTTTTTGCTTATGCAGAAAAGACTAACAGCATTCATTGCACCTGAGCCAGCTCTGGATGGGCTCTATTAAGAACAAGATGCAGCCTACATGAACTCTATGTTTTTCCTCTTCTGCCTTGCTGAGAGGAAAATATGTGGTAGTGATATAGGCTTCCCATCTAAGCAATTATTTACTTTCTCCTTGCTTAGCATATCGATTTAGACAGGATCAAAGTACAAGCTGACATGGCTGAAAACTAATCAACTTATAATTTGCACAGGATACCATGCCAGCATTGTACGTCATTAATAAATATGACAAGAATCAGACAACTCTGCTTGCTGATCATTCATACCACATAGGAAATTGACTGAGAATGTAATTTTAAAAAAATTGTCTTTGGCCAGAATCTAGAGTACTTTTTTTCTACTTTTCTTTTCAGAAGTTGTCTAAATCTTTAAAAACATAAGAGAAAAGTTGCTTTGATTTTTTTTTTTTTTTAAATGTCAGCTATCCCTAAGTGGCTTTTTCTATATTCTGAAAAGTATTGACAGATTTTCTCATTTGCAACTCTCAGAAAGTTTTGTAAATAATCTTTTTTTTGTCTGCTTTTAGGTCAATAAATATGAGACTATATGGAGAGGAAATGGGATGAAAAGCGAATTGACTGAAAAGTCATCAAGTAAATAGCTTCTTTTAAAACATCTATTAAATTAGAAAAAAAAATTTGAGACGCCGGAAACCATCTCTGCATCCCTTCGACAATAAAAATACTTTTCAGAGGGCAGTCTGGAGAGCTTATCTTTCACCTCCAATTGCAGGTATGAGTGGCTTTGAAATATATTAGCTGTGGGCAAAAGGCCAACCTAGCAAACCTCTGAGTTTTTTGGTGAGAACAGCCAGTAAATTAAAACCTGTGAAAAACATAGGATGTTGTCAAAGCACAACCCAAGGGCTTTGGATGCTGTGTATCTGAGACTGCTGTTTGGGAGTCACTCATAGGCTGATGCAGGGAGGAATCTCCTGTTCTTCATTAAGCCTCCTGTCCCTGTGCTATGCTACCAAGTCCTGTGCCAAACTGGGCAATTCCTGTGCACAACTGTGCTTCCTTTGACTGCCAGCCAGGCCTGTGCTGCTTTCTGCAGCACCTGGAGCTTTGTAGTGCATCTCTCCTGGCTGAAAAGATGTGATCAAAGGCAGCTGCTGAGATGCTCGGCAGTTTCACTGCAGACACAGAGGCGTATTTCATAGTCAAAGTGAAATTTGGGGATCTCAATGACCGTGTCTTTATCATTAAATTAATAAGAATAATAAGGGGGAAAACAACTCAGAGAAATGATAGGGGTTTTAAAAGCCATCATCACATATTATGTTTTGGTTTCTTTTTTTTTAAAAAGGTTTTGGCTTAGGCAGATCAATTAGCAAGAGGAATAGGCTAAATTAATCTCTGAGCAAAAAGATAATGGAAAGGACTGCATGCTTGATAATTTCAGGCCATGACCAATAATAATTGAGAATAATGCTTGTCTCATAACAAAAAGCATAATAATACCAAAGGATAAAAATACTGTTTTAGCTGGAAAAAGTGGAAGGAAAAATGTTTGTCCTGCTTTGATATTAAGAATGCAGTCTCTGACTTTGTTAAGATAAAGTTGAAGATGGAATGAATTATTCACATAAATGTTGCTGTAGTAACAAGCCAGCAAATAAAATAATAAAAGTAGCTCCTTGGTTTTAAGGGGGAAATGACAAATTTCAGCCTCCAAAAATTTGTACCCTCTGAAGCTACTCTGACTTATGCCTATATCTGCAAAAGCAGTTTTGCATGCTCCTGAATCTGCACCAAATGATCATTTTTAACATTTAGAGGAGTACAGGAGCACTGCCCCAGTGAGCTCTGTGCTGCATGAGATGGGTATTTCAGCATCACCTGGAACTTAGCTCTGCAATGAGATAAGTTTTTTCTTCTTTTTTTTTCTTTTTCTTTTTCTTTTTCTTTTTCTTTTTCTTTTTCTTTTTCTTTTTCTTTTTCTTTTTCTTTTTCTTTTTCTTTTTCTTTTTCTTTTTCTTTTTCTTTTTCTTTTTCTTTTTCTTTTTTCTTTTTATTTTCTTTTTCTTTTCCTTTTCATCAAGATAACATAATTTAAAATGCTTTATGAAAAAGAAACAGGCCAAAAAACAGTCCACCAGATCAGGAAATGTCAGCACAAAAATGATAGTGAGAAGATTTTCAAATAACACGTTTTTGTGGAAATGGATGCAGATAGACAAATGTCCAAGGTGTTTAAATCAATTAGGGAAAACCAGCAAAAGGGATAGAGTAGGGCTTTTGTATTGCCTGGTGAAAATCAGAGCCCTGTGCTTAAAACGTGAACTCCCATTTGTTGCTTAAGGCAAATTCAGCACATCAAACTGTCCCATCTGGCCCACTGAAGGCAGCAGGCAAAGAGGGAGCAACCCAAGCCTACCAGTATGCGGGACAAAAAGATGTCAAAAGAGTGATCTCTGAGAAAAGGAGCCAGCCAGAGAACCCTCTGGGTGAGGTAGTAGGTAATGCCTGACCTTGTCTGCTGGTGAGGGACACACATTACTGGGGGATGAACCACTGACTCACCTGATCAACTCTGGTGCTCAGGACACTCATCTGGGAGCAGGGAATCTAATACATCAGGGAGCAGAGGCATAAATCAGAGGACCAGTAAGCTTCCTGGTGGTGTCAGACATTCCTGAAAGGATCTGCTCGACCTCACAGCTGTTGGTGCCTACATACATAAACATTTTCTGCTCTATATTCAGTGCTGAAAATTAAATACTTCTACAGGATCAATATAGGTGACAAGCAGTTTGCCACAGGGAATCTGTGCTCTCCAGCCAGAGGGGACAACCCATGGGGTGAGAATTGTTCTCCTCCAAACTGTTGTTTTAATCATAGGTGTTTTGGCTTATTTTGGAAGACCATTTCTCTTCAGCTTTTTCTCATGTCATTAAAAAACAACTCAGCATCAGTATTTGGCTCTGTAAATAAACCTGAGGCTAGGTTAGGAGCAATACTTATACCCCTGGAGAACCTGGCAGATTATATATATATATATATATATTAAACTCTCTTCTGACTTTTTTTTTCTGGAAGTATTTCTTTATGTTAAGTAACTGTATGCAATATCAGAGAAGACAAAGTGCAATGTGGTAGCTTTGTAGCACATTGCTTAATGTTGCAAGTATAATCAATTGGGAAAATCTCTAGCACTGCATAGTCCTTTAAGGAAGGGTCAGATTCATCTCAGGAAAATTTTAAATACTTCTGCTTTCTAGATAGTTTTTAAAAAATGTGTAGTTTTGCAAAAAAACTTAGGGATAGATGCTTTCAAAGAGTGTCAGAATATCCTCTGTGCCTTTTCTCTTCACTATCATGTAAGCTGGGCTTTATAGACTACCTTACATGAGATAATTTCAAAGCAACATCTGTTGGTTTTTAAGGTAAAGCTTGCTGTTACAATAAAGTACTGCTAAAATGTTGGCTCTCCATAGAAATACCTTGGCCAAGGTCCACTTTATGCACCAATGATTGTCTCATAATGCTGCATTGAAACTAGAACATGTAAGTGAAATCACAAGGAAATTTGTTTACAGCAATCATTTTGTTTACAATAGCTTCGGCTTGGGAACACTGGAAGACCCTGGATTTACACCATTTTTGAGGATATGTTCATGAAACACATGAAAGGTGCTCATCCTCACATTCACACTGCCCCAGTCACAATGCCAAGAGATCCTTCCACTGGAGTGACTGCCAATGCAGGGTTGGATGCAGTCAGGCCATAGGCATTGCTTGTAAGGGATCCCCATCACAATGCCACCCTGAAAGTGGTGTTGATGGATTATCATGGATCCATTCTAGGGACAAAACCTCAGTTATGGCACGACTGACTTAGCGTGTAAGTAAACAATGGAATTTTCTTGCATTTATGGTGGTTATTTTCTTTCTGCTGATTAGAATAAACTAGAGATTGAGCAGACTCCTGGAAATTTTTCCTGTTCCCAATGTACCTGGCTTTTTACACATAAAACTGCCATTTATTGCACCTAAGCTGTTTATTGCATCAGCTTGTGTGGGTAGTGATGCTTATGAATTAGGAGGCTACATAGGCATTTTCGCTTCTGCATTGGGGTTTGGGGTCAATAGACTGAATCCCAACCTCTGAGTGGGGCAGATTAATGTTTGTACCAAACAGCTCCAGCAGATCACAGGTCTCAAAAATTCTCCTTAGCAATCAGAAGTTTCATTGGAGGTTAGAAACATAATTTGGTGAAGTGACAGATTCTGTGATATGATGGAAGCTCAATTATAAGTGGATAACATAATATAACAAGTGCAGATGAAATCCTATTAAGGTCTGAAAATCCAATATCTCATCTTCTTGACTTTTAATTGATCTTTACACATATTGTCATTACAGTCAAATATTTGAAATGATTCCTGTACACATAAACAAATGTAAGCACATTAACTCTGTTAATAATTTTAACAAGTAATTTGTATTTCCCATTAGAGTATCTTACAATTTGCTTTACTATAATTAAAGATATCATCAGTGATAAGCTTTAATGTGTTATTTAAACTCTGCTTGTTTATAAGATTTGCTTTTATCATTAACTGCAGGTTGATAAGATCCACATCTTAATGAAGATAGTCTCATTAAGAAATTAGATTTTTATGTCTAGAGCAAATAGGACGTTCAGGTAGACAAGGACTGCTGATTTTTTCATAAATCCTAAATATAGACCTTTCATGCTAAGGTAGATCTGTAGTAAATCAAGTAAGTTCATTGCACCATGGCTTTTAGTCTGTTTTACCGGAGAAGCAACACATCTGGCAAACAGCATATCCTTCACTTGACATAAAATTACACGTATCTGTGGTGTCAGAGTACTGATGGGCAAAAGAAATTCTGCACAGGAAGACAGTTATGAGCACTTGCTCTGGAGCAAGGTCAGGCCCCTTTGCTTTTAATTGGGATGAAAAGCCCTAAAGAATGGAAGTGTTTTTTTCCTGTGTTTCCCAAAGCCCAGACAGCAGAGGTTTTCAGGGACCAAACTGGAGAAAAAAAATGTGATACATGCAATATGGGACAGATATTAAATCCTGTGTAACTATTTGGCTTCTTATGCACTTCCAAATAAGCTACAAAGCAGCCCTCCTTTATTCTTGACTAACACAATGGGAATAAATATACTATTTGCCTCTGCCCCTGCTCTGTCTTGTATAATCATTATGTCTTTCTTAACAGCGGTGCCCTGAAACTGCTGTTCAGAGACAATTTCTTTTATGTTATTTCCCAAGAAAAAAAAGAGAGGTAATATGTATGTTTCCAGCTTGAGGTTTAAACTATTTGCTTGTGGTAAAAATTTGACTTTTGGGAGACTTTCTTTAGATATACCCAACACTGCCACTTTGTAAACAAAAAACAAATTTTTTCACCAGCTATGACTAATCCATTTCTTTAGTTCAGTAAAGTAGAATGTATGTTCAAATCATAATCAAAGAGCTGAAATTATCCTGCAAGGCTGAAAAACAGACAGGTGGTTTAGCTTTTCTCCTTTTTTTGCTCCTAAGGTTATAAGACGTTTAGATAGTGGTAAATAAATGTCCTTGTGAATAAATTGGCAGAGTAGGTAGAAGTGAAAGTAATTTTCCTTACTTTATTTTTCACTTGTGGGTTTGTTTAGAGGGCTTTTTTTGTCCTTGGTTTTATTTTGAGGAATGAAGAATTTATTCCCTCAGAACCTGCTGCTTAGCTGTTCTTATTTTTGAGTAGAGAGGAGATTATTTGGACCTTAATTAAAAGTAGAATCACTTATTCCCATGGAATGTATCAAATATTTTGCTAGCAAGAACTATCATTTAGAAAAAACTTTCTCTTGCTATTATTTTCATGGAACTTTCAAGATTCCTAAAGGAGATGAAAAGAGTCTACAAAGATGTAATTGGCAAGCAATGGACTGATGTTTTTCCACTCCACACAGCTGTCAGAACAGTAAAATCATCTGCATCCTCCTTCTCTTCTGTATCCTTATCCTTCTTCTCTAACTTACATTTTCTAAATTACTGAAAGCAGAGTGGATTCAACTACAACATTAACTGAGAGCTGTTTAACTATTTATGTTACTATAATTTTGTATTGATTTTATGTAAACTTTTAACCAAACAGAGATTGCATTGCTTAAAGAAGACTTTTGGGAGTTCCTAATAAATTGCCTTTCCGATCTTTAATGGAGCATTAGTAATTATTGGATACAATGCAATTTAAAGTCATTTAGAAACCATACAGCAGTAGCTAGATACAGCACATTTCTGTTTCACTAACAAGTTGTGTTAGATGTAATTTATAACTGACAAGAAATACTAGGAAAGACACTGGCAATAATATATTTTGATTCTAAAATTCTGTGTGATCTTCATGATATTTCTGATGCTAGATAATATTTTCATCACTAAAAATTAATATATTGATGTATGTATTTCTATAGGAAAAACAAATAGGAGAAGTAGCACAAGAAAAGTTTGCAGAATTAACTCACCTAAATTCCACAAAATCTTAGCCATGGCAAAATACCAGGTCCAGAACAGGTAGGAAAATGAATAAATAAAAACATGTTCCTCCTTGCAGAAGTCAAATTATAACAATTTTTCCACAGAAAGAAGAAAACAGAGAGATAACTGATTATTCTTACAATAGAATTTCTGGTGATGACCAGATCTTTAAATTTTCCCTTCAGTTGTTGGTTAACAAGAAACTCAAAGAATACACACTTCTGGCTAACAAGGATATTTGGGTGACCAGAAGTTGCTGTGATGCAGCAACTGGATAAAATTCATTGTAGTGGTACATATAAATGGCCTGACAAGTCTTCAGTGTCTTACCAACTTTCCAGACCTGATAACACCTCTGATACTTGCTTTAGATACGAAACACTTCAGAAATTTTTCCATAGTCTTCCTGTTGGTCATCTGGCACAGCTTGTTTAAGTGGGCTGACTGTGCAGTGAATTAAGGATGTGCTGAGAAGAGAACTCACTTCTCTCTGCTGCTATTGCATTTTCTTTTGCTGCTGACAACCCCCATAGTTCCGGCATCTGGAACCTAAGGTAAGGACTTTTTATTAGGCACCCTATATTGCCATGACCAAAGTCCCCACCACCTCAGAACTGTACACAGGCCTAAGAAATAACTTCCTACCCCTTGTTCTCAGCACTCTAAGGATGCTAAGAATGCAGAGGAACTCTAGGATACTAAGGAAGCTGATATTTGTGCCTCTGCCCCTATGACAGCTCACTATGCTCACAGGTTCCTGTGTCACAGCCTGCTCACAATCTTTACTGTTCCTGTTCTTTCTTGCTCCTTTCTTCACTGCTCATCCCCACATGGCCCTGAAGCCCCCACCTATGTCCCATCTAGATGCCAATCCCTCATGTCTCTGCCTCCCACACTGCCTTTTGGGTATCCAGTTCCCACCAGTACACATATTTCTCCATTCAGCATCTGAATCACCTCTTCAGTTTCCTTTCCACATCAGCTGCTTCCACTTTGGCTATTACTGCCACTCAATTCTCTTTCATATTTTTGCTCTATCCACAGCAAACACTGGCCAGTTCTGCAATAAATTCCAGCTAACTAATTTCTTGTTCTTTCCATCAATCTACCTTGATGCCTTTTATCAGTTTTGTCCCCAGGGAATTATTTGCCCTTTACTTGGCCCCTATAAAACTGTTGAAGTAACTGTATTCCTATCATGTCTACCCATCTATCTTCAGCATTTATGGTCCTCAGGTCATTACAGAGCATAGGTACCGCTATCTTTCTTGAGATCACCAATTACTGTTGGAGACACTTCTTTAAAACTCAACCCATTAATTAGATTTTTTGCTAGTAGTCTCACCCCTTTCTTACCAGCTCATATATACATTTCAATACCTTTGCCAATCTATGAACCAAGACAAAGACCACAGGACTTGTATTTGTAGGTACTTTTTGCCAGGCAGAGCTGAAAAGACCTCCATGAGTAACAGCGCTTCTCTCCACCCTTGCAGATTGCCAGATGCCACCGTCTGGGGCACAGCTCAGAAAAGTTCATCTGTTGACTTGAGGGGGTCAATGGATAGGGTCTGCTGCCTTCTTTATTTGAAATAGCAGACAAGAGCAACACAACTAAGCAAACATTTTTAAGATTTAGGAGAGGATTTTTTTAAAATCTGCTAATTTCATGGTGTACCATGACTCATGGAGACCACGGGTGTGACTCTAAAAAGCAGAAAGCCCACAAATATTCTGTACAGCACTCACTGGTGGAAAGAAATGCAAATGTCCACAGCCAGCTAGCAGCTAGCTTACCTCATCCATTACCTCAATCGGCATATTCTCATGTGTACAGGAATCTTCTTAGGTACATCTAAAATGAGACAGTGATTGATTATGGAAGGAACTGTTATGTAACTTAAACATTATCTCTGTTTCCACAACCCTAATCACAAAGTTCCAAATGCATTCAAGTGACAAACCAATTTAAAAACAATTTGACTCCCAAGACTATCACAACAGGGAAACACTTTAAACTGAGCAGGTATTACAATTCAATTAGCACAATTAACCCTTTGTCACAGCAGCAAATCAAGAATTTTCACTTCTCACTGTTTCTTTAAAAGGTCTGCAATTGGAAAAGTGACTTCCGGCAGGGAGGAGTTAAAACTATGGCAATCTCTCCCTTGCAGATTTTAACAGTCACCACGTGGCAAAATCTATTTATGTGCCATATGTTTGTAATAGGATCTCAGTTTGGAAGATACAACATTAAATTTCTCGAATGAATATAGTGAACAGAATAACATGGCAAGTAAAGCCTCAATAACATGATAAAACATATTAAAATTGGTGTTAATATAATAATCAGCTGTGTTTTGTTCCATATGGCAATTTATGTTAACAGTTAAGCTAAACCCCATCTGCTTCTTCAAAACTGAATATAATAAAGGAGGAAAGGTCATGATCATGAACTTCTGCCTCCAAGTGACACCATGTGTAATAATGAATATATAGCTCAATGGTTCTCTATATGATGTGTTTCAAAGAAAAATGCAAGGGTTTTTCCTCCATATTAAAAGTAGCTGTCTCCCACGGAAACTAGCTCCTTATTTCCTAACTTATTAAAAGAGCCTTATGGAGCTGCACAGATGGCAGCAGAATGGTCAACAGCAGCGCAAAGAAGAGACCCTAATTTTTCCTGCACCAAAGACTGTGTCATCTCAAGGTATACCTGATTCTGCTGCTATGACAAGACAAATGGTGTATTCCACGCATCTAACAGGTGTGCTGTGCTACCATTCTGCTTGTACTGAAATGCGCTGACAGTACAGCAATGGGGAACATTTGTCTTTATAACAACTGACAAGATGCATGATTACAACTGTAAGGCTATCAGGGATAAAAAAAAAGAAGGCAGGCCCTCTCTATGAGCTTACTTATTAGTCACATGCTGAAATGCTGACCGAATCTAGGAGAACAGGAATTATTCGTAAAATTGCCCTCAAAGAATATTATCTTCCACCCTGCTTCCAATAAACAAATCAAACAGATCTATTCTGAACTAGATTTTCATTCCTTTTTTGTTTGTTTATTTTGTGAGAAGTTCTGTCAGTTTTAACTTAGCCAAGTTCAAACGACTAAGGTCCATCTGAAATTCATCACATCTGTGTCTTTGTTTTTTCAACCCTTAAAATAAATCTATTACTATGATGGGGTTTTTTCAGCACAAATAGGTCAGAAGAGTTACTATCTCTGAATTTGCCCAATGTGGGCAAAATATATATGTATACTGTATTTATTTTTGAAGACCTCTCCTGGGATATCCTTGAAAGAAATTATCAGGCCCCATGTTCAGAGGATCCTCATCTGGGCATTTACTTTACATCTTTTCTATCTTACAACTTTTACTGCACTGAGATATGTAAAAAAGGGTCAAGATCGTCAGTTTTGTCATACACATGAGAAACAGCCTGTTAAACATATATTACATCAGCCTGTTAAATAGTGCAGAATTCCATAATTTTCCTTCCTAAAGTGTGTGCATTCCCAACTTGCCTGGAAGTTAACTTGGCACGTAATTTCTATGAACACATAGAACTGTAAATATAATCCTGCAATTGATGAACAGATGTGTTGTCCTCTGCAACACACACAAAATTCGCCATGTAAATAGCTCTAGGTTTCCCAATTGGAGCCAGGAGTTCAAATATAAAAGGGTAAGAGTGTGTAACCTGGGATACCCCTTCAGAGAACAAAAGTTAAGAGGATTAGAAACAGAGTTGACGCCTACCAATAATAATTTAACTTCACAAATTGCCTCTCAGGGCACATTAAGGCAAAATGGCTTTTCCTCTACCTAAGAAAGTTGGTTATATTGAAACCTTTTCCATCCACAAGTAAATTACACATACATAGCTAGTGTACAAACAGGAGATACTCCTCTTCCTACAAGGATGTGGAGTATGAAAGCATCAAATGTCTCCTGCAAGACCTCACCCAAGACTCCCACCAAGTGAGTGTATGTCCTCTCTGGAAAGACAGCCACTGTGGGCCAGTTCAGCTGCCCTGAATTTATACAGCAGCAAACTGGACGTAGGAGTACCAGTAGCCACAGTTCAAGGTAGAGAATGATGTGACATAATATGGATGTTATTTTCAAGGTGTTTTCCTCCAGAAGGTACTAGAAAAAGGGATAACTGAAAAATAAATTCTGTCTTTGAAAAAGGTCTAAGTCCCAGCACTACTCAGAGCCACACTCACAGAGGAGCTGGGTCTTCCTACATGTTTTGTTTTTCTGTTACCTGTCCTATCTACAAGCTTCTTGACCAGATATTTTGTCTTTAAATATGCTTGTGAAAGCTATCAGTAAATTATTTAACCAGGCAAGCATGCAACTAATAAGCTATTTAGAAGGTAGGTCTTTAGACAAGTAGTAGAGTCCTTTCTATCACAGGCAGTTATTACCTCAGGAGAGCTGCTGTGGCCTCTTTCCACATTCAGTCCTGTACTGCTCTGTTTTATTTATGATAAAGTAAAACAAAAATGAATTTAGAAGGAAATTATATCACTTCTATACCATTAAAATTGAGATATAAACCACAGAAGCCAAGATATGCAAAGACATGACTGTCAATTTTCCTGACACCATGCAGTCTGACATAGTGTCAGACTTAACTTTGAATTTCCTGGCTTTGGTGGGTTCTTGTTCTAACCCCAAGATATCATTTAAATGCAGTTTGTCATTTCTGAATAGAACTGTAACTCTTATGTTATCAATAATAATAGGGTACCTTCTGCTCCTCAAGGGAAAACTCTCAAACAAATGGCTTGTGAATCAATAAATATGTTGTGCGCTGCAGCTGAATTTACTTATTCATGAGATGCTTATCTCTCTGTAAATTCCTTAGGAAAAATCCTTAATCCCACCATACTGAATTGACTATTTATCAGTTTTAAATTGGACCTTATTAATTTTGTTCTGTGCTGGAAAACGTCTCTCACAATCTATCTTTGGACAGAATAGAATTTCTTTCTGTCTCCCTTTTCTCTCTCAGGGACAAAACCCAGTGGTTAAGAATGGGAAATAACAGATGGCAGCAATCTCCCATATACAAATCTGCTCTGTCTCAGCGTCCTGCAAACTCTTTGTGCAATGTGCTTGCAAAAGTCTGTATGCCATGGCATAAGCACAGTCACATTTGGCTTCTCGCTTATCGATGACAGGCTGAGCTGTTTCTTCTTTTGTTTTATTGCTGGCTCATTGGCAGCTGCTGTAAGTTGAGATCAGCTCCATCATAACCAAGCACAATTATATTTATAGGCTACAGAGGTACTTACAAGCATAAGCATAACATTGAATTCAATACTAAGGTTGTGATGAAGGTTTCACCTACTGACTGTGGCAGGACATGTCTTCTCAAGATCTAGGAGTCAAGAAAACAATGTTCTGTTGTGGGGTCATTTGAATAATCTCACCATTCATTAAATACAGCTGTCAGGCAAGGAATGACAGGGTTCAAAGGCAGACCAGGGGAATGTATTAGTAACAAAATTATTGTCAGAGCCTTTAGGTATGTTTCCCAATATTCCTCAGTGTAATGCCATAAATTACAATGGGAAAAATTTTGTCATTTACAAACACTTGAAAAGGTTAGCTGAAGATTCTGTGCTGATAGCCTTAGTCTGTTTTTAGAAACATTGTCATTAGAGAATTTCAAAATATTGTATATTTTGATTAAAGACCAAAAGAGTGATTTGGTTTGGGTGTTTATGGACTATTTCATATTATGTGATTAGTGAGTAGGAGGTCCTAGACTGTGTTCTTTTCTAAAAAATTGTTGATTTGATTTAAAATACATTGCCTAATTCTAGTGTCTTTTAGAGGCTGCAGACTGCAGGAAAAAGACAGCATTTAGAGATTTACACAAGATTATATTTTGCTTTTGTTTTTATATATTATTATCATCTAGCTACTTTTCTGGCCAAATGGCATCCACTGGCTCATGAGAAATGCACTTTTTCGGCAAATGTTTCCCATTACACCTGTTAGGACAGGCAGCGAGCACAGCAATGGGACAGTCTCTCTAGATTCAGCTCCTGTGATCAGAGGGTGCCAAAATGCTTCAGGGCTATCAAAGTGTTGACATCTCCAGTGCAATTTTCATCTTTGCTAAATAAAATAAACTTTCCAATATGGCTCAGGAGATTGGAGTAGTGTCTTTTTTTCTTCTCTGCAAATAAGAACTGCTGCCATCCTTTAATATTTATCAACCTGAATCCAGGGGGAAATATTCAGCTGCTCATTTTCCAGAATACATGTTTTTTCTCAACCCCAAAAAAGCTCCTGGATTCTATGAGGCAAAGAAATTCAAATGCATTTGATTTGGGAGAAGCAGGGATATTACAAGTGCTTGGAGGTCTATGTGGCAAGTGGCCATATTTCAGATCTGCCACTGTAATCAGATGCAGAGTGACTGGAAGGTGTTTTCCATGAAATACCTCTCTGGAGCTAAATCCAGGGACTGGGGCATTGTTTGTGAAAACACTATCGTTTTTAAAGGAAATGTACTTGTTTACACATCATAAAAAATGCAATAGGTACTTCTCCTTTAGGGACAAGTGCAGATGACTAGAGCTAAAGAAAGTTATTTTCTGGATGCTTCAAATGAGAGGGAGCACTGAAAAGAAAAAGACTAAGTGCTGCTTATGGAGTATTTCACTTTAACTTTTTTGTAGAACAGGTAAAGGAAATGCTTTGTATGGAAAAGATACAAGAGCTGCCAATTAGACCTTGATTTACACAGCACTCAGGCACCCACTTACCTGTCAGCCTGTGACTAGTAATGCTGACTCCCAAAGGACATGCTTACAGCTGAGCATAATCTTCAGCCTGGATGGAGGAGAGGAGCTGGCATAGTGGCATCGTGCCATGCTGTGCCTTGCTGTGTCTTCTGTGCCCCTGACCCCCTCTTTTTCTAGGTCAGAGAGAAAAGGACCTCTCCAGGCAGCAGGGATTATTCTGCAGCAGAGATCAGTGGGCACATAAATGAAGTTTGACTATACTCGCTGTTGTTAAGTCTTGTTTTGGTCCTGCAGATGCTTTGCTTAACCCTGCAAAAGTCATTTGCAGGCAGATTCACAGGCAAAAGTCCTTTGTTAACAGCAAGCCAACACCTGCTGCTTTTAGCCCTTCTGTGTGGGAACAAATGTCACAAAAAAGAAAGAAGGAGAATATGCTTTTATTTTTATTTCATAGGGAATTAAAAACACTAAAAACCATGGGTCTGTCTCACTGCACAATTTAATTAGACTATTTTTCTGTGGTTTGTTTAGCTCTCTTATTCATATTTAATGTAGCTGCAAACAGCAAGCAAGGAGCTTGGTTCACCAGCGTAATGATGCATTATGCTAGCCACTAAACTCCTGAGACTTTGTGATCCTGGCATTTATGGTCAGGTCAGCTCCGATTATTCAGTTTCTGGAGTAACATGTGAAGAATATTAGCATTTGTTTCTCCAGCAAGGGGAGGGAGAGCACACGACCAGCACGCCGGTGGATGCTGTTGCTAGGCAGGAGCCAGGGTCCTGCATTAGGCTCACGCTTGCTCCCCCTCACTGTGGTACCCAGTGTCATTGCAAATTACTGGACATGGATTGAAGAAAGCAGAACCATACTCCCTGGAAGGACAGAAGAAAAAGAGTGGATGGAAAAAAATATGGTGTTAAGAGTAAATCTTTGCCATTACTCAGCACAAGGGCCATGCTCATCCTTGGCTTTTAGTATGGCTTGTTCTGGTGAGAGGAGAAACAGCACAAAAAGACAGACAGAGCTCCTTACCCCCTTCAGCCACTCAGAGAAAATATTGAAGCTGAAACAAGCACCCAAAATGTTCAGGTTTCCAATGAAAGAGAACTGCAAATGGGAGAGATTTGGAAATCCTTGCTCTAGTCATCCCACATCCCTATTAAACATGTCTGCTGCCCTGGAGTTTTCTGAGCCCTGAGAGCTCATCAGACACGGTGCTCTAGGGTAATAATTTCACTATCTGAGACAGAGACAGCAGATTTGCCTGGGGCATCTGCCAATAACACAGGAACGTGACAAGCAGAATTTATGTTTTGGTTTTTTGGGCCTTTCTTTTTAGTGACTTTTTTTAAGTCAAGCTTTGATAATCTAGTAGCAGTACTGATCAGCTTAATTTTCTCAAGTTGGTTATGCATTGAAATTTCTAGAGTCCATTTCTGTGAGTATATGTAAAAAATGTTGAATTTCATTTAACATAAATTGATATTTTTAGGAGTTTTTTGAGGATGTATAACAAAAAAATCAAACTGACAATGCCGTGGCATTTTTGTCTGAATTTTAAAAAGTTAAAAGACCTACCTATTGAGAGACCTCAAATATTAATTCTCGTTTCTACTTAATGTAAGAAATACATTTGGAATAGGATAATAAGAAGAAAAATAACTACCCACTTCTTATGCAGAAAAGTTTCAAAATCTTTGTCACAGGAAAGAAATAACTCTGAGAAAAAAATAATATTCTAATCAAGTCTGAGATGCTATTGCAGTCATATCATGCAGCAATGGTATAATGGATTATGAATGATGAATGAAGGCAATAAAATGAGATAATCTAAACTAGCTCACCATACACAGGGCTTTCCAGCCAAAGCTGGAAAGTTGACATACTATACAGTCTTAACTGAAAAGAAGGCACGCAGCTGAAGTCTACTGATGGTCTTGTGCTTTGAGAGTTTTTTGCATATCTGAAATAGAACTATCCTGGCTTTGAAATCAGTACATAAAAATAGAATGGGGAAAAAAGTCCATGGAGGAAACTCAAGTTGAACCTGAATGCTATTTTAAGCAGAGGAAGGCAGAATTCTGCATGGAATACAGACAAAGCTTCTGAAGAGGGCTGGTGAATATCTTCCTGGTGCTTAAGAGCAGAATACATAAAACAATCAGATGAAGTTGGTAGTTCCGTGAAATGACCATGATGTACTTTAAAAATAGAGCTACAAACAAAAGCAAAGCATGTAAGAAGTTCTGGGGTTGGAATACCTGTTGCAATCAATTGGTTAATGCTGGCCTAAGGTGTGCCTGGTGAAGGTTGCAGGCAAGGAAGTTGTAATCTGTGATGGGTTTTGTTTCCTGCACCATCTCCCTCAGGAAGAGTAGTGTTGAAAACACAGGCTTGCCCCAACAGCAAAGTTGTGAAGGTCATTGACAATATAGAACTTTATCTTGTGATTAGACTGGCCAGTCAGACCTAGGAAAATGCACAACAGAACTACTGGACATGAATACACCAGGATTACGTTAACATTGATATGGCTTTTCTGGAGAGGTGATTAATTCAGATCTTATGGCTGCTTTAATAGGAAAGTGAAGAGAAAATTCTCAAGAGGTGCTCAGAAATTTGTAAGGACTCTGCCTAAGAGTCAGAAAAACAATGATAATTATTCATCCCATTCTGTCTGTGTGCAGACTTTCCAAAACATGTGTTATTGAAACATTATCTTGATATCTGTGTATATAATCAGTTTCAACTCCAAGGCAAAAGACTGGCATTTCACAGAGTTCCTTAGTCCATGTCATTATGAGCACACATTATAACAGTAATAATAGTGAAAACAATGAAAAGAAATTCAGGAAATGCAGACAGACTATACTTGCATTTATATACGAGGATTACTTCACTTCATGGCTTTACAGTGGCTATGGAACAATCCTTTATAGCTCTTTAGCAATATTAGCAATGCTGAGTGAGATGATTTATGTTACACAGCTGAAATGATGGAAGTCTAGAGATGTGGTCTACGGTAAGCCAGGCTGGACTGCAGCCAGGATACTCCGTTAAGTAACACTGCTGGAAGCTCATGAAAAGCAATCTTGAGATCTTTAATGACTGCAGAGGAGCAAGCTAACTGCTTTGCAACTCATTTGAAAAGCAGTTCATCACCACAGTGGAGATATTCAGTCTTACAGCCAAGAAACTCTTGGGCATTTGGGAGATCTGGGTTTGATTCCCCAGTCAGCAGAACAGAAAATAAATAAATCCATCTTTCCAGGACTACACTTCTGCCATGACACACATGGCTAGAACTAGCCCCCATGCCTTCCAGCCTTTACCTGCTTTGTCAAAAAAGCAGAAATTGAATGAGATGAGCTGTGTTTGTACACGTCTACCCCTGTCTGACCCTTTCATTAGTGGGAGTTGCTCCTGCTCTGGGGAAAAACCTTCTTAGGCTGGGGCAATGTGGTGGCCCTTTGTATCATGTCCTATATGTGTGGGAAACAGCAGAAAGTGACAGGGTGTCACCATAGGGATGACCCTGACAATGAAAGGGTCCTCCTGACAGATGCTGGTGGCCTGCACCAATGGCTATTCCAAAAAAGATGCCCCAGGCACGCCTCAGTAGAAGAACTGGGCTCCACAGCTGTTGCTGAGGCTCAAAAGCAGAAGAGAGGCTCAACACTTCACTGCAAACATGAGAGGAACAAATTTCACTATGAAAGAGAGCAGGGCTGTGGCCTAAAATAAGTGACACTTGATGGGTCTGGTCTGGGAGCATGGGCAAAAGCAACAGTAGCCAAATGGTAGAACAAGGGCTTATGAAGAAGAAGCCAGAAATACTGAGGGACTTGCTGCTAGACATATTAATCTGGAACTAAAAAATGTTATGTATTTCAAAGGAGGCATAATAAAATCCCCAGATACATTCCTATAAATCATCTAATTTTAACCCCCTAAAATATTCATATTTCCAAAGTGGTCTGTTAGTTAAGTCTAGAGATAGGGCATTCAAAGATTTAATTTAATTAGCTGTAAAATTATAGGCATTGACTCTAAATCAAGAAAGACAGCTGTAGTGGCTGCCTAAGAATAATATGTAAGACTTTAAGCTCATTCAGACTAAAATTTTCTAATCACAAAATGCCAGTAAGCTTTTGAAATAGGTACTACTATATGATCTGGGAAACCAAACAAAATACTTCAGAATTAATAATTTCAAATAATAAACTCAGTAGATTAAAGAAAAGAAAATATAAAGAAAGCAGGCACTCTTAGGAAAACAAAAACACTTAAGGGAGTGGACCAAAGGATGAAGAACCTGTCCCACACTAATTCTTTAGCAGTAGAAGTATAGCCAACCAAACTGTTAAAATAAATCTGGATTACTATGCTGAGATGAAACAGACGAAGAAAGTACATCTATCTGAGTTCTAATAAATAAAATTTTTAGCATAAAGGAAAAGCAATTGGGTAATTTTAATAACTGTTTGAAACCTTTGAATAAAGAAACTCTCAATCATCTACAGAAAACACATTCATAAGGTCAAATTGCCTGTAGTAGGTTGTTAGAGGAGCATGATTAATTAAATAAATGCTTATTTATCCATTACAAAAAGAATACTGACAAATACATAAATATTTCTCTCAATTTTTTATGAGTGGATGAAATTTGTAAACGAGACACTGAACATGGAAATCTGTACCTTTTCATTTGTGTAAAATGGTCAAACTGAAATAAAATTAGTCTATGCAAAAAAGTACAAGCTAAGGAAACCAAAATTAAAGCATAAAACCAAACACTGCAGTTTTGAAAATAAACATTAAGTAATGGAAAATGCATGTGTTCAGACAGCATTGTGTGACAAGTTGCCAGGTGGGAACCCTTGGGGGCATAAAGGAAGTGTCTTCCCTGTTCCTCTGTGCCCAGGTGTGTGGATGACGAACTATGAAGTGTGAATTCAGCCTTAAAAAGACATATTAACATTCCTCTAGTAGTTTCACATGTTCTCCTTTGGTGATTTTGGCTGGGGTAGAGTTAATTTTCTTCATAGTAGCTAGTATGTGTCCGTTTTAGATTTGTGCTGAAAACAGTGTTGATAACAGAGAGATATTTTAGTTACTGCTAACCAGCTCTTTCCCAGAGCAAAGGTATTTTCTGCTTCTTGCAACACCCCAGAGAGGAGGATGGGGATGCTCAAGAATTTGGGAGGGGGTCCAGCTAGCACAGCTGACCACACTGACTAAAGGGACATTCAAGACCATAGGCTGCAGTGCTCTGTATATAAATTTAGGAGAAGAAGGAAGAAGGAGGGATGATGGTGTTGGTTAGAGTGCTAATAACATCAGGGTTGTGAGTTTGTATGGGCCATTCATGTAAGAGCTGGATTCAGTGACCTTTGAGAGTCACTTCCAACTCAGACTATTCTATGAGTCTGTCTTCCCAAGTGATGGAGTCCTACTTTTCTGGAGATGGCTGAACACCTGTCTGCCCATGGGAAGAGGCAAAAGAGTTTCTTGTTACGTGTTTCTTGCACATCCAGTTTAACTTTACCTATTAACCTGTTTTTATCTCAACCCATGATTTTTGCTTCCTATTCTTTCCCCCATACCACTGGAGTGGGGTAGGGAGTAAATGGCTGTGTTGAGCATGGTTGAGGATGGGATTAAACCATGACATTTCCTTGGAATTCTCCCTTTTGATAAGCAGTCAAAGAAATCAATGCATAACATCAGAAAAATGACAAAAAAAATTGAACAAACTGGAGCAAGAGCTATTTCAGAAAACCGATCTAGGAGAGAAGAGGTTAATTCTTATGGGACAGCAACTATGGGACTCTATGGGATAAATGATCTATGGGCCAGGAGTTTTAGGCATATTTCTTCATACATTTTGTATGTAAAGGCAAATACCTGTGGTCTCCAGTGGAAAGCTCACTGAAGCCAGTGGTTGTATGTCTGGAGTCCCTCTTAAGTCAGTGGAGTGAATAAGCACTCCAAGGGAAGCTTCTTTCTATCCCAATGTAAGTGACTGGAAAACAGGTCAGATTATTCACACCTTAAAAACAGTGTATTTCATTCATATGAATGAAAGAGATCTGCCTGATACAGTCTACATGTGTTTCCAAAAGCCATTCAGCAAAGGTTCTTCCACAAAATTTCCTAAAGCATCTAAATGGGTATGGGATAAAAAGTTGCTGCTTGAATAAACAACTGATGATTGGAAGAAAGCATAAGAGTAAATGGCCAATTTTCACAGTGGAGGGAGGTCACCAATGGAGTCCTACAGGGACCATGCTGGAACCCATGCTGTTTAACATATTCTTAAAATGTTGTGAAGTGGTGGCTGTGGGGGCATGGACAGTGAAGTGGCAAAGATTACTGAGAATACTGAGTTGTTCAGGGTCGGAAAGTTGAAGACCAGCAGTGGAAAAATGTATAAAGACCTCTTAAAGGCGAATGACTGGGTATCATAACTCAATGTAGACAAAAAAAATCTGATACAAAATTGGGCAATTTCATCTGATATTACCCTTTAGGACCAAGATCCTAGGTTTCTAGTGGATAAGTAGAGAATTCCTTGAAAATTTAGCAAGGAGGAGTTATGATCAAAAAACCAAATTGCCAGCATAAAGAACTATAAGAAAAAGAACACAGATCAAACCAGAATACAGCATGATGCTTTGAAAAGCAATGACTGAGAGAGGCAGAAGATTATGAAATTGTGCAGGGTAGGGTTAGACCATTCCAGAAAGACTTTGCAATCTGTTCCTGTACAAGAACAAGATAGCGTCAATAGTCATTCAGGGATGGTATGTTCATAAAAACAAAATTAATGCAAGATGTTCTTCACACATCTTTTATTCCAGGTGTGGAATTTCTTGCTTCAGATTGTTGGGGGTTTGCATAAGTGCTCCCAGAGATTCAAAAAGCAACCTGTCCAACAAAGAGAATACTTTATTTTTTAGGGTAATTAATTGCAAAATAAATGAAATTCTACCAAAATCCTGTATATACTCTTTATGAAACCACTGACCTGTGACTTGCAGAATGCTTGGAGAATATTTTAGTAGTATCATAGATACCCAACAGCTTTTCAAACTCATCCTTTGGCATTTGCTGTCAGCAATTGCCCATGGTAAGACACTGGGCTGGATAGATATTTTTCTAAAATCAGTCTGTTTGCTTTTATATAATGTGAATAAAAGGACATTCTTGACAAAACTTTGTCTTTTGTGCCACAGTGACTTCCATGCTCAGTGTTAGAACTATAAAAGTACCCCTCAAATGTGAAATAGAAAACGGAGTAATTTCAAAGAAGGACAAAATGCAAAATGGA